>CP092867.1:52200266-52275215 GCA_030710605.1 Cordylochernes scorpioides
TATGGGAGTAAATAACGTTTCGTGGTGTGCTGCGAGGTTCATTAAGTTTCATAATTGATTTCGGAGAAGGGATCCAGAGGTAGGTGCGCAGGTGAAGTAGGTTTTGATTCCAAATTTCAACAAGAATCTCGCTATTGTGGAGGATAATGGTGAATACGGCATATTGCAAATAGATCTGTATATTGGAGACTGTGTCTTTTTAGATGGGTCATAAAAGTGTCGCAATATAAAGGACATCGGGTATGCGCAGTCCCTGAGGTTAGCTAATATGTTCTGTGTTTCAAAGTTCTTGTACTTCTGGAGGGAGCAGTGGGTATGATAATCTTTTCCTCAATTCTTCCATCTCTCTTGAAAACGATGATGATTTTAAAATAATAACGAAAACTTTTACATCATTATTTTCTTTATATTTCTATATCTTCCCTCTCTCTAAATCAAATTAATTTTTCAATTTTTCCATAAACTGATATACTATTAAATAAAACTTTGACTAAACTTTCTATGTAATATTTTTTTTATATGTTCGGTGTATATCTTATTTTTAATCTTCCTAAATCATTCATCGTTGAAATTATATTTCTAATACAATTCAAAATATAATATTATAAATTTCTCAGTATGTATATAAAAATGTAAGCTATTTTAAATCTTAACTTCATCTATATATAACTTTATTCAAAAATCTTTCTACTTTCCATTGGTTTTAGCCCATTTTTTTTATAATCCTTTTATCAGTACAATTTTCACCCAAAATTTAAGTAAAATGATTGTAAACATCATATATATATATATATATATATTATTGAGAAGCAGTGTATTATTTTTTCATATTTTGAGTTAATTTCATCCTAACACTTTTGTGTAATAATTTGATAAAAAGAAAAATTTTCATGAAATATTTAGAAAACAATTTTCTTCCGAAAACCAGGTACTCATTTTCCATATAATTCTTTGATCTTTGTTTTAATTAATTATAGAGAATTGTTAAAGAAAAACATTTAAGAATCACACATTGTATTAAAAACAACATGAAAAGGATCCACTTTCTTGATGAAATATTATAAAGTAATGTTGACTTTGCTTAGAATTTTTAATGAAACTTATTCCAAGAATTATTAATTAAACATTATATTTATTGATTTACAGAGAGAGAACAAAATATAAAAGGGAAACTAATATTAAACAAAGGAACTTTTTTTTTCTTTTGGTTAGCGCCTATTTACCTGTGAGGTTACATACACTCTGTGGCAACAATTAATTAATATATATACGACAAGTAAGCTATACACATTAAAATGAATATATTCAAAACTGTATAAAGGAAATAAACAGGATTTGTATTGCCAATAATGTTATAAAATATAAAGAAAATATACTTTTGCCAACAGTGAAGTTAACACGTTTAAAAAAAAACCCTAAACATTTATAACAATAATTAAATATATATATGAAGGGTTTTACAATATGAATTTTATTATATAGTTTAATATTACTCACATATTTTATAAACATTTATAAATGGTACCACAGAAATTTGACAAAACAAAAATATATTAATTTGAAGCCTATAAACTATTATAGACGCGTATGATTCTTTTAAAATTTAAACAATTTTCTAATGCCCTTACTGCAATTAAAAACTGAGAGTTTTTTCATTGCAGTAATGACAGTAGAAATTGTTTAATTTTTAAAAGAATCATACGCGTCTATAATAGTTTTGAATTCTCATAACAGATGGCACGCTAATGTGTATCATAATACTTATTCTATATATTTATTTCCCTTTGATTATCTTTCCTTCAGGAACTGAAAGAGGTATAATATGGAAGCAATGGTCGCCTCTCCCGTCAAAATTAACGTCAGAATCTGACGCCATCTATTGACCGTCGCCGCAACTAGCGGCATCGGGTCGGTGACAAAGCCACAACACCAACTTTGGCAAACTGATAAGCGTCCACCTAGAGACCATGGTTTCGGCTAATGGCCCTCGTCAGTCTAGGGCGGACTTTATTCTATGAGATCCACACGGGATCTAATGGAATCCTCACAATCTACCAAAGATGTGTTTTGCTGGCAATGTGGCTGGGCCAAATCTATTGACAAAACATAGATGGAAAATTTGCCGGGAGGAAATTAATCCATGGAAGCAATGGTCGCCTTTCCCGTCAAAATTAACGTCAGAATCTGACGCCATCTATTTTGACGGGAGAGGCGACCATTGCTTCCATGGATTAATTTCCTCCCGGCAAATTTTTCAGTTTTATATATGTTCTAATATATAACGCAAGATGAATTTATATAGTTCTCCTTGAGATATACATATTGTTCTATAAATATAAAGGTCACTCTACTGTCAAAATAGATGTAAAAACTAAGCGCCATCTATTGACCGTCTCTGCAAACTTGACGACTCGACGACAAAGCCACACCACCAATTTTGGTAAACTCAGAACGCCAACCTGAAGACCATGATTTCGGGATAATGACTATCGTCAGTCAAGGGCGAGTTTTGATTTCAATGATACTCACTAGGAATTTATAAATATTTCTGAATTTATATATATACCAATAAGATGTTTAGCTGGTAAGGTGGCTAGGTCAATCCTAAAGACTAAATATAGATGGTAATTTTGCCACAATAGGATAAATTGATCTATAAAAAGGAAAGTTCACTTCTTCACCAAATAAAGGGCGAATACCTTTATCCTGAAGATAGAGGTTGCTTGGCCGGCATTCATATTATATTTAAAAAATAGACACTTCGGCCAGTTAGAGTTTTATTTTCTCAAAGTTCAACAAAATCTTTTGTGGAGAAATAAATAAAAATAAAGCATCTGGCAAGGCGTTGAAAATTGTTCTAAAGTTGCAAGGGCGTTCTCCTATATATATAATTTTATGTCGAATTAACATAAAATATGATATTTCTTTCATAGATCAATATCCTCCCTACAAAATAGCTTCATCTATATATGTATTTTGCGAAAAAACAAATACTTCTGATTGTAATATCGATCGGTTTACTCCAAATAACAATTCATCTAAACGCCTCGTATCCATGAAATTAAACCTCTTTTAAAGGACAACTTTTGTCAAATCAAAAATGACTTGAAATGAACCACCCCAACTTTAAAAAAGAGACTACCTCCTGGAAAGACCAGCGTTATTATAGTATTTGGGCGGTCTTCATTGGAGGTTGTTCAACACACAATGCACACGCACTCATATACACACAGACAATATGGAATTCAATATATCAATCTCACCGTATCAAATTAAGGTAAACACATGAGACGTTTGGAGATGAGTTACTACACAAAGAGTTTATACAAATTCCAAATTCTTGGAATTCTTGTGCTTTTAACTCAAATAAGATAAACATTTTCAGAGAGAAAGTGAGGAAATATTTCAAAATATATATGCCATTGGAGCATTTTTTTTTAAATTAGAAAAAATGGTTCCCAATACAGAATTCAATCCCAGGTCGTAGCGATCGAAAAACCAACGGTTTAGACCACGCCTACACAGATCCCTGTTGTAGTATTACTAAATTCTAATAATCTTATTAAACATGTCTGATAAATCTCTATTTATCTTATTTAGACACTCCAGTAACCAAACGGATCTTTGGGACATTTGTAAGTGCAAAGTCGAACTGCTTTTCACATGTGTAGACATGTGGTGCACTTATATTAAAAGCAGTCGCCTACTTCTACCCACCATGATTATCATGGCCTGTACCACGTGTACTAGGGATAAACAAAAAAAAAGACACTCCGATATATAAAATATTAATAAGAAGCATTGAGTGAATTTGCCTTAGAACTAAATTAATATATTTTTAATATCTCAATTGTCTTATACATTATTACCTTGTATATAATAAAAGTTTCAACTATAAATGATGTTAGAACGAGAGTTATTTGAAAGATAGAATTAAAATTCATTTAAACCCATTTTTGTAGAAATACAAATAATTGATATATTTTTTAAATAGAAATTTCAAATCCTAACTCTTCCCCTCACATTCGTGGCAAATTTAGATAAAAACAGAAAAGAAAAAAAAAAGAAAACAATTTAATAACAAAAACAACTTTTCAATAAATCCTGATGCAACGCATTGTCCACAACTCCAGCTCAATCCATCAAAGAACTAATGGCAACTTTGAGATTTGGAAGAATCTGAAAATAAATGTTTCTTGCCTCGCCAGATGGCGTTTCTTTGATAATCCAATTTCTTCCTTCCGCAGATAGCGGTTCTTCGATCTGGTCCAATCAATGGCCAGGTCGCTGGACCTTTGATACAATTAGCACAGATAGCTGAAACTTTTTATACTGTATGTATCATGGTAAACTGACTCTTGTTACTGTACATATAGTCCCGGTTGTCGGACCATTGCTACAATAGCACAGTCTATGTAACTGAGCTTTTTCTACTGTACATAGAGTCCCGATTGTCTGTCCATTTCTAGAATCGCACAGTCTATGTAACTGAGCTTTTTCTACTGTACATAGACTCCCGATTGTCTGTCCATTGCTAGAATCGCACAGTCTATGTAACTGAGCTTTTTCTACTGTACATAGAGTCCCGATTGTCTGTCCATTGCTAGAATCGCACAGTCTATGTAACTGAGCTTTTTCTACTGTACATAGAGTCCCGATTGACGGACAATTTCTACAATATGACAGTCAATGTAACTGAGCTTCTGGTACTGTACATAGAGTTCCGATTGTCGGACCATTGCTACAATAGCACAGTCTATGTAACTGAGCTTTTTCTACTGTGCATAGATTCCTGGCAGTTGGACCTTTTGATACAATAGTTGAACTTTTCTACTGCATATAGAGTCCTGTGGCCATTGCTACAATAGCACAGTCTATGTAACTGAATTCTTGCTACTGGACATAGAGTCCTGGCAGTTGGACCATTGCTATAATAACAAAGAGTCCTGGTAACCGAACTTTTGATAATGCAGATAGAGTCCTGGAAGTTGAACTAATGTTACGATAAAACAGAGTTCTGTCAATTAGACCAGTTGGACCATTGCTACAAAAGCAATACATATTCCTATAAATATATACAGAGAGGTGTTATCTACACCTATGAATATATATAGGGGTATTATCTACCACGATAGCTGGGGGCAATTGACATCAATGCAACGTTTAGTCCAATGGCCTGGAGATGGCCATCCTCAACATTATTTGATGAAATGGTTCCCCCCAGATGGAAGATAAATGTATCAGTATTGTCTGGTGAGATTTATACCTTCGTTCTTTACTCCGATTGGCCCAGCGCCCAGGGCTTCATTGATTGGACCAGCGACCATTTCCTTATTACGAATAAAATATTTCTCTCCCATTTTTCACAGGAGTCTAGACAGTTTTTATTCAAGTTCCTTTCGCCTGTATTCGACTTCGCTCAACCTGCATGTTCATGGTATGGTAGAGGACCTATTGTATGTACCATGCCGCTGGTAAATTTAATCAATGTTTACACCGAACATATACATTCATGGACAAAACAAGTTTTACCATTAGCATGTATATCGGGATTTAGACAATAACTCTGAAAGATATTTGATACGCATTGACCTTTATTGAAGATACAGAAATAACCAAGTGTGAACAAAATTTCTTCTCTCTCCTTCAAAAAAAAAAAAAAAAAAAAACAGACGACGGGCGACATTAAAGACGTTTCACTCCCTTAAATTTTGTCCATGAGTGTACATGTGTTCTTGGATGACGGTGTGTAATTGTGTAATAATAATTGTGTAATATTATACTAGGTAATATATAAAAATGTGTGTATTAAAGCAGCGCAGGAAAAACGAAAAAAAAAAAAGAAAAAAAAAGAAATTGAAGCGCTATTTTCATCCTTTGGTTAAATATATTCATTTTTGCCATTTTCTACTCAAGTGATAGAGAGAAGATTGAACTTTGATGCCATTTTATATGTCAATTTGACTGTGTTTAGGCGCATTTAAACAGTGAAGAAGTAATAAAACATCAATTCACCAAATAGTCTGAAAGGTTTTCTATATAGGAACCTTGGTTATCTTTATAAATATTCAGACAAATAAAACACATTGACCCACTATCTCATATATCGGGTAGTCTCAGATTATATTTTGGGACCATTTGTACATTCGATCATTTGTTTTAAGGCAATTTTATAAATAAAAATACAAATTAAACAAATCGAGAGTCAATCCGGGAATAAGTTTCTTTATCTCGATTTATTTAATTGAACACAGGGGACCAATATCTGTTAAGAATACATATGTTGAGGCCATTTGCATAATGGGGAATATATTATGAATCGATTCCCATAATGAGGAAAACATTTGATGCATTTATAATAAATAAATAAAGCTTTAAGACTAAGTATCTTGTACAAACCTTTTATTTTAAAGCTTACGGACATGTCATTCCTTTAACAGGAGTATTACGTTAACGTATTAATGATAAATACTATTTTTATACAAATTATTTTTTACATATTTAAAAAAAACGTTTGTACTACACGTTAGAAGCGGTTGCACATGGCGTCTGTTCCTCATGTCAAAGGCGGCCATTTCTTTTGGAGCTAAGTCGACCTGCTACTGAGTAGTGCTCCCAGTCTTGATGACAAAGGCAGACGCATTCTACTTGAGCCAGTCATGATGAACATCAAAAGTTTCAAGCTTCACAAGCTTGACACCCTAATATGATTGAGTGGAGATAAGAAAGAAGAAGAAGAAATACTTATGATATTGGGAGAAATATATTAAATTATTTGTGTGTGTGTGAAAACAACATTTTGAAAATATATGTGTATGTTGGATGATACGTGCTGGGGTTGAACGATATCTCGAGACTTCAAACTAAATTTAATAAATTCGTGAACTATTGTGGTATATATAGAAGAGTGCCTTTATCTATGGGATTGAATTTGTTTATATGTTTCGTATGTTTATGATATTTGATGCACTTATGTAAAAACCTTTTTTTATAATTACGAAGGGGAACTACATTTTTAAAATACTTTCTTTTTATATAAGAAAGCATATGTTTTGAGGACAGCTACAAAAAAGTCATACATTATATTATCCTTAAAATCTAAAAGAATTAAAAATTTGGTAATGTGTTTCATTTTTATCTCTACAGACCTTACTGGAATGATAAAAGTTATTGAATGAGAAAGCTTGGATCATAAGTAGCGAAGCCTCTCATTCAATAACTTTTATCATTGCAGTAAGGTCTATAGAGGTAAAAAAACACAATGCCAAAAAAAAATATTGTTACAGATTTTATCTATATGTAGCAATTATAATTTTATAAATTATATTATCCTTACAAAGGATGCATATACAAGGTTGTCTCAAAAGTTCGTAAACACTTGAAAACATTTGAAATACCAATATTATTCGCCGTTATCATAATGTCTTTGTATTATGTATAAAGTAAATGTATTATTATGTAATCGCCGTTATAATACTAATATTATTCGCCAATTAATAAAAATAAAAACAAAGTTTTAAGAAAAACACGAAATTTTGGGATAACCTTATATCTGAGAAAATTTTCATAGAGGAACATTTATTATGAATCCAATCACAACGAAAGCATATATTTAAGACCATCTCTATATAAGTGTATGCATTTTAAGACCAATTACAAAGTAGAAGTCTATATTTAGATATGAATTGTTGGATATAGATGGATCATATAGAAGGTAGTATAGTGGCTTTTATTGATTCCAATCATATCAATCTTTCGATAGAGGATCAAAATGCTTATAGACCACATTCTCCAAGTATAATTAGATCATTTTTATGTGCAAAAATGGATGAAATATTTCTTAAAACAAATGAAACATTCCAAAGATTTTTCCCGTTTGGAATTCCAACATTTTTCGGCTCCAATTTTTATAATACCCAGTTTATAACGAACCATGGAAATTTTAAGGGATTTTTATCAAAAATTGGAGCGGTTGAAGACTCTAGCTGTCATTGTGGCAACGAATTCCAGGACTCGAGACACCTACTGCCGCTAGACAACAGACAATATATAATGTTGTAGATCTATATCAATTTGTAAATAGCCGAAAGAATTATCATAGGTTTAACTATTTTTGTAGATTTATTTATGATTATCTTTCTAATCTGAAAGGTTCAGGTTCCTAATATATATTATTGTTTCTCTTTTTATTTATTTGATTACCTTTTCTTGTATAATATTTTTATAATTGTTTCTGTTTAAAAAAATTGTAAATCGACGCAATTATCCCTAGCCGGGATATCGCGTTTTGTGTGTTGAAATAAATAAATCAATAATTATTGGTCATTAGAGTTCTGTCGAATTTTCCTCAAAAGGAGGAGGTGAAGAATGAAAACAGCAAAGGTGTTGTGGTAGACTGGTTTCTTAAGAGATTCATATAATTTATAAATAACTCTCAAATGTTCATTGATCTTATTTCTGTCCAATACTTCAAGTATCATCCTTTTTTTAATAATTATTATATGGATTATTTAAAAATTCAAATCAAACATCTTTTATGGATCGCATAGAGAGAGGATAGAATAAATCCCGCACATTCAATAATGAGTTGTAATGAAGGGAGCCACTAATGACCAACCCCGTGGGGCACATAATCCTGCACATGGGGCTTTTTATTGCCCTATATTGGTGGCCATTGGTCACTGCGTAATTCCCGCCGTTAGCTGCACTCGGCGAATATATCTCCTGCCGCTACACGAGCATGTACTGTACGTAGCGAACATATTAGGGCAGATTAGAGACTCCTAGTTGGTGTATGCCATATCTAGTACTAGATATAACTTTATTTTACTATATAAATACTAGTAATTTAGTACATATTCATTAATACCTACTTTATCATTTGGAAAAAAAATCATTAAGGGATAGAATTATTTCATAAATCTTTTCAGATATCTAATTTTCGGGCCTTGAAGTACTCTTGAAAACTTCTGTAGAAGCGAAATTGCTGTAAAGTTTGAAATATGTTAATAAAAGATTTATACAAGAAACCTTTATTTGAATGATCTTCCCCAAATGATATTATACAAAGATTAATAACTTTGGACTATCCGACTCTGCTATGAACAAGTATTGAAGAAGGGAGACCAGAGTAATCTACACGTGGAACTCACTAAATGGTTAAAAAGAGACAGGGTCCTAAACCTGTTATGAAGATAACGTTCAAAGGTTGCCGAATTTAACAGTAAAGAAGAAGTTTGATCAAACATCAATGTTCTTTTATCTGTCAAATAAAGCACTAGGATTCGCGTCCTACAGAAAGACTTCTAGGAGAATTTTGCCATATCCTAGGAGGTGGATCTACTTGGTCTATAAAGCCATATTGTTCCTCAGGGAGGGACTAAATCTCATTCTAGATTATTTTTTTTTACTGATTAAGAACGCTAAAATTTACTCGGTCTCTATCTCTCTAATTAAAAAAAAAAAATCTAGAAACTCTTGAAATTTTGTTTTACCATACCAAGTACACACACGCATAGGTTATGATAATCATGGTATTTAGAAACTGTTTTTACTGAAAGCGCGCACCAAATGTCTACACATGTAGAAAAGGTTCGACTTTTGCGCTTACGAATGTGTCCAGAGCCCCGTTTAGTTATGTGTAATCATTGGTGGGGTTAGAATTTTTAAAGAATCAGGGGACATTGAGGCAATATTTCTTCAAAAAAAGTGTTAAATTCTGGATTCGATAAGAGGTCGTGGCTGTCGAAAATGGAGTTTTTATACCATGTGTCCACCAAACCGCGCAATTGAAAATCAACCAAACAAACCAAAAAGACCAACGCTACCTGACATACTTGGAGCCCCGCCAAAGGCCGCGCGATCGTGGCTAGGTTGGCGGTCAATGAAGGAGATAAATGGAAGAAGGCCCCGGACCATTTTTTAATCCGCATCTAACGAGAGGCAGTCCTCTCTGCAGGAGCTACTGGGTCATTTGCTAGCCGAGCTTTTTGCCAAACTTCTGGTTATTTGTTAGATAGATCTTGTGGGACATGTTCGTTCCTGGATCTGACTTTTTCCCTTTCTTCCTCTTCTTTTTCATTAAAACTTTTATTTTTAAACTGTTATAAAAACCACGATGTTTTCATTGGTTCGCCAAATTTACATATTTACTAACGATAAAATATTATGGGTAATAATTTCTTCAGTCAATTAACGATTTCTTACAAGCTTCAACATGTCCGTTCTTCTACATGTACATAGAAAGAAGCTACAAGGGGAGGCCCATATGGAAACATTACAATAAATTTGCACAACTATAGTTAATTTAATTTAACTAAATTTGCATACCAACCTTCTGTACATATTTTAATTGTGTTGATATTTTTTCTCTTTTCATCTAACCAAGTTGCATACTAATTCTTGTACATATTTCAAATATCTTTCTTTTATTTCAATGTTTTGTTTACCTTTTAAGTACAAGTGTCTCTAGGGGGACATAGCGCTCTAAGTCTAAATAAAATAGTTAATTTAAATCATATCTTTTGAAACGATAGCTATGCACAAATATAGCAATATCTTTATACGCCTTTTATTGTAGCTTCTTGATATGCACCTCTAGAAGAACAGACACGTCTGAGAGCTTGTAAAAAAAAGGAATAAATAGAATATACTCTTCTCCAAATATTTTCCTTTTTGCATTAATATCTTGAGGTTTATCGTTAGATATTTACAAATAACGATTATTTTTTTGTGAATAATATTCTTAGATAACGATAAAGCATTTTAAAAAATCTTACTCTTGTTTCATGTGGTTTCTGATGAAGAAAGAGATTGGATGAAGGTTTTAGCAATCTTGATCCATCCCAGAGTAAACCATGCCATCAGACTGTAGTATATATTACTATATCTGAAATATTCCTTAATCTCTCTATATTTTTTAGGAAGGTGCGCAATATATGCTTAATAAAATATCATCAATAACTCTGCGCCCTCTATCGCTGAAATTATAAACATATATTTTAACTCTATCTCTTAGTATATACTAGGTTGTCCCAAAAGTTCGTAAGCATATTATTATTTATATTTTGCAAGTGTTTACGAACTTTGGGATCCCCTTGTAATTCTGAAACTTGGTCCACCTACTGATTAGCCACCCTTGATATAGAACATCAGAGATTAAATCATTCTTCTATAAGAATTCTATTATAATTTTACCAAGGTTACCAATATTACCAAGGTTGTCCCAAAAGTTCGTAAACATTTGCAAAATATAAATCATAATATGTTTACGAACTTTTGAGACAACCTGATATAATCAAAATTTATTCTCTCCTACAGCCCTTATCCTGAAATAGTGGTTTATTAGTGGTAAACCCTCCCAGCGGTTAAAATGGAGAAACCGATAGGAGGGTTCACACTGGTGAGCTATTCCCTCCCTCTTCCAATTTTTATTCATTTCAGGATAAAGGATGTAGAAAAATAAAATTGAATTATATATTTATGAAGAAAAGTAGGGTTAGAAAAATATTATACTAGCCGAATTACCCGGGCAACGCCCGGGTTTTACCCGATTAAATATTTTTATTCAAATACTATTCGTTGCAATTATAAATTGGCGCCGTGGATATCACTCTTGTGAAACGTCCCGCTCCAAACTTTGTGTGTTTTCAAAATATGAAAATAAAAATGTAAATTTTCACAACGATATTTGAAAATTGTATTATTTTGATTTTTTATATGAATATATTTTAAATTTGATATACACATAAAATGATAGCAAGTGATTCTTGCCCCTACGCTGTCATTACGTCACTCAAGGTCACTATCCAATCCCGTCGCGCCGTGGGAGGGCTCCACGTGATTGTTTACTTCTCGAAGTTACCGCAGTGAGGCGCTGGTTGCGAGTGAAATAGGGAACATTTATTAATAATTTGTTAATAACTCAAAGGATATTCGAGATAGAAGCCTGAAAATTTGCCTATATGTTTTCCAGATTCAACTCTATATACTGTTAAAATTTCAGCCATATTAGTTACATATTGTGGACGTGTATAGCCGACATACATACATACATACATACATACACTGACTTTTATATATATAGGGATGTGGGCTTTGGTGTGAAAATATCGCATATATAATGGTATACATTTAAAGTTCAGCTTGATTTTGTATACATTCATGGACAAAACTTGAGGAAGTTGTATATTTTTATGTCGCCTTCCTCTGTTTTTTTTTTAAGAAGGGCAGAGGCAATTATTTTCACACTTGGTTATCCTCGTGACTTCAATTAAGGTCACTGTGTATCTCAAATATATTTCAGAGTTATTGTCTGAATCCCGATATACATGCTAAAAGGTACAACTTCTTCATCTCTCAAGTTTTGTCCATGAGTGTATATTTCTAGAGACAAATATATTCTCAATTTTATTTTAAAAGAGAGAGAAATGACATTTATTTAAGATTAATTACTAAAAGATTTTAAAAGAATCTATTTATATACTAACACCAAATGGAATTTAAAAAAAGAACGTATTGTGAGGGCCATTGGTGTGACCCTCGTAGCAATTTGACCACTTTGGTCTGGATTAAGGCATTTAATTTAAATCTCTCTTTTCTAGTAAAATAGTTTTCAGAACGTAAAACAGAATTTATATAAGAATTGAAATTATTCAGCACGAATTTTCCTTCTTTAAATTGACCAACATCCTACTGCGATGGAACCGTATTGTGAGGATATGACTTTTAGTGGTGAATTCTCCCAGTCGTTTCGCCAGTTTAATCCACCATATACCGCTCTACTATTGTATTCAGTTTATATATATGCAGTACTTGTGCTAAATTATTGGTACAGGTATGTTAAGTGTCTATGGATATAAGCGCGCCTTGAGGACGGTTGAAATATATATATAGGCATCAAACAATGTTATCCCACATAAAATTCACAAACGACGAGTGAGCAAAATTTTAATATAATACACCTCATTGACAAAATTAAGGAAGTGGCAAGCATTTGGAATCTACGGTCATCTTTTATTTTTGTTGCTGTTGTTGTTGAAGGAGACAGTAAATTTTGTTCACACTTGGTTATCGCGTGTGTCTTCAATGAGGTCACTGTGTATCAAGTATATTTCAGTGTTATTGTCTGAATCCCGATATTGAATGACCTTTTCACCTATTTTTAAAATTATTATCCTAGAAGACGTGGTAAAAGGTCATTATAATCAAGGTGGATAATTAGCGTGTGTTTATACTAAAGTATATTACATTTGTACACAGGTAGAAAGTAGTTCGAATTTTGTATTTGCAACTGTACCAGTGCGCCATTTGATTACTTGTACTTACTGATGGGGATTAGACCTTTGCAATAATCGGAGGCCATTGAAACAAATATTTTCTTCAGATAAAAAGTATCCAATGAGAGATTTGATTCCGAGTTGTGACTTTTGAAAATTGTCGATTTATACAACTCCTCTACCTGCCCCAATTCCCACCTAGTTACAAATAACATTTGCCAATAGAAGTTCAATATTAAATAAAATCGTCTAAGAGTGTGATATGTAGACGACCAAATTCTACAAATCAACAATCTCTTCTAAAGATAATCCACACATTCTGTAACAGACATCTTGAACAATTAGCGAATTGAATAGCTTGAAGCTGTGGACATTTTAGTCACGGAAGCAAACTTCTTGATTAGAATTGCTCTATTGTATTCTGTAGAGATAGCCTTCATACAATACCTACCTATTTACCTAGGTTGAAGGCCAGACGTGAATCCTAATTGACAATTTGATAGATGTTCGGCTGTTTGTGAACTTATAAACATAGAAGTTGAGAGAAATGACACAAATATTCCTAGAATTTACAAAACTGCTAACATAATTTGAAGGTTACTTAAAAAATACTTCCAATATTCATACGCACAAAATGTTATCATATATTGGAATTTTTTAAAATAATATATCTGTAAAATACATTTATTCAATTAATTGATTTTAAAACTGGATTATATCGTGAAATTCATACCCAAAATATTTGATAAATATATTTTTTTATTGTAAATTATTTCTGCTCAAAAACGTACATGTTTCATTATAAACTATTGTTGTGGATAAATAGATTATTATGAACAATGAACCTTTGATTAGAAAAAGGAAATATTTTGAAAGCTCTTCATCATATAATTACATTTAAAAAATATATAGTGTCATTTATTCTTTTTTAATCTAATCAATAATGCGCTATCTTATATATTAATACTATAATATCAGGATGAGAGAGGAGTGTATGCATTTACTCTAAATGTTACTTACATATATTTATTTGTTTTGAAAATAGAGCAATCCATAAATAAATCTTTGAATAAAAAGGCATATATTGGGGATCAAAATATCATTTAATTATCAATATTTCAGCTGGCTGAACGCCAACCTTTATCAAGGTATTATAACATTAAAACACTTTAAAATGTTATAATAACTTGATAAAGGTTGGTGTTCGGCCAGTTGAAATTTCGGTAAAATGAATGATATTTTGATCCAATATATGCCCTTTTATTCAAAAATATTTACTTGTATAAAACATTCCGATATTGAATTTACAGGTTTCAAGATCCTTTCTGCCTAATTACGTATATTGTCAGGTTTTAACATATGCAAATCAGAGAATCTATTGAAGGAATTCAGTATTCTGGATAAAATATGTTCAAATATGGGTTCATCTTTGTCTCTGATTGTTGAAATCGACAGGGAGAAACTCTCGCTACGACGTTTTGCAACCACCAAATTGGGTTAGGTTAGTTCAAAGTGTCAAATAGATTTCCTCTAAGTCTTAAATATTAATCAACACAGAGCTCCACTTAAGTTAGAGCTGTTCCACCTTGTTCTCGGATTTCTAAGTGGAATATAACAAAGATAAATGGATTTTAATGAAGATATAGTTTCACTTTAATTCACAAACTAATTGTAGAAACATTTATATAACTAATTAATAATCTCCTTATATTTATAACGAAAAGAGGAGGAGAGGAATGTTTATTTTTTCATAACGTGTTAAACACCAGCTTTCACTTCGCAGTTCTTCTACAGGTACAACTCTCATATAAACGATAGAGAGATAAAAATAAGGATAACGAAGGCCCCTGGAGCGTAAAAACCCCAACTGCCCGGAATATGAACGATAGGAGAAATACGATCATATATATGAGAGATAAATTTGCATATATCGACATGATATATGACAAGAATTTTAAATTTAAAGTTACATGCAAAATAGACTATTTAAAAATTAGCTAAGTATAAATAATGCAGTGTTATGTAGAATAATGATATATATATGTCATACCACAAGCACTAGCAGTCATCGAGCCAAAATGGATTCAAGCGTCTATGGGTAACACAAAGGACTAGACATTGATACTTAATATTTAGAAAGGTTTTAAAAGCTATTTTAAAAAATAAGAGGGTCGCGCGCGTTAGAGGATTGGTGAACACAGCCGATTTTCTACAACCGTGACCCGATCGAATCCTGCATTGAGAACTTTTTTTCTGCTTCAATAGCCCCCGATTCTTGCAAATGTCCAACTATAACTAGCGCAAGTAAGCAAACAAGTTCTAAAACTTTGCTAAGGAAGAATTTGCATAACAAATTTCAAGACAACTCTAAATATCACATTGAGTTCTAAATATACTTTATAACTTAATATTTAACTTTCGACAGACTTTTCCTCAAGCTTTTTTTTGTTTATCTCTAGTACACGTGGCACCATCCATGATAATCAGGGTGGGTAGAAGTAGGTGACTGCTTTTACTGTAAGTGCATCACAGGTCTACACACGTGAAAAGCAATTCGACTTTGCACTTTAAAATGTGCCAGAGCCCCGTTTGGTTACTTGCACTCGCTAGTGAGGTTGTACTTTTGCAAGAATCGAGGGGTAATTTGAGAATTTAATTTAAAAAAAAAGCCCAATACGGGAATCGAACCCGGGTCGTAGCGGTCGAAAACCAACGGTTTAGACTATCCTTCCACCAACCCCCTCTCATCAAGTTCTTTTCTTCAGTGTTAACAATAATGTTTTCTATAAAGTTGCGCACACACGGTGAGCTATATTTTATGCTAATACCCTCAACCATTACTGCTCCTTATCAGTTTAATACTTTTTATAGACGGCGGCGCTATCGGCCCTCACTAGTGGAATGATGGAGTAAACCGGCGCCATTTTTCACCCGATTATCAAAACATGATAGGAAATTTTCTTCTAATTCTAATGGATTTCATTATTTTGAAACTTGAATGGTTAATAGAGTTTCATTTTATTATTCAAACTATCTATTTCCTATCCACCCCCCCTAAACATACATATCTCGTTCAAAATTATAGCCACTTTTTTAAAGGTATACGCACTTATATGTGGCTCTTCGTTATATAAATAAAGACATAATATATATTCAGTAAAAAATTATTTTTATCAAAAAAAATCCAATTATTTTTTCGAAATATTTGTATTCGTTTTTATATAATAACAAGAATTGGCACTTCTATAATTTAAGTCATTATATATCGATTTAAAAAAATGTTTAACCTATATTATTTTTTGTATTTTTAACTATAACACTTAATTATTTAAAAATCAAATCGAAAAGGTGAACTACGAGGTACTTTCAACAAGTTATTAAAATGATTTAATTTTTATAAAATCTGACCGTGGACCAAAAAAAAAAAACAAAAAAAACACGTGTTTGTGATTTTAAAACATTAAGTTAAAAACCGGCAAACATCCTTTTCTAGATACATTCTTACCTTCAAATAATATATTGCATTTTGTTTGCTATCAGCGTGTTATCGGCGATTTTCTGATGACTAAAATTGTTTAACAAAAAATATACATTCGTTCTGTGTAAAACCTGAAATTCCAGTTCCGCAAAGGTTTTCGAAAAGCGTTCGGTGAGACATTTCTAAAGAAGACCGTAGGTTATAAATGGTCTAGCCGCTTTAAAAGTGGACAAAGATAGAGAGAGAGAGCGTTCAATCTAATAAGATACAAGAGTTGGAAAACCTATATAAAAGAAAGCAGAAAAAAAGCATCAACCAAATTGCAGAAAAATTGCGAAATTCAAAAAAATATGGAATAAATAAAATATCATCGAGTATTTCGATAGAATTAGTTTATTCATGACAATCAGAAATTGGAAAAGAAGTTCGGCTAGTTTTTGGGTTCCAAACAACGTCAAATCCCATACGGCCGTTTTAGTTTTGAATTTTTTGACCATGAACAAAGTTCCTATATATCCTTAGGCCTCACACTCACATCAGAAATTTGCCCCAAATGACTTTTTTTCTATACAGTAAATTGAAGATGTCTCTTAAAGGGCAGCGATTTAAGTCACGTGAAGTCTTAATATAAAAATCTCCGAAGTTCCTCAGAGGTTTCAAAAGAAAAAAAACTATAAAACTATGAAGATTGGGAAAGCGAGATGGCATGGGTTTTTGGTACGGATAAAGAGATTATTCCGAAGATTTCTAAATGAAATTTTCATTTGATCTCGTTTTAGTTTATTTTCAAACACTCCGTAAATTTTAATTTAAGTACCTTGTATAATGGTTAGAATCTCAGAAATGGTATTCTACTGTCCTAAAAACTTATGTTCATAGTTTGCTTAAATAACATTTCTAAGATGCCACCCTTTTTTCATTGCAGTATATAAAATCAGAATGATCCAATACAGTATTAGATCTCTAAAAAACGGTTATGGTAGATTAAATTGAAAAAACCGCTGGAAGGGTTTTCCACTGATGAGCAAAGCACTCCCATTATATTTTTTCATCGCAGTAAGGACAGTAGAAGTTTGTTTTATGAGTAAATGAAACATTCGTGTCTTAATGTTTTCATTCATTATTCTCGTTAAATATTTGCTTTATAATCCCCATGATTTAAATATTAATAGTTGAAATTGTGTAAAAGAGTAGACAATCTCACACACACACACATACAGCTTTATTAAGACCATCGGTCTTATACAGATTCACCACAGGATTAGTAGATAATCGTTTATATGTATCGAACATTAGTAAAGAATCACCTTTGAATTACACCTCCAGATTTAACGTCAATATATATTAGAAAACAATAATCAAAATATAAACATCTTAAATAGCCTAATTAACAATTTGCTCTTTGCTAAATCCATAAATATTGTAGTGTTGGAAATAATTGGCCAGTCAGTTGACCAACTCAACAAACAAAAGATAGTTTTTTAATTCTATCTAAAGAGAACGAAGGAAATATCTAAAGATTAAATAGTAAACAACGAGAGAAGAGAAAGGAATAATGTCTCGTGGCTACGCGGCCTTGCAAGGGTTACATCCACAGGCAGTGACGTCAGCTCCAGGGTTGCCGAGCCAGCAATTTCACTATGAAGTCGGCTTTGGTACAATATTATCCTTTTATTCTTATTATATTATTATTGTATATATCATAAAATATCTTATTTTCACACACATACAGCTTTATTAAGACCACCGGTCTTATACAGATTCACCACAGAAGAAAGCATAGGTGGAGCTTCTATACTCCAGGTAGCGCAGAGCCCAACAGCCTCCAGGTCCGACGCATGTCCAGTGGTATTATCTGAAATTTTATTAAATTATGCTATATATAGCCTTAATTTATCACAAAAGGTAAAAAACATTAGTATGAGCTTGTGAGTCGTGTAAAAGGTTGATCAAATACCAAGCATCACTCCAAGTAGAGGAGATGTAGTATACGGTGTGTGTAACCCCCAAACTAGCGGCCTAGCTAATCTGTTAGCCAGAGCTGCCCAACAAGATAATCACCTGGGCAAGCTAAATGAAAAATCCATATCGACTGGACGTTTCAGACCGTTTTTTTTAAGAGGAAGTTTTAAAGGAAAAAAAAAAAGAAGATGCTGATTATGCAGTAAGTCGATGGTTGTATTGGGGAGGTGATCGCAGCACTGAACTACCGTTGTGGGTCGATAATTTTGTTTAACTTCACTGATAGCTTCTTTTTTTGAGGAAAAGTTTATCTCAATTTTGAGTTATATTCAACCACTTTGTCACAAAGTTTGCTATATTTGTTTGGATTTAATATATGACGTCTCATTAAAATGTGTGACATAACCTCCGGAATGACCTATTCTTTTTTTTAGAAATTATTTTCTTAATTTTAGAATCGTAAAATGTTCGGTTGTTATATTCATTTAATAGAGTAATCAAAATTCACTATGTTTTCAAATTTTCAATTATTAGAAAAATAAAGTAGCGGGAGGATGGTATTCATGTACAAAAAGAGGAACTTCTTTCCTTTAATAAAATACAGGTTGGCATATATTTTATCTTGCCAAAGTTAGTGTTGTGACACACTTTTCATCATCATTACTGGGTGATGAACAAAAAGTATTGGTTTAATGTATTTTAAAAGGAGAGATGTTCTTATTATGAAACATATAAAATAAAATATATTTTTTACATATTTCAAAACTAATCAGAAGAAGTTAAAATTTGAGTAGACGAATACTTTATATATATGTACGGTATATACTAGCCGAATGACCCGGGCAACGCCCGGGTTTTACCCGATTAAATGTTTTTATTCAAATACTATTCGTTACAATTATAAATTGGAGCCGTGGATGTCACTTTTGTGAAACATCCCGCTCCAAACTTTACATGTACATTAGGTCAGCTGGTATTACCCCCCATTTTCACCGTTAGAGGCGCGAGCGAAAGAGAAAATTTACAAATAACAAGACGGATATTCGGGATAGAGACCTGAAATTTTCACTAAGAGTTTTTCCAGATTCTACTTTATATACTATTAAAATTTCAGTCAGATTAGTTACGTATTGTGGACGTGTATAGTTGACAAACATACATACATACATGACTTTTATATATAAAGGGTTAATAATATAAATTAGTTTTTGAAATTGTAAAAAAAAAAAAAATGCATCGGCCGGGAATTGAACCCGGGCCGCCCGCGTGGCAGGCGAGCATTCTACCACTGAACCACTGATGCTTATAAGAAATGGCCATATTTGGGTATTTATTCCATTCACAAAAGCAAACGATGACAGAATTGGTTGTTGATGACTCTGATAGTTGTATATTTTAATAGTTATATAGGAACCTCTACAGACTTATAAACCTATGTCCATAGGTTCACTAAACACCCCTAAACTGCCTTCCATAGAAAATGCAGGGTATATACTAAACCAATCCAATACAATAGTAGAGCGGTATGGAGATAAACGGCATTGGGTTTGGATAAGGTGTCGGAAGTGGTGGAGGCTTTTTGTTGTAGTACAACTGAGTTTTATACCTAGGTTGGGGATTTGGAGAAGATGGTGGCGATACCAAAGATATGGATCTTCTTAAAGAGATTTTTTATTATTTATTCTTTCATTTATAATAGTGAATATCTTACACACTTTCTATTATGATATTCCTTTTTAAGATAACATGATATATCCAGGTGTGTGTGTGTTGGCATCACAACTGCTGTAAAAAAAGTGGTTGCAACATGATACCGTGAAAAGATTAACTCTCCACCAATCTAAATATTTATATATATATATGTGAAATATAAAATTTTAAAATATATTATATCTCCATTCTGAAAATTAAAACTAAACTATAAACATCAGGGTTTATTTTAAAACTTATAAAAAGTAAAGGTGACAATGATAATCATGGTGGGTAGTTAGCGACTGCCCTTCACTGTAAGTTCACCACATGTCTACATGAGAAGAAATGTTGTGTACTTTCAGTAAACAAGCAGTCGCTGACTACACTATGAAGACAATATTGCGTATATGACCCCCGATATTTTTCCAACCTAGCATACACTCAAGGTTAAAACTTAAGGAAGTTGTACCTTCTAGCATTTATATTGGGATTCAAACAATAACTCTGAAGGATATTTGATGCACAGTGACCTTATCAAAGACACACGAGATAACTACTAGTAAGTGCGAACAAAATTGTGTTTGTCTTCTTAAAAAAAAAAAAAAGATGAACAGGGACATTAAAGAATTTCAAATTCCTTAAGTTTTGTCCATGAGTCTGGCTCATATTTCTACATGTGTATAGGTATCAGTTGGTATTTTAAAATTATAAGGTACCAGAGTACAATTGATGAGGCACAATTTGGATTGTAGATTATAAACATTCATACCAATCATTCAGTACTTTTGTCTGAAGATGGTAACAACGCTGTTACCGAAACGTCACACACTATTTATTTATTTGAATTTGGTCGTATTACCTTGTGTACCAGAGTACAGTTTGGTTTCTTGCACTCACTGGACTATCGTATTAATCGGGGGACATTGGAGCAATATTTTCTTCCTAAAAAGTGTCCAATGCGGGATTCGATCTCAAGTCGCAGTTGTCGACGACGTCCACTCCTACACCAACTCTCGATATAAAGATAAACCACTCTATTTTAAACATAGTTGAATCTTAGGAATTTTCAATAACTGTTCCAGGCGTAAATAACATGTCCCTAAATTTTTAAAAATCAAATTTACCTTTAGGTAAACTTGGTTAATTAAATGTCATTTTCTCTCGTCTAATTAACGTGTAATTATTAATTCATTAACTTTTAATTATTAGAAATTATTTAAATTGTATGCCTAAAGACTTGTATTAATTTTTAAATTCAAATTTGGGGCACAAAATTAATAATTTTTTTACTTTCATAGTTTAATAACTCATAGGAAGACGCAAATATCTCTCCTGGTGTATCTTCCATTTGAGGAAATGGCTTATTACAATACAAGGAATGGCAGGGTATCATTATTAGAAAAGATAAAATATAGATGCGACCAGTTTCTTTATTTAAAAAGCTGCGAGCTTTCGGACAATAACTTCTTTCAAAAGGCTATTATGCAAATACAAAAAACTAATTTATTTTGTATTTGCATAATAGCCTGTTGAAGGACATTATTTTCCGAAAGCTCGCAGCTTTTTAAATAAAGAAACCCATCGCGTTTACTTCTGGTCTCTACTAACAAATAACTTATTGTATCTACCAGGTAGGTAAAGCGCGCACTATCCTATATATGTATAGCTTCCAGTAAAATAGAAGAGCAGTCCGGAGAACAAGTTGGCGGAGAGGTGAAAGAGCCACAAATAATTACCTAAGCCCTCTAATCTAATTTCTCTATCATCGCAGTAAGGTTTGCAGATATAGTTACTGATGGTGCCTTCGCAAAGAAACATTAATGCCAAAAAAGTGTAAATTGATTCTATATATGTTATTTAAAAATATGTAATTTATTAATAATAGTAAAGCCTATTTGCAAGAACATTTCCTTTTTAAATAGAACAGCTTCCTACATTCTTTACTGATATGTAAAAATATTGGGAGAAACCTGGCTCATTAGTGGTCGATCAGTGGTTTGACCAGCTTAATCTACCAGACAGCTTCTGTATTGTATTGTGCAGTTTAGTATGTATACGAGGGAATATTGAAAAGTAAGGTATCCAACTACGCCATTTCCGATATCGAGTTGGTAGGAGAAATTTGGCAACAGCCCTGTATTCCTTAGTTCCCACGCCACAGTGTCGAACAATCCACGTGACTTCGGGACACTCAGTCGCTGCATAGCAGCCGTTTAGGATGGAGCTCCCGCTTAGCTCGCCCGTAGGTGCGAACTGCGCTCAGTAATTCGATTTTTGAATGCAAAAAACAGTTCCTCCGATAAAAATTCATCGAAATTAGTGAAGTGTACGGTGAGAAGTGTATGGACGTGAAATACATGGCGGAAGTGGTGCCGGGAAAACGTTCACGATGAGCAGTGGTCAGGGCGGCCGAGTTTGCCGGAATCAACGGTGGCTAGAATCGACGAGATAGTGCGCAATAACCGGAGAATAACTCTTCATGAGATAATGGTAGGTCTAAATGAAGAATTTATATGCTATATATGCTTTAGATAAAATATTGATCAATATATTTAAAGAGACTATGAAAATAAACTTTGATGACAATAGAAATATAGAGAATATAGCAACATCAACCAATGGTTTATCTTAATCCCGAGGTTTCAGTGACCTGGTGTCACTCTGCTCAGGGGAATGATGGGGAGTTAAATAAATCATTGGGTGAAGTGACTATGTTTTTCTGAATCAAATTCCAACCAACAGATGATCTTCGGAAGTAGAAAAATACTTGTATCGAGCACTACTCTTCTGCAAATAATTCCATCACCCTGATGAATCAAGCCATCTCAATATCTTTCTATTTTGCAGTAGAAACATTTATATATGTGAGAAAATAATATAAAAATGAAATAATAAAAAAGGTCAGGTGTTTGTTATTAAAATAAATGAATAAAAAAAAAACGGAACCTGACCGCGTTCACATGAACTTTTAGATGGCAGAGCGCCATCTAGTGGAACAGAAATCAACTAAACGTTGATTTAGCCTGTTCCCTGATATTTTGTCAACCCATTTTCTTTATAAATTATTTATGTTCCTCTAGATAGCGCTCTGCCATATAAAAGTTTATGTGAACGAGATCAGGAATGCCTTTTTTGATTTTAATATTTATATATGTAATTCTGCTGTCCTCAAAGCTTATATCCACAGTGTTCTAAAATGCCATAACTATGATTCCATCCTTTATGTCGCCTATATAAGTAGAATCGTCCAATACACTATTGAAGCTAAGAAGCGGTCTGGTGGATTAAATTGGCGAAATCGCTTGGAGTGTTCACCACTGATGATCCGAGCTCTACCACTGTTTTTTCATCGTCATAGAAGAGTAGAAATTTGTTTTATGTACAAAAGAATCATTTGTGACTAATAGATTCATTTCTTATATATATAGTTGTTTCAATTCGCTCGCGCGAAGAAGAAAAATTTCCTGCTAAATATATACTTTTTATTATCATGATATTAAATACAGATGACTCATTATTTTGCTTTATATTTATATATTATTTTCTTATTTATAAAATGTTTTAAAGGTAAAAATTCACATTGAAAAGTCGCTGGTGGAAGGTGAAATAAGATGAAGAAGAGCTGTCTTTTCTGGAAAATGAATCGCTTAAAGGATGTGCAAACGATCATAAAGGTCATATACAATCTATTGGGTTCTAAGGGATATGGACATTTTATAGGAAGACAGACATCTATTCTCCTCATTGGGATGCCGGAATAATTCCATTCCATTTCTCTACATTAAGATAAACATATAGCTTACATAGCTAAACATAGAGAAGCTCCTGTCCAACTCTAATCTTTGGTTTCCAGTTATAATAAAAATTTGTCTAACATATAAGAAACGAGAGTTATTCATTGTTGTTTGGAAAAAAATTGTCAAATTTCATTTGAATAGACAACCTTAATTAAATATTAATAAGTTATTATCTCTCCAAACTTTAAGGCTAAAAATGACATCATTTTGTTATAATTTTGGAGAAGATGACTTAGAAGAAAAACAGGTTCTTCTATGTGTTTTATATTTATTAACCAAAAATTTAATTATCGATATTAATAGATGTTAACAATGGTATCTATTGTAGTCTCCATTCTGCTGCAGCAGACAAAATCTTATTTTTATTATAGGTTCTTATACCAGGTCTATTAGTATGAAACGCGAAAATGGGCGCCAGAGGCCGCTGTGCAACTTTATTTGAGCCGACGGTGGCGCTGTTGTAGGCGTTTTGTTCTTTGACTCACGTGGCATCAGCATGCGTGCAGTTTTAGAAAAATTCAAATCGTGAAAATTTTCTGGAGCCCGTGGAAAATGGCGATTTCCGAGCCAAAAAGTGCCCATTTGCGGGAAGTTTTGTTGTTCGCCTTCAACTGGAAGAAAAGTGCCACTGAAGCCCACCGAATGCTCGAGGAAGTTTACAGCGACCACGCTCTGAGCAAATCGCAGTGTTACAGGTGGTTTAAAATATTCCAAAGTGGCGATTTTGAACTTGATAATGAACCACATGGAAAACCGCCCCAAAAGTTCGAGGACGCTGAACTGCAAGCTTTGTTGGATGAGGACAGTACCCAAATGCAGGAGAAACTCGCAAAACAGCTTCAGGTGTCTCAAGGTGCTGTTTCTCTACGTTTAAATAGCCTCGGAATGACCCAAAGGTTTTTCAGATGGGTCCCCCACGAGTTGAGCGAAAGGCAGCAATAACGGCGTCTGGTAACCTGCGAAGGGCTGCTCGCCAGGCATGAAAAGAAGTCATTTTTGCACCGAATCATAACTTCTGATGAGAAATGGATCCACTTCAGCAATCCTACGCGCCAAAAGTCGTGGGGCCTGCCCGGCCAATTTCCAAAACAGACGTCTAGGGCCAATCGCTTCGGAAAAAAGGCAATGCTTTGCATATGGTGAGACCAGACCGGCGTAGTATAATTCGAGCTCCTGAAACCTGGCAAAATGGTCAATACTAGTCGCTACGAACAACAAATGCACAGTTTGAGAGAGGCGGTGAATGAAAAAAGACCGGAATGGCGTGAAAAGCACAACAAGCTGATACTGCAGCATGACAACGCTCCAGCCCACAACGCTACGGTGGTCAAAAACACCATAAAAGACTTGGGCTGGGAACTCTAACCCCACCCGCCGTACTCACCAGACTTAGCGCTGTCGGACTACCACCTTTTCACATCTTTAGGACACGCCCTAAAAAAACAGGAATTTTCAAACTCAGACATACTCCGAAAATGACTTGTTGACTGGTTCGACTCAAAAGGAATAGAAATCTTCAGACAAGGAATTCGAAAATTGCCTGAAAAGTGGTCCGAGTGTATAGCTAATCAGGGCAGTTATTTTGAATAAAAAATCTTTTGTTGTATGGAATTGGTGAACTTTTGAATTCACTGAAAATTTTCGCGTTTCATACTAATAGACCTGGTATATATGCTACTTTCTGATATAACCAATATAAGCCCCATCACAATATTCTTGAAGATATTTGTCCTTCACATTCGAGGTTGTCTTTGTGGATATAGTTGTTAATATGTTGGATATTGAAACCAAGGCCCGAAAAGACATTTTTATATTTAATTGAATGTAAAATTACTTATTTAGACCACAAAAGGAGGATAATTAAATATGGGCTCTAAATTTCGTCAAACCCATTCTTGATTTACTTTTCAACATAACATATATTCGCATATCTATTGCATTGCAATGGATACATTTCAATTATTATCGTTAGCTTTCATTTTTTTAGAGTCAAATAATTTTTTCCTCAACTCCTGGCGATATACAAAAAAATCAAAGATAATTTACTATGCGTTTTACAGAATATCACGACTACACTTTTGATTAAGAGAGTATCCTATTGTAGCAAAGTATTTATTATTTTATTAACAGAGTATCCTTTTTTTATGTTTATATTATTCTACTCTGTAAAGTTCCCTCATTGATTATAATCAATTTTATCATTCATAAATTGCTGTGTCATCCCGAAGTTTGTTTTTCCTAATTTTCCACGAGGCATTTTGGTGGAGAAACTAGGTAAATTAGGGAAAACAAACTTAAGATAGCCGAGAAGACCATGAGGCCATGGGTGCTGTGATCTACATTTTCAGAGACTGGCTCCAGAATTCCACCGCCGTATCAAAGCCAAGACTTCCCTAAGATGACGATGTCCTTATAGACGATACGACGACAAAGCCGCTATTCACGCCGCAAGAAAAAGGACGCAAAGGTACTAGGGACAAAGTTCCAAGACTTCGATGGAATCCTTGGCAGAAGAACGTCAGATCCATGTCAGTAACTACAATAATTGCAAGCTGTGGGTCACAGCTCTCATAGGGAAGAAGCTATGTAGCAAAGTATTTAATATTTTATTAACAGATTATCATATTTGATTTTTATATTTTGATACTCTGTAAACTTCTCTCATTGCTTATCTTTTGTTTATCATTCATAGTTTGTTCTTACCTTGAATAAATTGCTGTCTCATCCCGTTTGTCTTTCCTAATTTTCCACGTCGCAATATTTAGAGAATGAGATAAATTTGAATCTCTCTCTCTCAAACAAAATAATATACATATTTTCGCCATATTATATCTATGATAAATCTACTGAGGTATATTATAAAAACCTACTTTCAGATACCTCTAAGAAGCGTATTTACGAACCTGAATGACTCTTACAAAGTATATTAGAGTACACCAGTTAAACATATTTGGAGTTAGAGACATAGGATCCAATTGGGCTGTTCTACTTGCAGCAAACAATGGTAGATTAGGGGAAGTTAGTTACTGTAGGAATTCAGATAGTAGGGAAACTTATTGCTAACACATCTTTAATGGATCTCGATGATAAACATAGCTTTCAAACTAACGTGTTCTTGTTCATACCATACCAATTGACCTTGCCAAATTCTATAAAATGATGCGAGACCTCTTTTGTCAAAAATAGAGGCAAAAATCATACGCCATTTATTTACCGTTTATTCAATTTCTAGCTCAGGTTCATCATATAGGCCCAAAAATTGCTTTGAAAAATTCGGGATGGTTACCTGGAGACCATGGTTTCAGGTCATAGCCTTAATTAATTCAGGCAGCTTCGATGTCCTGAAATCTACGGGTGATTGAGATATCTTACCAATGCCCCAAAGAGGTATTTAGCTGTCAAAATGACTAGGTCAAATCTGGATGTTGCATAGTGTTCCTCTTTATTTTGTAGAGAGATTCTAATATAAATTTGACAACTTAAAAGAGTAATACTAATAGAGTAAGGTGAATTGATGCAAGAAGCATGTAGGCAGATAATTAGAGTGGTAGAAACATGGCATGAAGAACACAGCATATCTGACATCTAATAGATACTCCTGTTTTCTTTTCGAAGATGATAAAGGAACCAAGTATGAACGAAGATCAAAATTCAAACGAATAAACGCTATTTGAAACGATACGTTTCTTTTTTAATTATGCTTTGTTAGCCTTCTGGACAAGTGTTCATTAACAAGTTCTCTATACTAACGATATTCTCTTCAAAAGGATCTTCCCCCACTTTATAAACAAGACTTGCGATCTATTTTGCTAATAGCATGATACAGGGACCACTTATATTAGAGGATAAATAAAGGCGCCGGGACTTGGTGCTTTAGCGTCGATGTCTCAGCTTAGTGTTATTTGGTTTTTGTTCAGTCAGTAGAGAGAATGCCTAGAAAACAAAAAAGAGACAACAGATCTTATAATTGACGCTCCATTTTAAAATAAAATTATTCAAACTGATTATAGAGATAGCATCATTCCATTTACCTACGGATATTGAAATTCAAGAAACAAATGAATCAGCGACGTGAGATCACTATGTTAAATAATATATCATGTAAATAAAACCTTTATAAATAAATTATTGAAATATTCTCGATGTTGAGAAAATTAGGATTCAATGAAGATATCTGCAATGTTTAGATATCTTCAATTTGCGCGCGAACTACTTGACAACATTGATAAACAAACATTGATTAAACAATGGCTGTAAAAAGTGATTTGTGCCAGAAACACTTTTATTCGCATTAAAGCCTTTTAGAATAATCAAAATATCAGATAGAAGTACATATATATAAGAAATTGAATTATTGATCACGAATTTTACAATTAAACTAACTTCCTTCGCTGTTTATGATGTGATTGAAAAATATTGGGGAACACTTAGTTCATCAGTGGTAAACGCTCCCCAGCAATTTTGCCAATTCATCCTGATGTGTAGATAATATATTTTTAAGTAGGGTTTTGTAGAGCTTTAATAACTTTTCTAGGCTTATCAAAATGCCCTATTAATATTCTCCGATAGACACATATACCTAGAGATAAGTAAATATTCCTAATAAAAAAAAAAACAATAGAAGATGTCAAATATTAATTACCGAATCTATAGACTTGATATATCAGGACTGAATGTCGTCCAGGGAATGTTATATTGTGAGGCGAGTGTAATCCCGGACACTTGAGGGATTCAATTTGGAGTCCGGATTGTCATTAGTCCAGGAACAATCGGACCTCGGGGTTTTATGACTGGGATGGACGGTCTTAAAGTGGAACACCGAGGACCTATAAACCCGGGACTCCCTCTAATAACTCTGGGAGCATCGATTCTAGCTGGGCTTACTTGGGACTGTCTGAGCTAGTTGTTTGATATTGCCACGTAGAAAATTAGGAAAGACAAATTTCGGACTAACGCAACAATTTATTTTGGGCAAATACAAACTATGAATGATAAAAAATGGTTGCCTGTAAAGTCGGTTTTACGGGCGAAGATTTTACGTGACAACGGTAGAATATTTATTGATATGAATATAATTAAATTGCACAATAGGAACAAGGAATTGAATGAAAATAAGAATTGCACAAATTTTAACTATAGAAATATATTTTGTTTACTAAAACATTGTACATGTAAACTTAAACTTAACTAATTCCTATTTGAGTGATTTTGTTGAGGATAGGACGATGATTAAAATTCTTGCTCAACACAGTTTAAATAAAGTTTTCTTATATCTGCCACTTTTTCTTAATATTTGTAATTTTAAAGAATCAATTCGAAAATCAAAACATTTATTCAGATCGAAGGTTCAAATTTTTGCTAAATAAATTTGAAACTATTTAAAAATAATTAATTAATTAATTAATTAATTTTAAACTAATAATTTACTTAACACTATCAACATTTATCAATAGTATGACATAACCTATAAACTCAGTTTCTCAACTTTTGTGTCAATCTAACAATTAATCAATCAATCATAGTTTACGATAATGAAATATCAGTGTACAATTATTTACCTTTATTGTTGTAGTTGTTGTAAATGACGAATCTAAGCACTCCACATTTTCACTACAGACACAGCTGACGATACTTTAACCACACGTGTGAACTTGTATTATGACGCTTTCTTGTTTTTTCCAACGCCAAGAACGTTCGAGAAAGACAAAGACAGAGACAAGCATGCGCCGATTCAATGCGCCTAATTCTCTAGCGCTGCGCGCGCAGCTGCGCGCGCAGCACTCTCGTTCGATGACTCATCGTAACGTTACCGGGCGTTACACTTTTTCATAAGTGACTCCCAGCCGCAACCTAATTTAAGACGTTGTCACGTCAAAAAAAGATAAGCAACGAGGGAAGTTTACAGAGAAGCAAAATATAAACATAAAAAAATGATACTCTGTTATTAAAATAATAAATACTTTGTTACATAGCTCCTTTCTTACGGGAGCTGTGACCCACAGCTTGCAATCATTGTAGATACCGACATGGATCTGAGGTGCTTCTGCCAAGGATTCCATCGAACTCTTGAAACTTTGTCCCTAGTACTTTTGCGTCCTTTTTCTTGCGGCGTGAAGAGGGGCTTTGTCTTCGTATCGTCTATAGGGACATCGTCATCTTGGAAGTAAGTCTTGGGCTTGTTGCGACCGCGTAGATCCAATGCAGTACGCACGCAACTTTCCAGGGTTGGGTTCACGTGTTCTTCAATGAGGAAGCCTATATCAAAACTTAGCAACAAGCACACAGCAACTGAACTAAATAACTTTTAATTTTTTATAATAAAACTATCTACACCGATTAAATAAGAAAATTAAAAAGGAATCTATCTGAACAAATGCAAATCTATTAAAATTCTTCTAAATTTACATCCGCCAGCAAATTTAAATTAAAGATATAATTTTCATATTTAAAAAATCAAATATTAAAAAAAAACATACATAAACAAATCAAAATACAAAAATAAAAAAATACAAATATTTACACTGGCTCTCAACATATATATTCTGTTGAACTGAACAAAACATCGCAATGGTTTTTACATTACTAGTTTTATTAGTGCATATATAATTTTATAGAGGTGTATATATAATAGAATCAACTAAAGACATATAATTCTCTCTTAATATTAAAAATTCAAAAGTTTCATACACGCATGATTATTTCTAGAAAGTTGGGAATAAATAGAAGACAAAAATAATATGAATAGAAAAATTAATATTTTTAACCCGATCATACTATAGATAAAATAATATATACACTAATAGACAAAACTAACGAAGTTGCTCCTTTAAGCATGTATATTATCGGGTAAAATAGCTTCAATTTGTTAAAACAGATTGCGCAATATTATCGCAAAGTATTTATTATTTTATTAACAGAGTATCATTTTAATGTTTATATTTTGCTACTCTGTAAACATCCCTCATTGCTTATGTTTTGTTTATCATTCATAGTTTGTTCTTGCCTTGAATAAATTGCTGTTTCACCCTTAAGTTTATCTTTCCTAATTTTCCACGTGGCATTTTGGTGGAGATGCTGGGTAAATTAGGGAAGACAAACTGAAGATCGCCGAGAAGACCTAGAGGCCATGGGTGCAATGATCTGCATTTTCCGAGAATGGCTCCAGAATTCCACCACCGTGTCAAATCCAAGACTTTCCTCCAAGATGACTATATCCTTGACTATATTGACGATACGACGCAAAGTCGCTCTTCACGTCGCAAGAAAAAAGACGCAAAGGTACTAGGGACAAAGTTACAAGACTTCGATGGAATCCTTGACTGAAGCACGTCAGATCCATATCAGTATCTATAATTGCAAGCTGTGGTTCACAGCTCCCATAGGGAAGGAGCTATGTCGCAAAGTATTTATCATTTTATTAACAGAGTATAATTTTTATGTTTATATTTTACTACTATGTTAACTTCTCTCATTGCTTATCATTTGTTTATCATTCATAGTTTTGTTCTTGCCTTAAATAAATTGCTGTGTCATCCTGAAGTTTGTCTTTCCTAATTTTCCACATAGCAATATTATAAGAAGGGAGGGTGTTATCTTTGAAGTAAAAGAGTTTCCACCAGCCACTTTATCTCAGTGATATATCCAAGTCAGATAAAGGGGAACTGTATATACAACCCCCGAATACAATAGAAAGGCAATTTTCTAAAGATAACATTCGATAAAGGTAATATTTTCTTATAATCGCTGGATTGATTCCTCTTCTTTTTTTTTTTGTAGACTTATCTCAAATACATATATTATAGACCATGATAAAATCATTGTATGAAGTTAGCGACTGTTTTTATTGTAAATTAATTATATGTTTAAACATAAAGTATATATGTTATATAAAAATGTTATTTTATTTCAAAATTATAATTCCTAAATCAAATTACTCTGTAAAGTCCATCGCAAGATGTCGCGGGTTCTCTATATAAAACTCATTGTTGTTGTTTCCCGTTGGCTGGCTCAAATATTTTGTAGATATGTAAATAAGTCTTTTGTTTTCTTCCTTCTTCACGCCTTAAGTAAGGTATTACTTTCTCAAAATTATATATTCTATAATTTATTAGCACAATTAAAGCAAATTGTGATTATAATATGTTGTATTATTTTACCACGACTACAATTTAAATACTCATGTATACCAACCTCAAGCTAATACTCAATTCTCTATATCAATCGGCAAGTAATAATTCTATATTTCAATAATACTATAAAATCAACAGAAAAACACACTCACATCAACCAATAGTTTAACTCCCGATGTTACAGTGACTTCCTGTCTCTCTACTGAGGGGGGAATGATTACTTCGAATCCTAGTTATAATAAGTAGAACTAGGATTCAAAGTTCTCATTCCCCTGAAGAGAATGACAGGAAGTTACTGAAACGTCGGGAGTTAAACTATTGGTGGCTGTGTTTTCTGAATCAACTTCCAACCAACAAATTCTATTCCAAAAATAAAGTAATTCGATATTTACACTAATAATGTACCATAGAGGGCTATATTGACATGAATTTTTCTTCTGAAAAAAAAAAAGTGCCCAATACGGGATTCGATCCCGGGTCCTGTCGGTCGTAAAGTTCCAGTGTGTATCACTTCTCCAACCACCCCTGGATTAATCCAAGAATTAAACGAAGGCAGTTATAAATTACTTCGATATATCATATTATCTTTAAAGATATCATCTATATGCCAAAGTTTATCCGAAAGATTTCTATGCCAAAAAAAAACCCTCTCAGCTGGGAGGATTCAGCACTGGTGAGTCAGGCCCTCCCATTAATTTTTCCATTGCAGTAAGGGCAGTAGAAATTGTTTTATTTTTAAAAGAATCATACGCGTCTATAATAGTTTCGATTTTTTATAAAATCAATTCTCTTTCAATTTTGCAAAGTTGTTAAGATCTAGGGCGATTCTATCAAGTACAAGCCCTGTCTCAATAGAAACTTTACTTCTACCAATATAGGGATTTAAAAAGAGATATATTTTCAAGGTATTCAGTTGTTACCTAAGATAACAACAAGGGATATTGAAAGTAGCTAGGCCTAAGGACCTATCCCATTGGGAATGGAGATGGGGAAAGCCCTTTAAGCTCCTTGTGTTTGCTCTCAGCTCTGTTTGCTTCCATCTTCCATAATCCTTCCATGATAATTATGTCAATAGAATAGATGGAAGCTCGTCTTTCTTTTATCCTCCGTATACATATTCCTCTTAGATAGAACCAACCGTAGTCTAATTGATAAAATTATTTCTGCTTAAAGTCTTGGTTTTGTGGCATTTATTGTGAGATGATATATATAAATGTTTTATGAATGTTTGAGAGAGAATTGATATAAAATTTCCATTTATTTTTCTTAGATCGAACAGATTCACTATATATATCAATAATTCTATTTATTGATAAGGTCTTACATAGATTTGACACTCTTATGTTTTATTATTACTTTATTGCGAAGATAGTTATCTTCGCAAACCTCTTTCTACTTCATTAAACCATTCTCAACAAAGCGTCAATATTTGAACGGAAATTATTCTCAGAAAAAATAAATTCAAAATAATTATAAACGCACTTAGTGCTATTATTGTTAAATAAATAAATCTTGATTGTGACCAACTCCTTGTTTAAAGTCTTACAAACATATCTCGACTGTGCACCAACAAATATGTGGAATCCGAGAATAAAGAGATGAAGAAGGGATGCGGTGGCGCCACTCGGGAAATTGGCTGTCCGTCCCGTTGTCACCGCGATAAGGACCTGACGTGACAAATGGAGAGAGAGCGGCGATCTGGAATAATTCAATCTTTGGCTCGAATGGTGTGTTGTTAGGTATGGGCATTTCGTGTGGTTGGGCCACATTCACGTGTTGTTAGATAGAGTGCACCACTATATACCGAGATGTGTATTCTTATAGGATCTAGTTCAACTCTTTCACTGATGACATCAATGTGTGATTGTAAACCTTCCTTAGGAGATATTATAACACCAGCGTTGGATCCAATATAAAACAGTTATTCTTTTGTATCAATAGAAATTGTATTTTAATAATACAGTAGAACCTCTCTGTAAAGGATACGTAGTTACAGAGTCCAAGTATTCTTTAGGGAGAGGTGTCCTCTTTCCAGAGAGCAGCTAAATAGTAGAATATCGACCATGAAAAGTGTTATTTGTTGAGAGATGTCTTCTTATGCAGGTTCTACTGCATATGTTGTTTTCAGAGGGGAAATAAACTTTGTTAACTAGTTGTAAAATTGTGTTTTTGACGTTGCTTTGTATAAACATTCTTATTTTTTGGATAAATTGTGTTAAAAAAATAATTTCAGCACATGGAGCAAGTCTTATGTTAGGGTACTGGATAACAGTTCATGTTTTGAAGTCTGGCAGTGGAATGGTTAACCAGCTAGCTGAGGTGAGTGAAATAACTGGAGAAAATAATAAGGAAATGACATACATCTCACACCATTCACCAAGGTGAACTAACGTTAGCTAGTTTTGAACATTTTTTATATATTTCCAATCCCACAATCTATATTAAAGATTGAGGAAAAGATTATACTTGTATAACAAATAAAGATCAAAATCAATTATAAGGGAATAACGCTCTATCTATATATAAGAAATCAAATCATTAAAGCACGAATGTTTATTTAACACATTAAACAAAACATTTACTGTTCTAACTGCAATGAAAATTATTAGAAGTGCTTGGGTCATCAGTGGTAAACCCTCCAAGCGGTTTCACAAATTTAATCTGCCAGACTGCTTCTCAGATATCTAATACTGCATTTAACGATTCTGCTTGAATGCAGCATATATAAGAAGAATCGTACTTTACAGTATTAGAGCTCTTAAAAGCGGTCGTGGTTGACAATTCTTGATTTATCAAGAAAATGAGTTGGCCAAATATTATAGAACAAGCCTAAATAAACGTTTATTTGATTTTTTACCACTAGATGGCGCTCTGCTATCTAAAATGCCTATATTTGAGCGGTCGGATATGTCTTTATTATATTTAAATATAAACACACCTGGTCTTTTATATATATTTTTTATATCTATGTGTGAGTGTATACCAAAAGATTCAGCTCTGTCAACATCAGACGCTATGCAGATTAAATCATTCACCTGTGATAAATCTCCCTAATTGTATTTCGATAACAATACGCGGGAATCCGCCCCCCTTATTAAATTCTTCCCGTGGAGCCTCTCGAGAGTCTTTAATATCGAGGGAGCTTGTGGCCGATCTATAAATTCCAGTGGCGAGTGGACGGCTGCTGGAATGGACTGGCCAAGTGATAATTACATCACAGTTAGCACGCTGTTTTCAATTCTCCAAGTTGGCCTGTAGAAATTCTTTCTCACTTTCAAGAGAGGAAAGAATTCTAATAAAATTAAATATTGCCCGTTCGCTGGAAAAGAATTTATCTGGAACCTTGAAATAATGCGGACTTTCTGTTTTTGTCGTTCCTAGCTAGATTGCGCGCCATGGGATAATTCTTTCTGCTAATTTGATTCTGTTCTCAGGACATAACTCTAAGATTCTACTAACTGTGTCCTTTTCTTTTGTTTCTCTTAAATTTCTCTTTCTTTTCTCCGTTATAAAATACCTCAGGTAATTCTGGTATACTCTGGAATTTCTATAATAGTTTAATCAGACTAATGATTAGATAGTAATAGCCTTTAATTCAAATAATTACGTAAATAAAAATTCAAAACTATCTTATAAAAACAGGAGTTGATTGAATGAGAAGATTTAGATCTACATTAGGCTTGAGTGTAGAATAAATTAGAAGTGGTGAATGCATTTTTATTTAAAAGATGCTTTATTTATTGCCAATTACTGATATTTATTCAGAAACTTACTATCAAATGGTAGAATATGTGTGTTATTGAGATATTGATATATTATAAAATCAAATAATTAAAATAGAGTGTCATTTGAATATTTTGATCAAAGGAACATTTTTATCATTGAGTATTCTAGTAAAGCTATATTTTTGTATTATAATACATTGAAATATAAACAATTACAAATTATTTATGTGAATAGAACACTGTTGTTTGCTACTTGACCGCAGTAATGTCAGTCAATATGAATATTTAATCATTACATGGGGTAACTTCGTGTTTGAATAGATAAGGTATTGTTAGACCAGTATTTATCAATTTTAGGTTAGGTTAAGTTAGAGTTGCAAATTTTATTATTTTACCTCTTGTACAGATCGCGAATTTAGATTCCCTTTGATTTTACGTTCATAACTTTTAGAAAGAATGATCTTTGATAGAATATTGTATGGCTCTTTCTACCTGTGGATTTTCAACAGCAAATATAAAAGCAAATTTGAACTAAAAAATACAATACTCCTTCTCTTATACCAATTATCTTTCATATATTTATAAATATAACTCTACTTTATTACGTTTATATCGTTTATATACCTATGCTAATGATATTTGAAGTCGTTTCTATATCGTTTGATTTAAATTTTAGCATACACTAAAATGTTTTCTACAAGAATCACTTGTGGAAGGAGTACAGGAAAGACGGGTAAAACCGTCCGACCAGATAAATGATCTCAGAGCCCATAAATAATCCCCAAATTTATTTAAGGATTTACTCCTTTTTCCCTGAAACCATTTTTTCCCGGCACCTACATGTTTATTGAACCGTAGCTTGAGTTCTTCATGGCCAAATTAAAAAGAAAATGTACATCCTACTTTGTTACAATGGCCTCAAGAAGATTACGCATGCTAGTATTTCATTTTTTGAAAATGTAGACATCAATTTGTAATTAAGTTTATAACTAATGTTGTCATTAGTTAGAATAAATTACCTTTTTGTCATTTCGTGGTAATTGCTAAAATTTATTTTTATATATTGTCAACTATTGCTAGATATTCACACCATCTCTAACAATGTGGATTTTTTTTTCATCTGAAAAAATAATGTTTATCTTTTTTTTTGTAGTCAGAGTTTATGTAAATGAGTTTTCAATTTCTTGACCAGGTATTAAAATAAAAAGCAGTGTTGCGAATTCATTATCAATTTATCGACATAATGTTTTATTTTACACAAGGTAATTTCCTTTCCACATCAGATAATATTCTTGTAAAAATATATAGAATACAACATTCTTGTAAAAAAAGAATGTACATGTGGGAAAGTTCTATAAAATAAATACCACTTATTACGTTGATATAGACAAATATCAAAGCATCATCTATTAACCGTCTCTGAAAACTAGCAGATTCGAGTTGGTGACAGAATACTAACTTTGGGAAACTCAGAATGCTCATCTGAAGTCATGATTCCGTGTCTAAGAAGACCTTCTGGGTATCTTTCTAGAAATACATCTTGACCTAGTAGTCATTACGACCGGACTGTATCGTTCCGCGGAAACTTGAATAATATGGAGCTTTATGTCGTCTCCACGATGATCGCCACAACAGCTGAAAGTCTCTCCAACACTCTGCTGTTTGCAAGCCACTTGGATGTCGTGAATTAAACTGTCCCCTTTTAATGATGAATTAACTTCTGCTGTTTGTTTACAAACCTGCTCGTTATGATCATGGCTTGAGATTTTTTTGTGGGGCGTCATTCTTATACGGAGTAATCTTAACTTTGTTCCGATGTCCTTTACGATTGTTTTACTGCCGTTCTGTATCATTGTTGCCTCCAATAGCCGTTCCAATAGTCATTTATAGAGTTAAAAATGATTAATATAATTCAGAGAAATATAAAACACAATGCTGACAAAAATCCCTAAAATACAATTTTACAGAAGTGTGAAAACAATGTAGGCTCTACAATCTGGTTATGCAATTTCATATCAGCAAGAAATATAGAAGGTTGGCTTTATTTAAGAAATAAAATCGTACTAAATGATTTCATTGCTTATGCATATTCGCGATATTGCGTTGAAAAGTAAGTATGCAATGTGGACTCGATAGACTGGCGGTAAGACGATTGTGGAAAATGAATACAATGAAAGCTCGCAGTCGTTGCAAAAATATATGAGAGTGTAAGCCAGGTTTTTAATTTAATATAACCGTATGGAGACAGGTAAGGAAGCTAAGGATATAATATCAAAGAAGCAAGACAACTAAGCAGGTTCGACAGTCTGGTTAGAGATGTTTGACTGGAAGCAAGGTCTATAATTCTACAGAAATATGAATACGATGTAGATACAAAGATCTAGTGATTTAACTTCTGAGGAAATCGAGCGTATATAACACTATTGAAACATACAATATAGATTTGTAATGTCTAAAGTCTAAAGATGAATACATTATAGATCTGTAATGAATCTATGTATATAATTCTATTCTTGCAATTGTGTATTGCAAATCTGTAATTCTACAGAAGCAAGCATTCAATATAAACCTTCGATGAATCTAAGTATATAATCCGACAGAAACTAGAATTCAATTTAGACCTGTAATATATAAATCCAAGTATATAATTTTACAGAAGAAGTAATACAATATAGGCATATACTTTTGTAGAATCAAAAATGCGATATAGACCTATAATAAGTCGAGACATATAATTCTACAGAAGCAAGAATACTATATAGAATGTAAAGAATTTAGGCATATAAAAACACAGAAGAAAGAATACAATATAGAATGTAAAGAATGTAGGCATATATATTTGAACAAAATTACAATGTAGAGCCAAAAGTCTGGTGATTAAAGGACTGGGGAAACCAGGCATATAATTCTATTCCCACTTCAGAACTTCCAGTTGATTGATGACATCTCCCATGTGGAAATCAGAGATATTATCCGCTAATTTACTTTATGATCATTTTGAAGAGCCGCCAACAAATTAGAGGTAACCGGAGGAGGAGACTTTGTGAGGCCGAAATTGATTGGAGCTTTTGTTTTGTCGCCAGGACGGGACACTGAGCAAACTTTCTCTTTCTACTGAATTTTTGTGCCCCATAAATCACATTCTCCTGACAGTTTTTAAATTTAGTCTTTTTTAGAATTAAATATTCTTCGTAAAGTTGTGTGAGGCTGAAAATAGTCATATTGAACGCTGACATTAATTTTTTAAAGTAATTGATATTATATATATATGTCGCATTCTATATGTCTTTATACTATATGTGTTGTGTATACTCATACAATATTGTACACAGAAAACCTAGAATTCCTATATGATATAGCTTGGATATGGCGTTGAATCAATTGTACCACCAGAAAATGCAAAACAGCACCCAGAAAGATTGTATAACATGTCGTTGACATTGTCCAAACAACTAAGGTAGGATGTGAACATATCCACCATGCCCAAAAGAGTCCGCTCTCTTCGACGTCACTATTACAAAATAAGCTGGGTTATTTCTGGACCCAGAAGAGGAGGAGTCAGCACAGTAGCAGCAGAGAATAATCAGGATTTATGTAGTTAGGTCGTCATGCTGCCCGATTGGCCAACCGTCCCAGGACTTCCTCTTATTCCACGCTCACCTTCCCGGGTACCACCCTCTAAACCGAGGAAACCATGTTCCTATGCGTGTGGTCCTCTTTTGTTTCCAGGCTAGTGCGCTCCCACTTCCCTCCATGACTGTAAGTTAGATGAGGACCTGAGATGTTATCGGATCCATATTTTACAACAGTTGAGTCGACAGGATTAACATGCCGAAGACAAATCCACAAGACATGGAAACCGAAGCGAGAAGGTCGGTGAGATGTTCCCAACCTTGGCCCCGACAATGAGGCAAATCCTACAGGCGACAGGCTGCAGTCAACCTTACCTAAGCTACGAGATTCTTCATACAACACCTACATCAAGCCCCTCACGTCAGCAGGAAGACATTCCAAGATCAAGTCACCTGACTGAATTTTCATAAATTGTGAGTTTAAAACTTTCCTATTTTACCCTCAGGCTCATAGTTTGATCCACCTTGATTTTTGAATTTCTTTCTTTTATTTATTATTCAATTTTAAAATTTCCCCCAACTATTACATTTTTCAATTTGAATTTTTTTGAAACCAATTTATATATATCTTGATTTGTTACATTTAATTTTTGTCACACCTTTAAAAATTTATTTGGATATCTCGCATTTTTATCAATTTATTCATCTTCCATATGCCTTGCCTAAAAGTTGTATAATGTTATTATCTGAATTTACAACTTTAAAAAAATCCTCAATATCTTATTTACTCGCTTTTTATTATACATTCAAACTTATTTGCATTTTCCTTTAAATTTTTACCTCCTCAAAATTCCATCTCAAGCTCAAATTTATTCTATATAGAGTTACGAGCGTCATTCCTCATCTCCCAATCAACAATCAGTCATCAGTTTTCATCTCTGTCACCGTTTGCTTTTTTTTTTTGGAATGGCGCCCTCCTATTGGTTGGCTACGGTCACGCCACCTTTGCCCCCCCCATCATGCCCCCCCCCCCACTCGCCTTTTCGTTTATGTAATTATTGTGTTGGAGCGGGTCGCTCCTTAAATAAACGCATATATTAGTTAATAACCAAATGGAATCCTCTCTTTCTTTTTCCCTGTAAGAGACGCCTACGGAAGCCAACAGTACATAGACAGATAAAGCACATAGGCTATAGTTATTAACTAACATATGCATTTATATAAGGCGCCAATTTATAATTGTAACAAATAGTATTTGAATCAAAACATTCAATCGGGTAAAACACGGGCGTTGCCCGGGTCATTCGGCTAGTATTATTATATTTGGAAAATCAGTTTATGTCAACCATTATATAATTCTTTTGTTACCCTCTCGTGCCATTTCTTTATTTCAATGACCATTTTCGCTATTATATCAATGTTAATTCTTTAAAAAATTAAAATTTTCAGAATAAATTAATGAACATGGATGAAACACTTCTCATAATATCAGAACTCGCACAAGGAGAAATATACAAACTATCTGTTCCAACAATTTATAAATTCCATTCAACACAACTGAAGTGGGTCACCGCCCTGTCAACTTCCACGTGGTCTCCTCCATTTAATGTCGGGACTGATGTCCTCGTCCTTAGCTTAGATTATTTTTGTTTACAAATAATTAGTAATATCACTTTATATTCATGATCGAAACGCTGTGGCCCATTGTATGCATTACATCCCAAAAACGATACGACGCCAGCCATCTCTGTCTTGATCTCGATGTACCATCTCAGTGACCGTTAAGCCAAATAATTATAGGGATATTTATTAGAGCAAACTCTTTGACACCCTCTCACACATCTTCCTCCACGTGTCACCACTTCTTGGCGCGCGACATTTCAAACAAATCTATCTCGAGCTACCCGAATGATACAGCTTAGAAGCAGGAAAATTGAGAATATTTTAATGAATTTTAAAAATAAATAACTGTAAGCTAAAATCAACATACATTGAAATTAGTCAAAATGTTATAGGTTTAGTTTATTATTATTTTTTAAATGTAGATTCCATTATTAGCTACGATAGACTCGAGGCGAATATTACAAAAAGCACATACTTGGACAATAACGACCTTTCCTTTTTGAGTCATCAACGAAATTTTTACAGACCGGATTTTATGTGGGAAGACATCTCTCTCAAGAACGCCCCATACATAGTAGTCGATGAGGTTGCAGTCTGGAGTATTTAGACAACAATAAGAACTCCAGTGACTGGAGATGTTAAATGTAATGTCGACCGTGTCCTCTTTACCTTGTGAGCTGAATCTGAGTCTTTTTGGAAAACATAATTCCTTCCTGCAGCCACCACCTCCATCCAAGGATTCACGGCAGTCTCCAGGGTATTGGGTGCTAGTCTTCATTCTGAGGTCCTGATAAACAGTTGTTTTTGGAAGCTTAAGAATATCTACAATCTCTTTTGAACTCTTTCCGGCGCGCAAAGAAACGATGTGCGCTCAATTTTCATATTCCTGATTACTATTTATGAATATACCGCACACAAGTTTTACATGAATATGGATATAGATGAAAATAGTAATTTGTAAAGTTTTATTTATTTAATGGGATGCCAAAATTTGGCCAATATACTTTCTACTCCCTTCATATATTATGTTGAAAATAATATAGAAAATATGTAAATGTATAATAATTTATATTCGCGCATTTCATAAATAAATTCTAATAATTTGATTTTTCAAAAAATCCTAAAATGTTTTAAATAGATGAATTTCGTACTGCCACAGGGTGACGATACTATTATACTTACAATGAAGGTTTAGGAAGAATGGGGTCGTATAAATATAGGTATTGATAAAAATAATTTCTAGATAATCTCCTAGATATTTTTCTAACCAAAGATCGCTGTTATAACGAGAGGTTATCAGATTATACACTTTTAGCCGTATATTTATTACATTGGGATAAATTTCAAGCGAACTGCTCTTCTGCGTTTCATTTGTTCAAACCTATAGCCTACAAAAGTCTTGTAGGTTATGAAATTTCACAAATGGCCAGTATAGGAGCAAATATACCACTAGCGTTATCTGAAATAATCGTTGAAAAAATATTTTACAAGAAAATTAGATGTCGAAATTTTTGAAAATTGGTAAACAGGATTACGATCTTTCAAATCTCAAAGTCCTTCGATTGGTATAAATTACAAAAACGCTGACAAAAATATGATCTTCTATACATTATGCTACTAGGTTTTGCAGATATTATAGATTGCATTATTGATTTGCATAGATCTATGTAAATCATAATCACAATGTATGTAGATAAGATAATCTTTTTTTTTGCGTTCTTTTGCATTAGCCGCAAGTAGAAGAACCGTGAGGTTGGAAAGTCATGATATGGTATCCCCAAAAAAAAAAAACTTTTCGCGTTCTCATTTTTCTATATAAAATATACTGTTAGAAATACGTAATTTATTCCTAGATAGGCCTTCATTCTATAAAACATCCACTATGTATATTGCTAATTTTAATAAGAAACAAAATATTCATTTACGAAGGGAAAAAAGTTGCTTGATTAGTTAGGTCAACACGAATTGGATCATAATTATTTCCTCCAAAAAACCCCACGTTCCACTAATGTCTCCCAAGTGTACAATAAAAGGAATCTTTTTTCCCCTCAAAACGTTGATAGAATCTAAGACATCTTTCTATTCCACAAGAAAAAAACACAGTTTAGGGCGACACAAATAACAAAATACTGTAAACCAATGGCAACCATTAGCATATATAATATGGAACCACTTTAATGCTCAACAAAATTTTTATGTAAATCTTCATTTTTGTGGAATTTATGTATTTTGAATTTGTATTTTATCTTTCTGAAATTCTTATTTCACAGAATAAATTTGCATATAAAAATATACATGGGGTAATGTGAGCAAATTTTATTGTTGAATTGGATATAAAGAAATTCATTCTTTTCAATTTTTATTTGTTTTAATTACCTTTATGATAAAAAGTTTGAATATATTTAAATAGCGTATTTATTTTAAACCTTTAAACCACTTATATGATCGTTTTTTGGCATACAATTATAGAGAGAGGCCTTAATATATTTTTAATATTTCATATAAATAAATGTTATTTATTAGACAAAAGATTATGTTAAGCTCTGACATAAAAAAAAAGGAATTACATTTGAAGAATTTAACTATTCGATATATAATTATATTTTCTATTTATTTTTAATTAAAATTATTTTAAAAAGCTTATTTGATATGAGAATGATATTCTTGTGCTAATTTAGATTTTTAAAATTTCAATTAAATGAAAAAAAAAGAAAAGAATTCCTATAATCGGATTGCACAAATTCTGATTAATAAAAAATCAAACATTAGCTTTGTCTGTATTGAAAATTTATTGTCTTTGTGTAGCGTTATAGTTTATTTTTTATCTGAAATTACGCAAGCAAATATAATCAATAAAACTAATCAAATATGAGCAAATACAATCAAGATAATATGAGAAATTGCGTGTGTGAAATTAAATCCTTTCAAGACTTATAAAACCTTTGTACCATCTGATCAGATAAAGTATACAAATGGCGTCGATTCCGTCTATAGAATAATTTTGCAATTGCTACTTTAAAAATTATTATTTTTTGATTGTTAATATAGTGTCAGGTTTTAACACAAACAAACAAGCTGAAACTGAGCAATTATAAATATATATATTTGTATTCATTAGAATAGATGGAATGAAAAGATTGAGGAATTGTTTCCACAGTTTAGCCCGAAGACAGCTATTCAGATCAACTATACGTCATTCTATGGGATTACTTAGCAAGCCTGTCAGGAGGAGCACATGTTCACATGGGCGGAATCATTAACTTCGCCATGTTATTAGAAATGAAATATCGCCATCTCACTAATACCTCTTCATCTATTATCACCAACAATCCCGACACGCACAAACCGCCATTTTGACCGCTGCAGAAGTCCAGTATCTATCACAAGCAGAGATCTCCAGTAGATGGAGGCAGAATGCAAATGCCTTCCTTCTCTACCATTAGGTTAGCTGAGAGGGAGATTTATTGAGCGCTATCCCGGCAATTTTCTGCCTAGATACCATTGATGGATATGCACCCGCCAACTTTATTTTATTCCGTTTTTCTCCAATTTTCAGCGTGTTATATTTCTTTCCTACACTTTTTCTTTATTTCTATACCATATTGTTAGCAATTTTAGTGCGCTTTTTTTTATCTCTTTGGCGCGTGGATAGCTTTTTTATTTTTAGACGGTATTGGAGAGGCGTTTATTTTATGTTGGTATCATTTACTGAGTTGGGTATTTTAAAAAATAGTATAAATTTCCTATTAATCTATATCTATTTACACATAATAATATAGAGAGATATATTGTTAAATATAACGTTGTGAATAAATAAGTTTTTATATAAAAATTAACGACCATATTTATAATTTGCAATCTACCATTTGTTTGTTAGACCTTAATTATATTTTATTCATTATTTCACAAAATGGGATTAAAGAGATCATTTAAAATATATATATGTTTTATTGAAATATTATTTAATTTAAAATTATATTTCATAGATTCAAATATTCTGTTAAGTCGGCCGCCAGAGGTTGCGCTTTCTGTTTATATAACCATTTGTTGTTGTTTCCCGATGGCCGGCTCAAACCATATGTAAATAGGTAAATATTTTTTGTTTTCTTCTACTACCCGCCTTAAAATCCAAGGTATTATTTCATTCTCAATTATGTTATCATATTAATTAAAGTATATTATGATTTAACCTTTATTTTATTAATATTTTTAAACGACTACAAAGCAATATCAAAAAAACATACTCATGTACCCTTCAACAACCTAAGAAAATTATATATAATATATATATATATATAACAAGCATTTGTATTTTCTAAAATTCAAATCAGACAAGAAGACGACAATAAAATACTTTTATAAGTCAAAATCCACATCTACCATCAAAATTTTAAAGGAAAATCAAAATATTAATCCTTCACTTATATTTGTACGTTAAAAATGGGTTGAATAATCTACTATCAAAGGCCGATTTTCCAGGGTCTGGTATAGTGGTGCAATGTTCTCTTCATGAACCGAGGTTGCTAAGACGGTTTGTATCCAGTTGTTTTCAGATAGTCCTGTTTTTTATTGATCTTAAAACATTCAGCTTAGTAGAATTTGTATGGAATTTCCTTGCGATTCATTCTGGCTGTGTAATCAAACCACTTCATTCTTTCACACAAAATTATATTTGTTATTGGGTCGATTATTCTGAGTATTTTTCTGTTTTTTATTTTTTTTGTATGTTTTCCTTATATAAATGGTAGTCGTTTATTTTTCTAAGGCATTTCGTCTCGAAATCTAGGATTCTTTTTTTACTATTGACAAAATATTGATACAAACATGTGTGTTAGAATATCTCAATGAGCGTTTCCAATCCACACACACAATCATTCACTTTATCCTTCACAAATGAATATATAGGACATTTTCTGAAGCCTTTACAATTATTTTTCAAAATTTCAAATTCATATCGAAATGTTTTATATAGGATATATAAGTCAAATATTAATAAAAATATTTCCAGATATTTGAATGTTTGCGCTGTGATCAGTAAAATATACATTTTTTTAAATTTCGTGTTTAAAAGAGATATTGAACATTCTGAATCGAGAAAACTATTGTCATGTCGATAATAAAATTTTCGGACACAACTATTGAGGTATTTTCGTATATAAATTTTAATATTTTGTAGATAACGAAATTACATAACCCAACTTGGTAAAATCCACTGTGTATGTGTGATAAAATGTAATATAATGTTATTATTGTACTTTGGCCACATAATATTGTTGTCATTGACAATGTTATTAAACATAACACATAATGACATAAGTCAGACCAAATAAGAGGTATCATTATGGCCAACTGGCTTTCCTTAATCCTACATATGCCATCTAGGATATAACAGCAATCAATAAACCTTTTATTTCTGAGTAGTGTGAAATATTTCATGTATTTTCGAAATTGAAGTCTATTTCTGTAGGTATATTTGTAGGAGAAGAGAAAACACCTACCAACGTGATGTAGATCTGTGACGACAGAGCAGGTAGGAAATACCTACGTACATGTAGCCCCGCACCCTGTTGGCGGGGGAGGCGGCCGGCGGGGGGTCCGGGGGCAGCTGGGCGAGGCAGCAACACCCGGGCTGACGCAGGTCGCGGTTGAGCACGAGCAGCAGGGTCGGGTTGACGAAGGCGTGCACGAAGGCCACGTGCAGAGAGATCTCGTAGCTGACCGGGTCCGGCTGGAGCAACGTGAGCGCGAACAGAGGACCCCAGAATATGACGTAGGCCGCCAACAGCACGGCGAACCTCTTCACCCGCCGTATACCCTCTTCCTCTAGCTGACGGATGTACCCCTGGATCTGGTAGCCGGGACGGGGCGAGGGCTCGGGGGGGCGCACCTGCCGATATACATCCTTGTAACCTGCCGTATTATACCTGTCATGTCAATTACTTTATATACTTACACTTTCTCTGTGAGCATTAGTTCATTTGAATAAATATACAATAATGTTTTTCCTGTCAGAATAGACGAAAAATCTCATTTATGCAATATAGAAGATTCCACGTAAAAATCAACGGGGATTCATGGAATCATCAGAATTTGTCAAATTAGTTTAGCTGGTAAATTGGTAAGACCAATTCTATGTAAAAAATGGAAAATTCAAATAATGCAACAGGTTTGTGGAGATGCGATTCTTTTTTTAATTCTATTATTTCATTCTCAAGCTTTCGAGTATTTCTGCCCTTATACATAGGCACAAAAAGAACAATCATGAACGCCGTTCGGCACAACATCATCTCCAGAAACATGTTACATTATTTTATCAATATCCAGGAGATTCACACCTCTATTGTAGATGAAAATTTTACCGAGAGGTAATTTTGATATAAAAAAGGGAAAAAAATCTACCTCTTCCTTCGAAATAGACCTACAAACGGTTAATAGATGGCGCATTGGCTTAAATTCCAACTATAGTGGTAACCAACCTATTCTTGTTTATAGATCAATATATCCTCCTGACAAAATTTCGATCTAGCGCTTTTCCTTCTATTATATCCTTTCAAATATCTTATATTATTTTATTTTTTTTAATATAAAATATATTTACACACACATACAACTTCCTTAAGACCACCGGTCTTATACAGATTCACCACAGAAAGGAAGCATGGAGCTTCTATACTCCAGGCAGCGCAGAACTCAACAGCCTCCAGGTCTGAAGCATGTCCAGTGGTCACAGAACTCTTTAAAATATATTTATAAATCCATACTTCTATCGGTTACAACTTATATTTCCGCAGTTATATGTATGGGCGACACATATCTTGACACCCGCCGACACGTTTTTTGGACCAATTAAAGGAACTCACTGGCTTGACGGTCGCCGAGATGGTACATCGAGTTCAAGACAGAGATGGCTGGCGTCGCATCGTGTTTGGGATGTAATACGTACAGTGGGTCACAACGTTCGATCGCGAATGAAATGATATTGCTATGTGTTCATACAAATTATAGGAGAAATACATCCTTTGGGTTGTTTTTTAATTAGTTTTCACAGTTACTTTAATAATTTGAATAGAATCCACCATTATCTTTATATAAATATATATAGCTAAGGGGCTTTTAATAACACCCTCATTATACAATATAATTGTGAGGTAATTATAGTAAACATTATGCTATAGATGGATATGGTATAGTTGGGTCTCATATTAGTTATAAATATAATATTTTCCCCACAGAGAAGTTATTTAATGGAAATATTTGTCCTCAGGTGTTGTTTTCCAATACCATTCAGCGGTATGAGTTTTATTAACTTTGATACCATATGATTCCTATTTATGTTTTAATAATATTTTGTTTTTATGATTAGAAAAACTTATTCTCTCTTTCTCTCTCTTAGATAACTTCCAAAGCGAAATTTTGAAAAACGTTTGAAGATAGCTAATGTTATATTTGGGAATCAATATTTCAGTTTATAATTTTTCTATAGAAGGAATTGCCGGATATCATTTCTTAGAAGAGATTAAAGCTAACGCGGTGATGGTTTTTTTTTATTGAAAAGGTAAAAGCTTGGCGAGCTTTCAAACAAAAACGTTCTTCAACACTCTGAATGCGTATACTACTCGTTTAGAGCCTGTTGAAGTACGTTATTATCTGAAAGCTCGCTAAGCTTTTACCTTTTCGATAAATAACTGGTCAACGTTATATTTTATTTATTTATTTCAATTTAAAGCCTTATGTCCCCCTAGGGACACTTGCGCTGACATACATGTATACCTATACATTTGTCTATACATATATATACAATAATTTTAGGCAGTAATATTTTATCTTAGAAATATTTAGGTTTATTTACAATAATAATCTTTCAATATTTAAAGAGAGAGTGGTGTAATTCAATACTCAAATATTTATATCAATGCTTATATAGCCTTTTTCAGAATAAAGAATATAAATATAGATATTTAAATGCTAATTGACAACAATAGAGAGTTTAGTTTGAATTTCTCTATATATTTATATAAACTTATAGATTTTTTTATAAGAGAATATTGTGGGTATTTACTGCCACAGAGGTTCCCAAATTTCATCACTATCTCTCAAATAGCAATTTTAAAATGTCATTACTTAACCACTCTCTTATAAACAACAAGACAATGGCTGGATTGATGATATTGATTCCATATAAATTTTACAGCATGTTGCGTTCAAATTAGAAGAAAACCTAATTTATTTATTCTATGACTCCCATCAAGAATTTTATTCCAAGTTTAAACTCTGTCATCAAGCTTTTTGCTTTTATATTCGGTATGTGCTGCTACCAAGAAGTATTGAACCTGAATTTCTACCATTCAAATATTTCATGTGAATGATGTCCAACTCATTGATAAAATTTTCAGGTATTTTAAATTTGGTTTTGCCTATATCATTGAAGAAAATATGAAGAATATGATTATGGAGAGGTATATTATATTTGTATAGAGATTATATTTCTCTTAATTTTTTATATTTGTAGTATAATTTTAGGTTAATATATAAATCGTTTTAAAAATAGAGCAATCCATATATAAATATTTTGATAATAAAAAGGCATATATTGGGTTGAATAAAATTATTTGATAATATTCGGTTGGCTAAAAGCCAACCTTTGTCAAGGTATTACAATGAATTTATTTTGTATAAACAAACTCAGCTCCATTAACTTATAGAAAATAAATATGTTATAATGCCTTGACAAAGGTTGGCGTTCAACCAACAGAAATATTGGCAAATAAATATTTGTATTCAATCCAATTTATGCCTTTTTTATTATATAAAGATTAATATATATGTATCTCTTCAATATATATTGTAATAGTTATGCTAATAAGTTACCCTTTCTTTCGAAAATAAATGAATGAATACCTATGCATAATAAAATAATTATTTTGAATACAAGAATACTAACTACTCTCTCTTGTTAATTTTTTAAAATAACCATTAATGTTTTAAAAATGATCAACATAATCAAATATAAAATTTGTAACAAATAGATTTACTGGCAATGTGTTTCTTTTCAATAATATCATCAAATATTATCTCTACAGACCTTTTACTGCAATAGGTTATTGAATGAGAGGGCTTGGCTCATCAGTAGTGAATCTTCTCAGCGGTTACGCCAAATTGATATACGTATATAGACCGCTCTAGTGTCTGTAGAGATAATATTTGATGATTTTATTGAAAAGAAACACATTGTCAGTGAATTTATTTGTTACATATTTTATCGATATAGATGGCAATTATATTTATAAACATTGATCACAAATATTCTATAATATTATTAAAATCAATATATAAATGATTTCTATTAAATTCGAAAGAGAATAATATGAAACCATGAGTATATCAATCTAATAGAAGATTTGCTGTTTAGCTAGTAATCAATATATCAAAGATACATTTGTTTGATCAATCTAAATACTTGGAAAATGTTGAACTTAGGTTTATAGCTAGAACATTATCTCTGTTTGTACAATTAATTATTTTCACATTTATGCTACTGTAAACACATTGATGCCAATCACTGATAATCGATGGCAGTTTTGTGAGAGGAACCAAATTAGGTTTTGTAGTTAATTGTTGGAACGATTTTCTCTCATAGAGGTGAACTAGTTTTCCCTCATACGTCTTTGATCAAACTTTGATCACACTGATTTTAACTAAACCTATATATTTGATATTTTATCATAAAACTTCTTTTTATAGTTTCAGAAGAAACGTATTTTGATTACAAATTAAAAATCATCTAGAATTTTTCACAGATGTGTCGTTTTTTTGGGGGAATTGCAGAGTGCAGCAAATGCAAATATATTAAAATGTAAGTCAGAAGAAAGAAATATAAATATTTCAATTTCTGTGAATTTACTAATAAAAGCTGCCTGAATTAATATGAAGTGAAAATTGTGATCTAATAGGTGTTCACTTTTTCATCAGGTATTGAAAATAAAACAAATTATCTAAAAGGTACGTTTATATTTCAGAATGTTGCCACAGATTCAATTGTAAATATATTTAAAATTACCATACGATACATATAGAATCAAATAAAATAAAGTATGTTCTGAATATAGAGAAATCCATATTTATATCTTTAGATATAAGAATTATAATTGTCTTTTAAATAATGAATGACTAATTTTGTTGAACCTATTAATGTTTTCACTAAATAGTGAAAACTATATTTAAAAGCCCTGATAAACTATTCCAGGATATTGTCCATTCGGTTAAGTTTATTTAAATGGATTTTCTCAAATCGATATAAGCCATGATAAAACCTTTGTTTTCAAATTTTAATTAAAATATGATGCATTAGGGCGCCATTTCTACTGTCCCCTCAATGCTTATGCCCATAGTTCAATCAAAATACCCTTTCCAAGAGTTTAGCATCAGAATCGGTATAAAAAGAAAGCACCCAAATACAATATTTTAGCGGTATGGTAGATTAAATTGGCGAAATCACCAGGCCTTCCCAATATTTTATAATTGCAGTAATTTCGGAAAGAATCATATACGCGTCAAAAATAGTTAAATTTATTATTAATTACAATAAATATATTCACAATAAAATCAATATATATGTTATATTAAAATATTATTCTATTTAAAATTATATTTTACATAGATTCAAATATTCTGTTAAATCGACCGTCAGAGGTCGCGCTTTGCATATAAAAACTCGTTGTTGTTCTTCCCCGATGGCTGGCTCAAAACATTTATTTACATAATGTACAAATGTTTTGGCCGGCCATCGGGAAAGAACAACAACGAGTTTTTATATGCAAAGCGTGACTTATGGCGGTCGATTTAACAGAATATTTGAATCTATGAAATATAATTTTAAATAGAATAATATTTTAATATAACTGTTGGAAAAGAAGACGTCCGAAGCAGCCAATGGGAAGCCGGCGGAAGCGGCCACGGGGATGCAGCGGTAAAATGAGAAAACAATAACTGAAGAACTTGTAAACAACTTTTTCGAACACTAGAATTTGCCCTGATCTACGATTCTCTTTTTATAAATATCTTTTAGTGTAAATATTTAAATAATACTTTACTTATTTTCTTAAATTGTAATAAATATAATTTTCCCTCCTGTTTTCGTCGTATATTTTAAAAGTGTTATAAACAACGACGCCTTAACTTTGAACCTTCAACCCCGCCGACCAAGAATAGAGGTGAGTGACTACCTCTATAGAACTTAGATCGTCGTCACAACACAGAGTGGCGGTGAAATCGCAATATTTTTGGCATCCCAGCCGGGACTGTTGAAGGTAAATTCTAGAAGAAAAAAAAAAAAGAAGCATTTTGAGCTGACCATTTTGGAACTCGCTAGCTAACCCTACTTGCCGCTTTGTTTACAAGATGGCGGAAGAATTAATTCTACGTTTAAAAAAGAAGCGTGCTGTTAACAGATCATATTTAACGAAAACATGCAATAGGATTGAAAGTGGACTTGACACGCTAATGAGAATTGAACTTGAAGAATTATTAGAACAATTGAATGAATCATTTAACGAACTTAAATTAGTGGATCACGAAATAGAAACGCTTCTTGAAACTGACGATTTAGAGAAGGAATTACAGGGCGTAGAGGAATATCGAGAGAAATATATTACTTGGAGATTTAGGGCAAATAAAAAGATTCGCCAATCAGATTTTCATGGCGAAAATATACCGAATTCGAACTCACGAATAGATGAAAATGAAATGAGACATTATGTACCTTCCTGCACGACTGTGAAACTTCCGAAATTGATGATATCGAAATTTTATGGAAATTTTAGTGAATGGCTGACGTTCTGGAATTCTTTTGATGCAGCTATACATCAGAACAACTCACTGAACCCGATCGATAAATTTAACTATCTGAAGTCACATCTCGGCGGAACTGCACTAAACACAGTCGAAGGTTTCGCTTTATCTGCGGACAATTATGAGAAAGCTATAAAATTGCTTAAAGACAGATTTGGGCGAGAAGACATTTTGATTAGCCGACATATGAACAATTTGTTGTCAATGAGACCACTCAAAACATCAAACGATGTAAGAACCTTCCGCGAACTTTTGACAACCTTTCTGTTCATATAAGAAGTCTCGAGTCACTAAACGTGTCCATTGATGTTTACGGACAACTGTTGTGCCCGATAATAATAAAGCTTCTACCTGCAGACCTTAATTTGGAATTGAACAAAGAACTCCCGACAGGTTATGTAATTAATGACTTGATTACCTTTCTGGAAAGACAATTAACTGCACGGGAGAAGAGTTTTAGAAACGAAATCGGTACCGGGAATGAATCAACTTCTAAACCTAATTTGGTAAACAAACATCCAAAGACAAGATTCTACAATGAAAAACCAATTGCGACAGCTTCAGAACTTTTGAATTCAGTTCACAAATCGAATGAATGTGTATTTTGTGGTAAAGACAACCATGGAAGCCCTAAGTGTGACTTTGCAGCTAATATTAGTTTAAACGAAAAGAGATCACTCATGAAGAAAAAAGGCGTTTGTTATAAATGTCTTCGGCCTTCTCATTTAAGTAAATTTTGCAGAAATGTAGTCCGTTGTTCGATCTGCAACATGTCTTCCCACCTGGATGTCATGTGCACAAAACTGATTTTAGATAGAGGTGGATCTTCCAAGTCTCCAACGGTGCAAGATGAAACTCTCGCCAACTTATCAACCTCCCCAGACGTCTTGTTACCTACTTTGAGAGTGACCCTCAAAGGGAACAGAACGGAGAAGACGGCACGGGCTATAATAGACACCGGATCCCAAAGATCGTATATTTTACATAGCACAGCAATGGAAATGGAATACGAACAATCTAGGAGAGAGTTCTTCCGGCATTCCTTGTTTGGAGGATCGAGTACCGACGTAGTTGAACATGAGGTCTATACCATTCATTTATCTGACATCAATAATTCCTATCGCTGTGAGTTTGAAGCACTAGGTCAACCCCTTATCTGTGGAAGCATACCTCCGGTGTGTCCAAGATCATTGTTAGAAGGGAGTGAAGAACTCGACGTGTCTGATTTGATGAGAGACCGTATAGAAGTCCTTATAGGCGCGGACATCGCCGGGAGATTGCTAACTGATGATCAGAGAAGGATCTCATCTGGACTGGTGGCAATCCGTACCAAACTAGGATGGACTGTGATGGGAAAGATTCCTCCAACGGGGGTGAGAGATGACATCAGCTCCCTTTGCATGACCACACTTCTATCTTTGGATCTAGAAAACTTGTGGAAATTAGATGCAATTGGAGTCTCTGACGCGGAGGTTGAGAAGAAGACTCAGTCATTACAAGCTGAAATGGAGGAACATTTCGCCCACACCACGACGCGAGATATCGAGGGGCGCTATGAGGTAGCTCTACCCTGGGTGCAAGACAAGGAAAGGATTCCTTCGAATAAAGACCTAGCCGAAAACCAACTAAGTTCTGTAAGAAGAAACTTGAAGAAGTTGGAGACATGAAAGAGTATGGACAAATCTTTGAAGAATGGATGAAACAGGGGATAATCGAGTATGCCAGAGAGGATAAACTAGATGGTGTACACTACCTGCCACATCGACCAGTGTATAAAAGGAACAGTCAAACTTCTAGAATACGGCCAGTATTCAATGCGTCGGCCCGGAAGAGAGGTAAACTTTCCCTGAATGACTGTCTGGATAAGGGACCCAATTTGATAGAAATTATACCAAGACTTTTAAATAAATTCCGGAAATATGAAGTTGGTGTCTCTTCCGATATTGAGAAAGCATTTTTACAAATTGGAATAAAAGAAGAAGACCGAGATTATTTACGATTCCTGTGGCACACAGAAGACGGAAGATTAATCACGTATCGACATAAAAGGGTTGTTTTTGGAATTACCACTAGTCCGTATCTTTTAAAGGCAACCTTATCTCTCCACTTAGATAAGGCTCCTGAACATTTAAAAATTACAGCTGAACAGTTGAAATCATCCTTTTATGTTGACAATTGTTTATCCAGTTTTCAGAATGTTGAAGAAACGGAGAAATTCGTGAAAGAATCTACTGAACTGCTCTCTACAGCTTGTTTCAATCTCCGAGATTGGGTGAGTAACGCTACAGACTTTTCTCTTATGAACCAACTGAATAAGGAAGTGAACATTTTAGGAATAACATGGAATACTGATAGAGACACACTGACAATTGGTTTGGAAGATTTTGAATTAATTGGACCAACCACCAAGAGAAAAGTACTTTCAATAGCGAGCAAGATATTTGATCCATTAGGAGTTGCTTGTCCTGTGACTTTAATTCCCAAGCTGATATTACAGGAAACTTGGATACAGAAGTTGACATGGGACGAAGTCCTACCTGGATGTTTAGTACAAAGATTTTGGGAAGTGGTTTAGCAAACTGAAACACTTGCCTAACATAGAAATTCCTAGATGGCTTTGTTTTAAGGACTCCTATGTAGAGAAAACCACTCTCCACATCTTTTGCGACGCCAGTCAGTTTGCCTATGCAACCTGTATTTTCCTCCGCATTGAAAAGGAAGATAGAGTGGACATCCAATTGATACAGGCTCGAACACGAGTAGCTCCACTGAAGAAACTCACCATCCCAAGATTGGAGCTTTTGGCTTGTCTGATTGGAGCTCGTTTGGCAGCTAACGTCATACAAGATCTGGAATTTGAGGAAATTCCAAGATTTTATTGGACCGATTCGACCAATGCTCTCTGTTGGATCCAAAGGGAAGACAACTGGGCAGCCTTTGTGATGAACCGTGTTAAGGAAATTCATAATCTTAGCTCCCCCGAATCTTGGCGCCACATACCAGGCCGATTAAACCCGGCAGACCTCCCATCTCGGGGATGTTCAGCAGAATCACTTAAGGAGACAAGATGGTGGGAGGGACCTGCATGGTTAAAGGTATCCCAAGAAGAGTGGCCCAAATCAACCATTATCCCTGATTTGGAGATTGTTTATTCTGAAAGGCGCAAGACCATCCTGAACACCTTGTGTACGACAAGAGAAAATGAAAATTTATTTGGACGTTATTCCCATTTTTTGAGAATAGTACGAATCACCGCCTGGATATACAGATTCTTCAACAACGCCAAGATTGATAGAAGAAAGATAATTTCAGAAGATCTCAGTACAGAGGAAATCACTAAGTCAGAAATAATACTGATAAGACTTATCCAGAGAGAATCGTTTTCAGGGCATGAAGATAAGAAACTACAAGGCTTTAAGTTGCTAGTAGACTCTTCAGGGATTTTGAGAATAAAAACTAAAATTTGCAGAAGAGAAGATTTTGCTAATTTTAGAATGCCCATTTTATTGCCCTCAGATCACTTTTTGGTTTCTTTGCTCATCAGGTGGAACCATGAAACCCACGGGCACGCCGGTCTACAAACTCTCCTCGGTATTCTGAGAGAAAACTATTGGATACTAAGATCCAGGAAAACCGTCAAGAAGATCATCAATCAATGCATTCGCTGTAAACGATTCACCGCGACACCAGCTACCGTCGAGTCAACATCATTACCAGAAGACAGAGTACGGGATGCTGCAGTTTTCGAAATAGTAGGAGTTGATCTAACTGGACATCTTATCTTAAAGAATAAGAAGAAAGCATGGATTGTCATCTTCACATGTGCAGTGTATAGAGGAGTTCATCTGGAACTTGTGACATCTTTGTCTATGGAAACCTTCCTCCAAGCTTTCCGCCGATTTATTGCTCGAAGAGGCCGACCATTGATTGTGTATTCGGATAATGGGACTAATTTCAAAGGTATAGCTAATGCTTTAAAGAAGATTGATTTTTCGAGATTAAAATGTGATCCCACATTGAAAAACATCACCTGGAAATTCATACCGCCTGGTGCTCCTTGGTGGGGTGGATGGTGGGAGCGTTTGATTGGAATGATGAAACAATTGCTCTTTAGGATTCTCGGTCAAACCTCCTTGGGATATGAAGAACTTTCCACGGTAATGTGTGACGTCGAAAGCTTGATGAACACACGCCCCACTGACCTACCTAACTGAAGAAAGTGAGGATCTCGCTCCATTGACACCTTCGTTGTTCTTACATGAGGTCAGAGAGGTTGGCGTTCCAGACCTGGACTTGATTGATAACCAGACCCTCTCCCGCAAATATCAATATATCAAACGTGTACGAGAAGATCTTAGAGAACGATTTCGTATCGAATATTTTGGATTCCTGAGACAAGAAACGAGACGCCTGAAGACTACCATACCATTCAAGGTGGGAGACATGGTACTCATTGGACAAGAGAGTTTAAAGAGACTACACTGGCCGTTAGCCAGAATAATCCAACTCTATCCAGGAAAAGACGGACTTGTGAGGGTTGCGAAAGTGAAAACTTCATCAGGTGATAAAATACGACCTATTCAAAAACTCTACAATTTAGAGATAACGCCCGAGATAAGATGTCGAGACCCTCTAACGGAGCGATCTCCCACACAAGAAGTTCGATTGACAACTGAAGAGGACCCTTTGACTTCACAACAAGAGCAACATCACATTGATACCCCGAATGTTGTGTCAAGTTACGGACGGCCCATCAAGAGACCCAACCGATTGGATCTACTGAACTTTTCCTTTCCATGTTTGAGTCGTCGAGACGCCAACTCAAAGGTGGGAGAAATGTTGGAAAAGAAGACGTCCGAAGCAGCCAATGGGAAGCCGGCGGAAGCGGCCACGGGGATGCAGCGGTAAAATGAGAAAACAATAACTGAAGAACTTGTAAACAACTTTTCGAACACTAGAATTTGCCCTGATCTACGATTCTCTTTTTATAAATATCTTTTAGTGTAAATATTTAAATAATACTTTACTTATTTTCTTAAATTGTAATAAATATAATTTTCCCTCCTGTTTTCGTCGTATATTTTAAAAGTGTTATAAACAACGACGCCTTAACTTTGAACCTTCAACCCCGCCGACCAAGAATAGAGGTGAGTGACTACCTCTATAGAACTTAGATCGTCGTCACAACACAGAGTGGCGGTGAAATCGCAATAATAACATATATATATAGATGGAAAATTTGCCGGGAGGAAATTAATCCATGGAAGCAATGGTCGCCTCTCCCGTCAAAATTAACGTCAGAATCTGACGCCATCTATTGACCGTCGCCGCAACTAGCGGCATCGGGTCGGTGACAAAGCCACAACACCAACTTTGGCAAACTGATAAGCGTCCACCTAAAGACGATGGTTTCGGGCTAATGGCCCTCGTCAGTCTAGGGCGGACTTCATTCCATGAGATCCACACGGGATCTAATGGAATCCTCACAATCTACCAAAGAGGTGTTTTGCTGGCAATGTGGCTGGGCCAAATCTATTGGCAAAACATAGATGGAACGCTAGTGGACGCTTATCAGTTTGTCAAAGTTGGTGTTGTGGCTTTGTCACCGACCCGATGCCGCTAGTTGCGGCGACGGTCAATAGATGGCGTCAGATTCTGACGTTAATTTTGACGGGAGAGGCGACCATTGCTTCCATATATATAATTACAAATGCAAAAAGCATTAAAATTCGATAACTAAGTAAAATACGATATTAATATTTAGTCTTTTTAGCTGTAAGGTAGAGGCAATAACCTTTTTTAGATTTAAGAATAAAAAATGAAACACAGAGAGCCAAATTGAAACAAGGCCTACGTGACGTGGCAAGTGAGATGGATGAATGAATAAAGTCGACTGAAATATTAAAACACGATGAGTTGAGAAAATTGTGAAGTTTTCTGGTGATATCGCTCCATGCTGTGAGATATCTCCCTGTCTTATCAATGCCATTTACATGGATTTTGGGAAGTGTCGAGAATCACACACACACTTTATTTGGTGACAAAAAATATATTTTCATTTTAGAGATATTTTACCACAGTACTCATTGTATGTTGTTTTTTTTTTAGCGGCGCACAGCTAAATATTTAATATAAAATATATTTATTGGGAAGGATTAGCTCATCAGTGGTCAACCCACTCAGCGGTTGGTCAGTTTAAAATGTCACACCGCACTTTAATACTGTATTAGACGATTCTATTGATTTATCCGACAATATAATGTCGAATGTTGGTTATTATATATTCAAGCAATTGTATGTAAGTTTCTTTAGCAGCAAATCAAATAAATATTAAAAAATATATATATATATTGGGAGGGCTTGGCTCATCAGTGGTTAACCCACCTAGCGGTTTCGTCAGTTTAATATTTCATACTGAGCTTTTTAGAGTTTTAATACTGTATTAAACGATTCTATTGATTTATACGACAATGTAATGTGGAATGTTGGTTATTAAATTCAAGCAATTGTATGTGGTTTTCTTTAGAAGCAAACCAACAAAAATTTTAAACATAATAAATTTATTAGGAGATCCTGGCTCTTGAGTCGTGAACCCACCCAGCGGTTTCACCAGTTTAATATATCATAACGCGCTGTTATAAGAGCTCTATTACTGTATTGGACGATCCAATTATATAGCCACATTGTAAATCAGAATATTGATTCTTATATTCAAACAAACTATGAACCTAAGTTATGAGGAGAGTTGTTGTTGTTGTGTCCAAAGTAGAGCCTCAGATGTCTCCATGCATCTCCATCACAGCAGCAGCAATGTCCACTATCTTGGATGTGTGAAACTGCTGCCCTGGGTCCATGTCAATTTTCTGCAAGGCTACCGCCATTGCTGGGCATGAGAATATGTGGGTAGGTGTTAGTTCCACACCAGTTTGAGGAGAGTAGAATCATATATACAAAGTTTTTTTTCATTTTTGAAAGACATTTCGTGCTTAATTATTTTGTATCTTATATATAGATGGTGGCGTTTTCCCTTATGTTTAATTATTTTGTTTATTTTTAACTAAGAAACATTGGTGGCAGGGACAGGAGTTTAACACCAGTTACTAGTAACTAAACTTTATATTTTTATAAATTCAATTGCCATCTATTGATAAAATTTGTAATAATTATTTGTGACAATGTGTTTCCTTTTCCACATATATCACCAATACTATCTCTAAATACTATTTGATCATATGTGTAAAAATAAAAGTCTGTAGATATAATATTTGATGATATGTATATAAATAAACACATTTGCAAAAATATTATTACAAATATAACTTTGAATTCCTTTTTAATTGTCAACATGGTCTCTAGAACGTTCAACGTTTTTCTCTATTAGACGCAATCAGAAGGAATATAAAGTTTAATCTTCAATTGATTAGAAGATTTATAAATTTAATTGCCATCTATTAATAAAATTTATAACAAATAAATCTACTGGCAATGTGTTTCTTTTCAATAATATCATAAATATTATCGTAAATTTTTGTTTGCTCCTGACGAGGACAAAAGATTTTTGTCGAAACGTCGAGGTAATAAAAAGATTCACTGGCCGAAGTATCTTCATTTTCAAGAAATATCTATATAGATAATACCGTAACAGAGTTTTCCATTGTAAAGTCCTGAGCTATCTCCTCCGAAGATTCTGAACTACACATAACGATCTATATACCAAAATTTTCGTTATTTTTTTCTTCGTATGATAGGCCTGTTTTTATTTTCCTAATGTTAACAGTTATTTTTATTTTTTAATTTAATGTATTTTACAATCGTAGATTTATTGCATTTATCATCATCAATTCCTTTGTTTTGAATTGCGTACTTTTATAGAGCGAAATAAAGAAATACATAATTGATTAGATACAAAAGTGTGAACCAGAAAGTCGATTTTTAAAAATGTTATTATTTAAAATAAACTTATTTTAATTTAATTTTGAAATGAAAAGGTAGTGTAAAAGTGTATATGAGGTTAGATTCAAATAGGTTAAATTATTTTAGTTTAATCGCTAAATAAGGTTAGTTTTAGATAAGTTAAATCAGGTTAGTTTCAGATAATTAAACAAAATAATGTTCGTTTTTAGAAAAATAATTCGAAATAGTAAGTATATATATATTAATATAAAAGATCGAAATGTAAAAATCACTACGTCCAAAATCTTCGCTTTAACTCGTGTAAAACGGCTCGAAGGTACGGCGGTGTCAACGTACAGCGCCGCCTACCAAAGTTAACCTTTTCTGGGAACTCGTGTAAAACGGCTCGAAGGTACGGCGGTGTCAACGTACAGGGCCGCCTACCAAAGTTAACCTTTTCTGGGAACTCACCAGGTTATATTATTTTTCGAATTGTAGATTGAATTATTACTTTTATTCTATCTTTTATAAGTGTTTGTTATAGTTTTTCATTTGAATTTAGCACAATTTTTGTATCTGGTTATCTTTTTTGGCATCTTTTCATCTCTCTTTGGCATCTTTTTTTTTCTCATTAATAAGACCTAATCCAAATAATTTAATAGTGTGTGCCGTTTTTTTTATTAAATTATTTGGATTAGGTCTTATTTTCTTTTATTAATTTGTTATAGTTTTTCATTTGAATTTAGCTCCATTTTTGTGTCTGTCTTTTTTTTTCTTCTCATAAATAGGCTGATGCTGTATTTGTGTACTCAATTGTTGCTTTTTGTGTCTGGTTTCTTTTTTGCAGTATTTTTTTTTGGAATCCTTTTTTTTTTCATCAATTGTTTCCTCACATGCTTGGAATTTTCTTTTTATGCCTGTCCTGGCTTTCAGTTTTATAGTTTTCCTCTGCTTCGGATACCAACTTTCGCTTCATTCTAGAGAGGCTTTATGTTTCACTAAGGTTGGCTTTTGCTATGACTATAAAGAGGGCTCAAGGCCAAACCTTTGCTACAAGAGCCTGGGTTTACGCACAGACGACTTTATGTGACTTTTGCAAGTGTGCGAACTTTGGATAGCATACATGTAAAGTTGAACCCAAGTATATATAAAATGTAGTTTTTAATGAGGTCATTTAAATGAATTCATTCCTTTTATATGTAGTCTTATCTGTGATATAGTAGTATTGTTTGCAATTTTATTTGCTGATTTGTGTCTTTTTTTTTACTCAAAATATATATTTTTAAACTATTGAATTACAGTTTTTTATATGATAGGCTGTAGGTCAGGACAACAAAACATGGTCGAATTATCGAGAGTGTCTAATTACAGTTTTTTATATGATAGGCTGTAGGTCAGGACAACAAAACATGGTCGAATTATCTATAGTGTCAAATTAAATTTGTTATTTAATAGGCTGTAGGTAAGGACAACAAAACTTGGTCGAATTATCGAGGTTATATTTTTATATAAAAAACTAGCCGAGTGACCCGGGCAACGCCCCGGGTTTACCCGAAGGACCCGCAGGTGAGAAACTATAGAAGAAAAATTTTAACAAATCAGAAAATGAAATTGCAAACAACAGAACTACACTTCTTTAAGGACATGAGAGCACATGCACTGTATCACCATACGTGTACCATTTTCAAAGACCCTGCTTAGGATTAAAACTTCTCAGAAGCATAACAATAGTACCAACCTAGAGGTTAACTGGTGTGGATGCATTCCTCTGGGAGTAAGACTATTGAGAAATTCAGTAGGGAGTTATTTTGCTTCTCCGCATTCTAACACTCCAACTGTTAACACTGTGGAAACACTGACTCATGTTTGGTAAGCAATTTCAGGGAAGAAACTATAGACATTGGATTAAATAAATTATTAATTAAATTGCATTAAATAAAAATTATTAGATTTAAATAAATATTATTAGAGTGAAAAAAAAAAAAGAAATTAAATTAGAAAATAAAATTTCGAAAAATACAACTATATTGCAGATAAGATAAGAGGACCTTATTAAAAAATAAATAAACAAACTGTAATTCGACACTATCGATAATTCGATACTTTCGATAATTCGACACTTTCGATAATTCGACCATTTTAAAAATCAAATTTACAGGGTTGATTGTTGTTTAAATACAACTTTGATTTTGCATGCATAAACACAGGCTCTTGTAGCAAGAACCCAAATATTATTTATAGTCATAGCAAAAGCCAACTTTAGTGAAAACTGATGCCTCTTCAGAATGAATGGAAGACTGAAATCTGAAGGAGCAGAAGATATGGGTCATCTTTACATGTATGCTATCCAATGTTCGCACACCTAAAAAAGCCACATATAAAGTTGTCCGTGCGTAAACACAGGCTCTTGTAGCCAAGGTTTGGCCTTGAGCCTTATTTATAGTCATAGCAAAAGCCAACCTTAGTGAAAACTAACGCCTCTCTAGAATGAAGCGAAGGTTGGTATCCGAAGGGGCCAAAGATATTTCAGACACTATACAGTGTGTTCAACTTTGGGCACTGTCAGTATATGTTCTTCAAGGACATGAGAGCACATGCGCTGAAACACCATACGTGTTCCATCGCAAAGATCCTAAAGGCATTGGTGAAAGTATAAATAAATATTTTGGAAATGAAAAAAAATACATATTTATAAGAAAATAAATTGGAATAAAAATTTACAAACTATATTTCAGAGTGGATACATATTTGAAAGGAAAAAAAAAGAAAATTGCAAACAACAAAACTATATTACAGATATGACATGAAAACTAACGCCTCTCTAGAATGAAGCGAAGGTTGGTATCCGAAGGGGCCAAAGATATTTCAGACACTATACAGTGTGTTCAACTTTGGGCACTCTCAGTATATGTGCTTCAAGGACATGAGAGCACATGCGCTGAAACACCATACGCGTTCCATCGCAAAGATCCTAAAGGCATTGGTGAAAGTATAAATGACCCATATCTTCTGCTCCTTCAGATTTCAGTCTTCCATTCATTCTGAAGAGGCATCAGTTTTCACTAAAGTTGGCTTTTGCTATGACTATAAATAATATTTGGGTTCTTGCTACAAGAGCCTGTGTTTATGCATGCAAAAGCAAAGTTGTATATAAACAACAATCAACCTTGTAAATTTGATTTTTAAAATGGTCGAATTATCGAAAGTGTCGAATTATCGAGTGTCGAATTACAGTTTGTTTATGTATTTTTTAATAAGGTCCTCTTATCTTATCTGCAATATAGTTGTATTTTTCGAAATTTTATTTTCTAATTTGTTAATTTCTTTCTTTTTTTTTCACTCTAATAATATTTATTTAAATCTAATAATTTTTATTTAATGCAATTTAATTAATAATTTATTTAATCCAATGTCTATAGTTTCTTCCCTGAAATTGCTTACCAAACATGAGTCAGTGTTTCCACAGTGTTAACAGTTGGAGTGTTAGAATGCAGAGAAGCAAAATAACTCCCTACTGAATTTCTCAATAGTCTCACTCCCAGAGGAATGCATCCACACCAGTTAACCTCTAGGTTGGTACTATTGTTATGCTTCTGAGAAGTTTTAATCCTAAGCAGGGTCTTTGAAAATGGTACACGTATGGTGATACAGTGCATGTGCTCTCATGTCCTTAAAGTAGTGTAGTTCTGTTGTTTGCAATTTCATTTTCTGATTTGTTAAAATTTTTCTTCTATAGTTTCTCACCTGCGGGTCCTTCGGGTAAACCCGGGGCGTTGCCCGGGTCACTCGGCTAGTCATAAATATTATCTATACAGACTTACTGCAATGATATTAGTTATTGAATGAGAGGGTTTGGATCATCAGTAGTGAACCTTCTCAGCGGTTTCGCCAAATTAATCTCTAGACCGCCTTATAATTGTATTGAATTGGTTTGGGATATACCTTGTATTTCCTATGGAAGGCAGCTTAGGGGTGTTTAGTGAACCTATGGATTAGAAGATATAGATTGATGAATTATGTCATATTTCTATATATTCATATGTTCAAAAATATAAAAAATATACAAAGTTATTTTCGAATCAATAAGCTTGAGGGATAAGTCTCTTTCAAATACATTTATTTCAAGCTTTCGGGCATTACCGCCCTTCGACAGGAAAAATTATATTAGTTACTAAAGTTTTCGGATCTAATCTATATATACATTTGTGAGATGCCCGTGTCTCAAGTGTAATGCGAGGCTTGCCGCGAGAGGGGATGAGATCTTTGAAAAGGATGGCCGTTTAGCCCATTGAAATATCGGAAATAAAAGATTATTCATTGAATCGCAGAGTTCATGATACAGAGGGGGGTTTGGTGGCTGCCGGGAATATTACATTGTAAATTTCAGGTAAATCAATTTTTCTATTGAGGCTCTGGAACTTGCTTGACAGGATGGATTCAATGATTAGTCTTTGGTGTTTGTTGGCAATATTGGAATAGTGAATTTTCGGTGATGTAATGTTGAAGGAATGGCCAGTTTCGTTTATGTGCTGTACTATTAAGGATCTATGGTCTAAGTTATCGATATTTCTTTTGTGTTCATGAATTCTAATATTGACATGTCTCCCGGTTTCGCCTACGTAGATTTTTGGGCAGTTCAAACATTCTATGGAGTAAATAGCTTTTCGTGGTGTGCTGCGAGGTTCATTGAGTTTCATGATCTGGTTTCTGAGAAGGGATCCAGAGGTAGGTGCGCAGGTGAAGTAGGTTTTGATTCCAAATTTCAATAAGAATCTCGCTATTGTGGAGGATAATGGTGAATACGGCATATTGCAAATAGATCTGTATATTGGAGACTGTGTCTTTTTAGTTGGGTCATAAAAGTGTCGCAATATAAAGGATATCGGGTATGCGCAGTCCCTGCGGTTAGCCACCAAACCCCCTCTGTATCATGAACTCTGCGATTCAATGAATAATCTTTTATTTCCGATATTTCAATGGGCTAAACGGCCATCCTTTTCAAAGATCTCATCCCCTCTCGCGGCAAGCCTCGCATTACACTTGAGACACGGGCGTCTCACAAATGTATATATAGATTAGATCCGAAAACTTTAGTAACTAATATAATTTTTCCTGTCGAAGGGCGGTAATGCCCGAAAGCTTGAAATAAATGTATTTGAAAGAGACTTATCCCTCAAGCTTATTGATTCGAACCTAATATTAAGGGATTGCCTATTAATACAAAGTTATTGAAAAATACCCTGAAAAAAATGCCTCAATCGAACGTTTAGTTGATTTTTGTTCCACTAGATGGCGCTCTGCCATCTTGAAATCTCATGTGAGTGGTCAAGAAATGCCTATTTTGTGTTTTTAATATCAAGACCTGACTATTTTTTTCACATATGCCTCTAGATTTCTTGGTCGTAATATATTTCTTAAATATTGAAAATAATAAAATGAATAAAACATTAATAGAGACTTTACCTAGTGAAAGAAGGCAGAATGTGATTTTTTATAGCATATTTAGCAATTTTTTAAACATATTCAACAATAAAACAAAAATATCATATACTGATTGCTCACATGACCATTTTAGATGGCAGAGCGCTATCTAGTGGAACAAAAATCAACCATGAACGCGTTTCGGGCTGTTAATCCTTGTCAGCGTGGTGACAGGCTGTATCTCTAAGAGATTTCATGAGAAATAGAGAAATGGGTATTTAGGCATGTGTAAAAATTAGAAAAAATTGAAAAAAAGTCAGGTGTTGATATTGAAAATAAATAGAGGCATATCCTGATCACTCACATAGGCACTTATGGGAAAATAATATTATGTTAAAAGCCTAAATCAACGTTTAGTTAATTTTTGTTCCACTAGATGGCGCTCTGCCATTAAATTGCTCATGTAAGCGGTCAGGATATACTTTATTTTTTTGTTTTTAATATCAGCACATGACTTTTTTTCATTAAACGTTTCACCTTTTTTAGGAAATATTGCAAAGGATTTTCTGAATAAAATACAAATAGATATAAGCAAATAAATATTAATCTTAAATTAAATGAATTAAAGGAAATATATTTTGAAAAAAATGTATACCAAAAAGAGCACCTATCACATTTTATACAAATTAATCACAGTTATATATGCTTTAATTAAAAGGCATATATTAGATCAAAATATCATTTATTTTACCAATATTTCAGTTGGCTGAACGCCAACCTTTATCAATGTATTATAACATATTAATGTATAATTCCTTGATAAAGGTTGGCGTTCAGCCAACTGAAATATTGGTAAAATAAATTATATTTTGATCAATATATGCCTTTTTAATTAAAGATTCATTTATGGATTACTCTATTTTAATATATATATATATATATACGTTCACAGCTATTTACGGAACAGGTCTGAATACTTTCTTCAAAAATGTTCTATTGTTCAAATTTGTCGTGGAAGAATGGATTCAAACAATTTGATCTTCACATGGAGATTTTCAATGTAAGGAGTAGTCAGAGGATGCAGGTCCAGAGAATGGGGAGATTCAAAATGTCGGATAGAAAGAGATGGACAGGAAAGGTCAATTCAGAAGGTATGTGTGATGAGAAATTATTCACAACAAAGAACATTTTCACCAAAAATAACTATTTTATTAACAATAATGATGCTTTTTTACGACAGGGAAACTTTATAAACAACGAAAAAATTTATCAACAACACTGACTGCTTTATATATATATATAAGCGCAGTAATATGTAATTTATTCCTAACAGCGGAGTTTATTCTCAACGATAAAATTTTATCACAACAAAGAAAATTATTATCAAAAAAGAAACCTTAACCACAACAATGAGACTTTATAAAAAATACTACTTGATCCTCTCCAATGAAATTTTATTCACAACAGAGAAGATATATAAAGAAAAAGAAATGTTTGGTCGAAATATTATACCCACAATAAAACTTTATCCACAACAATTACATTTCCCTCTAAGCAATGAAACTTTATCCACAACAATGGAAATTTAAAAATACCTATGACTTCTTTATCTTCAACTAAAAATATCATTTACAACAATGAAACCTTATTTATAACAATAAAGGTTACTTTCAACAATAAAACCTTGAAACCTTGATCACAACAATGAAATTTACCCTCAATAATGACATTGTATACGTAAGAAGAGTTTTATTGTTGTGGATAAGGAAGTGTCTTTGTTATTGATAAAATATCATTATTGGGGAAAAGGTTTCATGGTTAAAAATAAGTTCATTTGCATAAGGGTTATTTTTTGGATAAAGTGTCATTGTCGTGTGCATATGATTCTCAAAGCTGGAAATGAAGTTTTATTGTTGTCGATATATTTTCTGTGGTGTAGATAGCCATTGTTGTGAAAAAATGAAGTTTATTGTTTAGATTATTTTTAATTGTTGAGGATATAATTTCTTCTTACGTATACAATGGCATCCTCAACAATAATAATCAAATAATAATAATCCAAACAATGAACTTTATTTTTCAACAACAATGACTATCTTTACCTTAGAAAATATATCCACCACAACGATGTTTTATCCACAACAATAAAACTTCATTTCCAGCAATGAAAATCATATGCATATGACAATAACACTTTATTAAAAAAATAACCCTTATACAAATTTCTTTAATTTTAAAAATGAAACTTTTTCCAATAATGATATTTTATTAATAAAAAATATACTTCCTTATCCACAACAATAAATCTTAATTGAAAAAAAAACTTCATATATAACCTTTCTCTCCAAAATGAACCTATATCAACAACAATAATATGTATTCCTAACAATAAAGCCTTATAGACCAAAGTAAACTTTAACAAAAAGCATTAACTAATTTACATACAACTATGACCCATTATACCTCAATTATATTCTTACAACAACAAGAATTAGTTTTCAAAAACAATGAAACTTATTCAAAACATTTACTACTTCATAATATTAACTAAAAAAAATCTATATACAACAAAAAACTTTATCCGCAACAATAAATTCTGTTGTATATATATTTTAATTGATTAATTGTTTCACAGAGTATGTGTGTAAGATCACAATTAAATAGGCGTTAACCAAAGAATAAAAAGTTCCTTTGTTCAATATTAGTTTCCCTTTTATATTTGTTCTCTCTCTTGTAAATCAATAAATATTGTCACGTGGAAAATTAGGGAAGACCAACTTTGGGATGAGACAATTTATTTCAGGCAAGAACAAATTATGAGAGATAAACAAAAGATAAGCAAAAGAGGGAAGTTTACAGAGTATAGCAAAATATAAACATAAAAAATAATACTCTGCTAATAAAATAATAAATACTTTGTTACAATATAATGTTGATTAATATTCTTGGAATCAGTTTCATTAAAAAATCTAAGCAAAGTCAACACATTCATACACAAATTTGAAACTCTCTATCTTCAATAATGAACTTTTTATCAACAATGATAAAACTTTATTCACAAAAGTGAAAATTTACTCAACAATTAAACTTAATTCGCAACAAGTAAATTTTATCAACAGAATAACTACTTTATCCTTAACACTGAAACTAATTCTCAACAATGAAATTTTATTCAAAATAATAAAACCATTCCACAACAATCAAATATACAATGTATATTTCCGCAACAATAATATTTTATCCGATATAAATCTTCAAGGATAAGTTTCTCTAATACACTTTTTAACGAGTTTATTACCTCCTTTTCTACAATAGTTTACCTGTAGAAGGGTCGTTTAAAACTCCAAAACTTGTAAACTCGTTAAAAGTATAATAAAGGAGCTTATCCTCGGAGATTTATATTTGATTAATCTGATTGATACAGAGGATTATAATTCTAATATTTTATCCACAAATAAGGAACTAGATCCAAAGCATGGAAACCTGACAACAACAATCACTACTTTAGTCACTACAAAATATAACATTTCAGTAACAATCAACCATTAATTACAACAATGAAATTTATCCACAATTATTCAGCCTTATCCAAACCAATAATGCATTTTTTATAACTCACAGTTCATCACAAATCATAGTAATTTTGGAGAATTTCTGTCGAGTATCGGGGCAACGGATGTTCCTAGCTACTTCTGTGGAAAAGAAAACCAAAACACAATAAATTTATTGATAGAATGTCCGATCTTTCACAGCTACAGAAGTAATCATTTTTATCCCATAGAAGAAATTTGCGAATTTGTATATAACAAAGACAATTATGTAAAATTCAATTAATTTTCGTAAATTCATTTTAGATTTTATTTTCTGTTTGAGAAAATCAATCTTTCGTTTTTAATTTTGTTTTTATCCGGTTATTGAATTGTATATAATAAATTATATATAGGTTGATAAAATGTATTTAGGTGCAAGTATCCCAAGCTGGGATATCGCGTCCGATATGTCAAATAAAATAAATAATGCAACAATCAAACATGATCCACAACCATGAAATTTATCCATAACAATTCAAGCTTTCCAAAACAATGAATCTACAATTAAAAAGGCTACTTTATGCACAACAATGTAATATTATCCAAATAAGGTAACTTCACCTATAATGATGAAATTTTATTCACAACCAAACAATTTATTTACAACGATAAAATTTTAACCATATAAATGAACCTTCATTCAAAAAAGAAATTTTAACTTCATTAATAAATTTGATTCTCAACTCTGTAAATATAACATTTGTTTTTTTAACATGATACATAAGCGTGTCATTTGTTATCAGAAATTTTAACTATTTTTGAGGCAGGTATGAGATTATTTTAAAAATAAAGCAATTTTCTACTTCCCCTTCCTGCAATGATTAATTAATGGAAGGGCAGTGGGAATTATTTTATTTTTATAATAATTACACGCGTCAAAAACTATTTTAAATTTCTTATTAGACGAAAAACATGATGAAGGAAGACGAGTTTCTTTTATTGATGCATAGGTGCAAGCTTTCGGGTAAAAACCCTTCAACAGGCGAGAAATGAAGCGCGACTTATAAGTACTATGGTACAAATGATATATATATATAAAGAAAGTTTTAAAACTATTTATATATGTTAATATTAACGGAAGACCGATTTTGAGTAAAGTAAATAATAAATCTGCAGTCTGAAACCACGAGTCTGAAAGCACCTATGCATCAATAAAAGAAACTCGTCTTCCTTCACCATGTTTTTCGTCTAATTTCAAATCAGAAGGAATTCTCTATCTATATTTATAAATTTATTATGTTTGCTATTTTATTCACAATAATAAATATTATTAAAAACAAAGTAGACATATCCTGAACAGGAGAACATGTACTTTTAGATGGCAGAGCGCCATCTAATGGAACAGAAATCAACTAAACATTGATTTAACCTGTTCCTTGATATTTGGTCAACCCAATTTCTTGATGAATCAAGAAAAGCCATCCAAAAACGCGTTTCGCGCTGTTGGTGCTCGTCATCGTAGAGCAGGCTGTACCACTGCGACCAAAATAAATATTATATACATCAATGAAACTTATCAAAAGCATTGAAATTTATCCTAAACAATTTACCTCTATTACTACACATAAATGTATTCTCACAAAAATGTATAATGCTTCACAAAAATTATTTTTTCTCAACAAAAATGAAATTTATTTTCAATAATTAAATTTTATCTCAACAATACTATCTACCTTATCAAAAACAATGAAACTTTGACCCAGAGCAATGAACCCTTGTCCAAAATACAATATATTCACAATAATGTGACATTTATTCTAAACATTATAATTTTACCCACAAAAATTCTACTTTATAAAGACAATGAAATTTAAACACAGCAATGGCACTTTTCCTTCCATAATGACCACTTTATTCACAACAATGAAACTTTTTCCTCAATAAACGGTATCCATAACAATGGAATTTATACACACACAATGAATATTTATCCCCCAAAAATGAAAATTATCTTTAACAATGAAATTGATATCCTCACACAAAAATGAAAGGTTTTATTCTCAACATTTTAAATATATCCTCAACAATGAAATATTAAATACAACAATGTAGCTTTATCAACAACAATAAGATTGAAATTTGTCCAAAATATTGAATTTACTCCAAACCTATACCTCATCCACAATAATGATATTTATCCTCGAAAAAGATTTATGTACAAAAATAAAATTAAAGTGATTCAGTAACAATGAAATTGAATGAAAAAAAAAATAAATTTCAATTTTATCAACAACAATTACTACCTTTTCTTCAAAATGAAACTTTATCCACAACAATGAGATTATCTTCAACAAATGATAATTTACACACAACAATTAGAACACTTTATTCAAAAAATGAAACTTTATCTACATCTCTCTCTCAACAATATTTTTCTTCAACAATTTAACTATTTATACCTAATTATAACATTTCTTATCAACACTGAACATTTATCTACAAAAATGCTGAATATTTGTGTCCTAGAAATGATGATTAAAATAAAATGAACCATGCATGCCTAACCAGATAGCACAGGTAAGGAAAAACGAACACTATATAAACCGATTAAGGCTAGGTATGTCTTATATGCATATGGTGCTTAGGTTAATTCCAACCTATGTAAGACCTACTATATAACGAACATAAAGGAATAGAATTGAACAAAATAATCGTAATTGTAAATAGCACCTCTTGTTTTAAATGTGAATATTTCTATTTAATTCCGGCTTCTTAAGATCTGGGAGGCTGACATCCTCAGCTCCTGAACCTCCCCATCATAGGTGGCTGTCTCCGGCTACCCGACCTTCTGGCTCCTAACTCGGTGGGTCAGCGCCTGCATTGGGGACTTCGCTGGCCCTGCCCCTCCCCTCACTAGGCCTACGCGCTGCGCCCTGGCTGACGCCTAACCAGCTTCTGCCGTCGTCTTACCGAAGAAAATCTACGCGGGACCTACCGAGTAAATACCATCGGCCAGGCCGTAGTGCTGCGCGGTACACTACGCCGTTCTTGCGAGTCATCTCCCGAACTGCCCGCCGCATGTTAGAGCGTCCACGCCTGACTGCACTGCCCATCGCGCAGTTATCTAGAAGGTGGGAGGAACATATAAACCTGCCCATCAACATCGGCTTCTCCGGGCGAGGCCTTGATGACACCCTGGCCATCCTGGCGTCTGCCAATACCCGCATCTATAGGTACTTCCTCGGCGTGGAACTGAGGAGTGTCAAAGAAGACCCCCTCCTAGTCTTGAGTAGGACTATCTCAAGGTGGAGAAACCTCCTTTGCTGAAAATTTTGTACATATTCAACTGAACATATTTCCCTACATTTATCTACCCTTTATGTACTCCTTTATTATGTACTATCCTTTTTTGGTCATTATTTTTTTCTGTAACAATTGATTAGAAAAATCAATAAAATTGTTTAAATTGTCAATTATATATATTTAAAAAGCTAATTATATTTTATTAATATTCTGAACATATTCCCATTTTATAACGAGGCTAATAGTTAGCCATTAGAACACACTCTTTCTATTCCATATCTCAGCCAAACGTCGGAACATAAAAAAAATGAAGCAAAGATTCATTTTAACTAGCGTGTGGACCATTGCAGAGAGGGGTTATAAATAAATTATCAAATTCTCGATGAAGAAAGATGAGTAATTAATTAAAAGGAGAATTTACCAGCCGATTATTTATCTTCCAATTTATTTCTCCTCCATGCTAGCACCAATCAATTCTACCAAATGGCCGACACACCGCGGGGGAATAATCACTATAATTAAAAAACTTCAAAAACAGGAAGGTCCTGTAATTAACTCAATTTACAACCCTGCAATTAGCTAGCTACCTCCGCATGTACTGCAGCGGCCATAAATTGCCTTCTCGCCATAAGTCACCAAGAGTTATGTACTTTGAATGCCAATGAAGAGATGTGAGGAGAGTGTTGCACCAGGGGACTTTTTCCGTGTCATTTACATAGGGGTGACACAGCAGGACGGAGACGTGACGTAGCAACTCCCCGATATACTAAATATGTTTTATTATATATGCAAATAATGTATAATACTATGGTATCATACCTTATATGGTTAGAAAGTGCGAAATATTAGTGGAAATAACCCAAAGGCTGATAACTGGAAAGTAAGGGCTAACAGCAGGACGGTGATGTGACTGTAGCACGTAGCAACTAAGATTCCCGATATAATAAATATGTTTTATTATATATGCAATAATGTATTACATAGATACTGTGTTATGCAGTCCAATCATACCTTATATGATCAGAAGGTGCGAAAAATTAGCGTGAAGAACTGCTCTATGGAAAACAAGGACTAAGAAAACAGCAGGACGGTGGCGTGTCGTAGCAACTCTACTCCCTAATATACTAAATATGTTTTATTATATATGCAAATAATTTATTACATGATACTGTCTTATGCAGTATTCATACCTTATATGATCAAAAGGTGCGAAATATTAGCGGAAAGAACCCAAGGGCTGATATATGGAAAACAAGGGCTAAGATAACAGCAGGACGGTGACGTGTCGTAGAAACTCTACTTCCCGATATGTTATTTTTTCTTATCCCTATTACACGTGGTACAGGCCATGATTATCATGGTGGGTAGAAGTAGGCGACTGCTTTTACTGTAAATGCACCACATGTCTACACATGCCAAAAGCAGTTCGACTATGAACTTACAAATGTGCCAGAGCCCCGTTTGGTTACTTGCACTTGCTGGGGAGGTTGGACTTCTGCAAGAATCGGGGGTCATTGGAGCATTTTTTTAATCATAAAAAGTGCCCAATGCGGGAATCGAACCCGGGTCGTAGCGGTCGAAGACCAACCGACACCCTATATAGTAAATATGCTTTATTATATATGCAAATAATATATTACATAGATATTGTGCTATGCAGTCAATCATACATTATAAGGTTAGAAGGTGCGAAAAATTAG
>CP092867.1:52283318-52481161 GCA_030710605.1 Cordylochernes scorpioides
GACCCCCCTCATCCTCGAAGATGACGATCCCCTGCTCCGCTCCGAGATCTCCGCGACAGAGATCGCCACCGCCATCCGCCGCCTGCCGCTCGGAAGGGCCCCCGGATGGGACGACTTGCCCTGCGAGTTCTACATGGCCTACGAGGACTTCTTCGTCAACGCTCTCAAGCGCGTCTACGAGGCCTCCCAACTCGCCGGGGTTTTGCCTACATCGACACGGCGCAGCACCATCTGCCTGGTCCCCAAGTCTCACGGCGGCCCTGGACTTTGCGGCTACAGGCCTATCTCGCTCCCCACGACGGACTACCGGATCCTGGGCAATGTCCTCCTCCGGCGTCTGCGGCCCCATCTTCCGGTTCTGGTACCTCAGTGCCAGACCTACGCCGTTCCCGGTAGGTCCCCTTCTTGGAACATCTCGCGTGTGCGCGACGAGGTCGACGCGGCTGTGAGGACCGGCTCGCCGCTGGCCGTCATTTCCACCGACCTCGAGTCTGCCTTCGACACCCTAGACCGCGGCTTCTTGGTGTCCCTGATGGTCTCGCTGCGGCTGCCACAGGTCTTCATTGGGTGGTTTCTCCTCCTCTATTCCGGAGCGGATGCGACAGTCCGAGCCGGAGGCCTCCACACCAAACCCTTCCAGCTTCTGAACGGTGTGAGACAGGGATGCGCGATCAGCGCCGCAATGTTCAGCCTCGCCACAAGCCCTCTCCTACGTCGCCTTGAGCAAGCTCTCGGCCCCGGTAATGTCCCTCGCCTACGCCGACGACATCGTCCTGCTCATCCGCAGTGAGGAACAGTTCGGCGTGGTGACCTCCATCTTCGAGAACTTCCGGCGCGCCTCCGGCATAAAGGGAAATTTCACCAAGAGCAAAGGTCTATGGTGCGGCGCCTGGCGTGCCCGCAACGACGCTCCACTCGGCATCTCCTGGTCGTCGGTCGAACTGAAGGTGTTGGGCTGCAATGTGACGCCAGGAAATCAAAACTCAGCCCAAGAAAGACATATCCTGGTCCTGCTCGAAGCTGCTATAACGAGGTGGTCCCCCTACACCCGCGGCCTCTCTCTCGTCGGCCGGGCCAGAGCGGCCAACTCCTTGGTTCTCTCCTCGGTGGTCCATCACATCCACGGCTACCTGCCTACCGACCGTACTATCCACAAGATCCAGGCACGTCTTGCGCGGTTCATCTGGGGGCCGGAGCGCACCGCCTGGTTTCCTGGTAGCGTCCTGGCGAGACCTGTCTCTCTTGGAGGATTCGGCCTCATCGACATCGAGACCCAGCTGCGGCTGTCGTGCTTCAAGGGCGTGCAGGCCGCACTGCGTGGAAACCGTAATGCCTACTCTTGGCTGGTCGAGAGCGATGCGTGGCTATATCCACCTCCATCCGGGTCCTGGCTCTCGCCACGGCGTCTCCGGCTTCTTAAGATCTGGGAGGCGGTCGCTGACATCTTCACGCTAGACCACTCTGTGCTTACACCACATCAACTCCTGAACCTCCCTATCATAGGTGGCTGCCGCCTTCTCCGGCCACCCGACCTTCTCGCTCCTACCCGGTGGGTCAATGCCTGCATTAGGGACTTCGCTGGCCCTGCCCCTCCCCTCACTCGGCCTACGCGCTGCGCCCTGGCTGACGCCGCGTCGCTGACCAGCTTCTGCCGTCGTCTTATCGACGAAAATCTACGCTGGACCTACCGAGTAAACACCATCGGCCAGGCCGTAGTGCTGCGCGGGACGACTACGCCGTTCTTGCGAGTCATCACCCGAACTGCCCGTCGCATCTTAGAGCGTCCACGCCTGACTTCCCTGCCCATCATCCAGTTCGCTAGAAGGTGGGAGGAAAATATAAACCTACCCATCAACATCGGCTGGTCGTCGCTCCGGCGCTGCGCCTTCTCCGGGCACAACGCGGACGTGGCAGTAAGGCTAGCTTTGCACGCCCTGCCCCATCCAGCCCATCCAGCATCGGCACATCAGTCTTGCATCGCCTGTGGGTCCGGCGACCTGTCGCTGGTTCACAGGTACTGGTCCTGCCGCTACATCAGGCCTCTCATCAGGGAGGCATTTACCATCATCGGGCGGCCCCCTGACTTGCAGGGCTGGGTCTTCGGGCATGGCCTAGACGATGACGCCCTGGCCATCCTGGCGTCTGCCAAGACGCGCATCTATAGGCACTTCCTCGGCGCGGAACTGAGGAGTGTACAAGAAGACCCCCTCCTTGTCTGGAGGAGGACCCTCTCAAGGTGGGGAAGCCCTCCTTGCTGAAGATATTTGTATATATATTCCCCTACACTTTATATGCCCATTTACTCTTTTATATTTTCTCCTTTGTAAAATTTGATTGTAAGAATCAATAAAATTGTTTAATTTGTAAATTTGTATAGAGTTGAATCTGGAAAACTTATAGGCAAATTTTCAGGCTTCTTTCTCGAATCTCCTTAGTTATTAACAAATTTCATTATTTCACTCGCAACCAGCGCCTCAATGCGGTTACTGAGAGAAATATGTCAAGGACGTATGCAATGACCCCAGCTGCGGGAGGATGGCCCACGTCCCCCCCCCCCCCCCCCCCAAGGTGCGACGGGGATTGGTGTGTGAGGGAGGTGGAGCGGAACGTTTCATTTTGTTTGTTCACGTTTGTTTGTGTTATTTTTATGATATTTCCAGAAAGGTGCTTTTTGCACATTTTGTAAAGAAGGGCTTCCTGCCAAACTTTGTCAAAAGTGTTGGCGATATCAGCCCATTGTTCGTTTTCAGGATTATTTCATGTTCTTCAGAGCAAGATAAGTCTTTAATGGCTTCTCATATGGTTTGATCCATGACCTTCAAGTTTTATATAAAGAAGTCCCAGCTAGAGTTGTCGTGCTCTCGTTAGTTTCTTAGATTCTCTCCAGGCCGTTATGTGCTAATTTGTTTCTGGAATCACAGGAGTTTTCTTTGTCTATTGTTTAATCGTATTTTTCATTAATATGAGATGGGTATCTTTGTTCTAATTCTAGATCCTTATATTTCGTTGATTATCTCAGATTTCGCACCATTTGTTCTTAAATGCAAGTTATGGCCTCATCTATTTTGAAGGTGTGTCTAAGATAAGTATGGAAGGGATTGAGCGCTTTCCATTTAGTACTTTAAAACGGGTCCATAATCTGTTTTTTTTTTTTTCAGATTTGAGTAGGAGATTTTTGATGTAATACAAATAATACAAGGAGATTATCAAGGTTAATATGTGCAAGACCTTTGAAAATGTACTTTGAGAAATGTTTTTATGTATTCACCTGGAGATGAATCGTGAGTGGGTTCGTCGGAATAGCTCACATCTAGGTCCATGACATCAATTGCATTTTGGAGCCTTCTCCCGCTTGAATTAGTGGTGGAGGAACCCCAGGCGGGTGTTTGGAGTTTAGATCTTCTGCTATAATGGGCGGAGTGTCTGTTGAGAAAATATTGTAAATTCCAGTTTGATCTAGATAGCTGTTAGGTGATTTGTACAGGCTCATGTCTGACCCGTTTTTATTTTTATATAAATTCCTGTTATTTCCTGACTTGAAGTAGTGGCTTGAACAGGTGCATAGCTGTACTGCTTGTGAATAAAAATGGCAGTTCCACCACCTTGTCTGGTGAGTCTGTCATTTCAGAGAGTGTTGTAGTTGGGAATCCTCATTTTTTGGCATGGTTTAAACCAGTTTTTAGACTAGCGCTATATTAATGTCTTGGTCGTTTAAGAATTTTTAAAAATGTCTATTTTATTTCGGAGACTGCATGCGTTCCAGTAAACGATTCGAGAACTGTTTTTTGTAGTTTTTCAAAGTTCGTTTACGTCAAATGGTGGGGAGAACATTCCTGATTATGCTGTTTATTATTGCGGGGTCACTAAGAGCCTTTTGATAACACTCTCTAGTAGGTTGACTTTGGTGCTTAGTTGAGGATTGAGAGGTTCTTTATTGATATTTCAAGAAATTTGTTCTTATTTTGAGTGGGATGTGTGGGGCACTTCAGGAAGGTTTGGAGCTTTAGGGTTATATTGTCCTTTTTGTACATTAGGGGTTTGTTTCTTATCATTTTAGGTGTGGGGCACTCTATTTATCTTTCTGTGTAATGGGCAACCACGCCAACTTGCTTCTGCTGTCCCAGGAAAATTACCTTTTGATGGGACTTGTTTTTCTTAGCGCATTCAGGAATGTAAAATGGTTCTCTCAAGATTTTACACATCTGGGTGTCTCCCTGCATTCAAATTGAGAGTGTCCAAGGTTTTGGCACCTGTGACTTGGCCTCGACTTGTCACTTTTTGTCGCGGGGGTCTGTGATGCTTTATTTATGATTTACATAGTTTCACAATTTTGGACATCTCAAACCCCTAGTTTCCCAGGTCCTCTTGTATTTCAGGTATTCAATCCTTCAGTGTTGCATATAAAAGCAGAATGATCCAATATAGTATCAGAGCTCTAAAGTGGCGGTCTGGTAGATTAAATTGGGTTCACCACTGATGAGCCACGCCCTCCCAATATATTTTTTCATCGCAGTAAGGGCAGTAGAAGTTTGATTTATTTGTGAAAAGAAACATTCGCGTTTTGGTGTTTTCATTTGTATTATATCTAAGCCTTGTCCATTCCTTTAATATCTTATTTTGATTGGTGGTATTCTAATCTTAAATTGGGGGTGGGGTTGCTGGTTCCACTATTCAATTTTTCTTTGAGTTTATTTGATGGGTTCCAATTTTTCAGGTTTTGTTCATGATTTAGAATTTTATTTGAAGTGAATTCAAATTACATTTCAACAGTTTCTGCTTCTTGAGGTTTTTCAGGCTGTTTATATATTAATGTTGGATTAGAATTACCTTGTATGACTCTTCCAAGCATTATTTGGAGCATTATGTAGCGCTTAGAATGCGTTTTGTAAAATAATTTCATTAAAAGTCAATAAAATTAATTAGTTCAGCAAAGGTGGTTTCCATCGCGCCAAAGATTTTTTTAATTGATTGGGAATCCTCATTTTTTAAATGTTGGGCATTCTGGCAATTTTCAAATTGAATACAGGCGTGTACCTACTGGGTATTTGAAGTTGGTAAAGTTAGAAATGGGGGCTACTATTGTATGTTCATAGATGCATTATGTGGTAGTTTCAAATTTTCTGGATTATAGTTGCCCTTTCTCCACATTTTAGACAAACATAATATTATTTTGCAAGAAAGCATAAAAGTAAAATTGTAATGATTATTAAAACAACCACATAAATTAAGGGGAAATCGATCGGTGGAAGGGTGGTCTAAACCATTGGTTTTCGACCGCTACATCGAATCCCCGCATTGGGCACTTTTTCTAATTAAAAAAAAAAATGCTCCAATGCCCTCCCCCCCCCCCCCAGCGAGTACCCAAATGGGGCTCTGGCACATTTGTAAGTGTAAAGTAGAACTTCTTTTCACATGTGTAGACATGTGGTGCACTTACAATAAAAAGCGGTCGCCAACCGCTATGATTATTATGACCTGTACCACGTGTGTACTAGGGATTAAAAAAAAAAACATTAAATTAAGAAAAAAAAAGCTTTTATGAACATATAATTAGAAGCTTTTTTCTTACTCGAATTTTGCATTTCGTGCATATTTTTTCAACTTGGCAAAAGTAATACTATTACTTTAATATATGCCCCTTACTCTCCTATTTGCACAAATCCAATTAATCAGTAAATTACAAGTAACCAATGGGACGCTAGGTCATTGTGAATTAAACGGACTTCTACATATGTAGACATGTGATACACTTACAGTAAAAGCCGTCGCTAACTACTCGCTATGTTTTCACAGACAATACCACGTGTGTTTGGTTTGAGTAAAAATAAATGTTCAAAAATTATAGCTGGTCTATTTAGGATAGGATGGTCTATTTTATTGTTTTGAGAGAGCCTTCAAACATTTTTTATCTAAGAGGAAGTGTTTTTTTCTCTCTCAAAACATTTAGATTTTTTAAATAATGAACTATTAGTCAAAATATTTAAAAGTTCAGCGATATTCCAGAGTTTAATTAATAAATAGAGCTCTTATTTCAAAAGGGATATTAAAATAGAAATGTTTTGTTTTGGTGCTAAATAACGTGCGGTGAAAATATTATTTAAAATTTTATTTTTATATATTTTTAAAAGATATATATAAAGCACAGGTAAAATGATTCGTTTAAATATTAGTGTTCGATATTTCAAACAACTCCATATTTCTAATATTCTCAAAGATTTTAAACTCTTAAAGTCAAAACTAATTGCTGAATAGATCTTTAGAATGCCGTTTCTATAAATAAAAGGGAGCTTCTTGAGGAATTGAATCCACATTTACTTTTTTCTACATAACGTGTAACCAAAATTCACATTATTTAGGGATAAGCATATGACTAGTGACTAGAACACGGAACGCCATTTGACATTAACAATTGACCAAATGCGCAACTCGAACCCCCCTCCCCCAATTTCTTCCATATTAGCCGCCATCACGAATTTTATCACTTGTCAATATTATCCATAAAATTATTCCCAATATTATTATTAATTTCATTTCAAAACTTTATATATATATTCTATTGAATTTAGACTTTCCATTTTCTTTAAATGCCTTTTAAAATTTACATTCACAAATTATATCTTGACCATAAAAAATAATTTGAGTGATTGAAAATTCGTATTAAAATGGGGTGTAATTTGAGTGATCCTATTTCCCAAAAATGGGAAATCGGGTAAAGATTTTAAAAATCCCCGATTTTTATAAATATTGTAAAAAGTAATCTCATTATATAATACATAGAGAGGTCTTGGAACTAGCACCCTTGTTCACTAACCCAAGTCTAGTGTAAGTATTTGCACGCCATAATAAGATTTTATTCAGTTTAGGTTAGGTTAGGGGTTTGTAAAAAAACTGGATAGTCCTGAGACCATCTTTATACATATACATATTGAGAGAGACCACATATCTATATACTTTAAATTTTAAAGAAAAATAGGAAAAAAAATATTTTATTTCTATGAATATCAATTTATTTGAAATCTATCTGAATGAATTTTATACATATTTTGACATTAAATGTTTCTTACATCTATTTTAGTAGTTCCCATGATGATTGAAAAAAAAAAAGGGCTTGGTTCCTCAGTACTAAACTCTTTCAGTAGGTTCCTCAAATTATTCTCCCCACATCCAACTATTGAATTTGACAGTTTCTTCCGAGTCTTCATTTCCTAAAGATGGGTATACTAGGCCAGAATATTATTTAGTATATTTCTTAAAGTAGCCAGATGTTCTATTGGCAAAGTCTTTATTGCTTCGTTCGGTATTTCATCGATACCACAGGCCTTTTTGTTTGCTAGGCAAGATACTTCTTTAATTATTTCTATCAGGGAGATTTCGTTGATGAGTTCCGGCTCGATTATTGGGATAGAGGTCAAAATACTTATCGTCATTGTCATGAATATGCTAGGGACATTTAAATTTGTCTAATACCGCAGTTACTACGCAGATGTAGATTTTGATGATTTATATGAACCATTAGTGTCTGAAATGTTTAAATTGATGGAAATTTATTGCTTTTCTGAATTAGTCAAACAAAAGTTGATATAAATTTATTTAAATCAAGATCCTTGCTTGTGGAACTTGTACTTCAGTATACAGTTATTTAGTTCAAGTATACAATTATAAATACATTTACAAACAAGTTCAGTAGAACCTCCATGAGAGGATACTCACGCTAGAAGGACACCTCTTTATAAAGGACAGTTTTCATTTGCAAAATTACTGTTTTTACTCTTTAGTAACTTTCCGGTAGGAGGACACTTCTTCCTAAAGACACCTTGTCTCTGCAATTAGGTGTCTTTTACAGGGAGGTTCTGCTCTATATCAAAAAGATATGAGTGAATAAACACAAGGTAATAAGACCAAATAAATAAATAGTGTGTGACGTTTCGGTAACAGCGTTGTTACCATCTTCAGACAAAAGTACTGATGGAATTCATTTTCTTCAGCTCATAGGAAGAATAACTTCTTAGGTCCATTGAAGTCAATAAAAATAATAAGGCACAATTTGGATTATAGATTTGGAATTCAATCAATAATCCAAATTGTGCCTTATCATACGAGTGAATAGTTCAAAGTGAAATTGTACTGGGATCCAGGTGGATAAATTAAGAAAAAAAAAAAACATTTCTTGATGGTGGATCAGAAAGTGGCTTGCACCATCTGTTGGTTTAGTATACATTCATCCATGGTACAAGCCAGCAACTTTCTATTACAAGATCAGATGCTTTTTTTTCTCAATTCAAAAAGAGTTTTTTAAAAAAGCTTTGATTTTTTCAAACAAAAAAAAAATAGTCGAAAATATAGCGACAAAATTTTTTTCCATTACCATTTCTAAATTTTTACAATTCTTCGATGTGAATAAATTCCTGTTTTACTAATATAATTCTTGAATTTTGGGAATTGTAACAAAAGGTATCTTGGTTTTTCTCAACAACAGCATAGCTTGAATCCACAGCTATTCTGATAGTTGCCAACAATTTTCCACAAAATTATTGTTTTGAATGCTTTTATTCTAGCCAATATTGCTTCCCGTATTCTTCATTAAAAATGATTAATTTATACTTGGATATGTTTTATTCTCCTGGAGTCTGATGTTTTCATCATAATATTAATATATTTAATTAATTAATATTAATTAAACATAATTAATATTCATCATATATTGTGCCAAATATGATAATTGTTGATTCTGTATAAGTCTGGGGATGATATATTTGGTAGACTATATGAACACAAATAAATGAGAGTAACAAGGAATGACCTGAAACATGTAGGACCTATCATGACCTGATAATGGCAGCTCTGAAATGTCATTCAGTTAGGATTTGCTTTTGATAAGAATAGATTAAATTCCACATTCTTTATAAACACAAGGTAATAAGACCAAATCCAAATAAAGAAATAGTGTGTGACGTTTCGGTAACAGTGTTGTTACCATCTTCAGACAAAAGTACTGAAAAATTTCTCATTCAGTACTTTTGTCTGAAGATGGTAACAACACTGTTACCGAAACGTCACACACTATTTCTTTATTTATTTGGATTTGGTCTTATTACCTTGTGTTTATAATCTATAATCCAAATATGCCTTATCATTCCACATTCTTTGATATTCAATTCAACCAACTATAATTTAACCATTTTTTTCGAATCCCAATCAGCCTATCCATATAGATAATACACTAACAGTTTTTATTTCTAAAGTTATCCTCTCCTCTCCAAAGATAATAATAAACTATATATAGCCATCTATATACCAACATTTTTGTTATTTTTTACTTCATGTGTTTCACACTTATTCTCCAATTATTAATATACACAGTTTAGAACCTCCCTTTAGCAGACATCCCGCTAGTGGACACCTCTCTACAAAGAACAGTTTTCATTTGCAAAATTACCATTTTTACAATTTAGAAACTCTCTGGTAAGAGGACATCTCTCCCTAAAGGACAATTTAGCTCTGAAATTAGGTGTCCTTTACAGGGAGGTTCTACTGTATTTTTTAAAAAATTTATTCAATTTTCTAATCGTAGATTAGAATAGATTTCAAATTTTACTTTATTCATCACCAAATTGCTCTATTTTAAAACATGTGCGTTTGTATTATTGCATTCTAAAATAAACTTGAATCAAGCCTAAAGGACATATGGAAAAAATAAAATTCATTAGGACAAAAAAAAAAAAAGAACAGATCACTAGAATCAGCCTATTTACTTCAATATATAATACAATATAATGCAGCTTATGATTGTAAAACGTGGTTTGACAAGTTTTACCGCAAATGTTTCTTTTGAACAAAAAATTGTAATTTATTTTAAAGAGAAATAATGACTATATAGGGATCTTCTTTTTCTTTCTTATCTCCACTCAATCATATTAGGGTGTCAAGGTTTAAAGCTTGAGACTAAAAAGAGATTTGACAACCATCATGATTGGGTGAAGTAGAATGTGTCTGCCTTTGCCATTAACCCGGCAGCGGTTGCGCCCTCTTTTATAGCTTGAAAGGTCGCGGTGGGTAAAATTTACCCACTTTTAAAAACCTAAATAAATCGAATATTCTTTTCAATATTTTATGGTATTCTATGTTAGAATAATGATTTGCCTATTAAATAACTTTACATAAAATCCCGAGATATAAAAATCATATTTTATTTATTTTATTAATAACAAATCAAAATATCAAATATTTATGATATATTTGACTATTTTATGAAAATAAAAATATATATTGAAGATAGGTTATAAAATATAAATTTGTATGAAAGTTATCACTTCCTTTCATAGAAATTAGGACTTGTTTCGCACTTTATGACATTCTTGACAAATTATTACAGTGTTCCTTCCACAGAAAAGCAAAACAGTCTTGGCAATATTGAATAGTTTTTCTGTCTTCTTTTCTTTCTTTCTCCTATTTTTGGCTTTTTAGATGGACCAGGCTCTAACAAATTAAAAATATCAGATGCCTTTTCCTTTATTTCACATGGCATTCTTCCGCTTACTGTGCGAACTTTGACCATCTCTTCAATGAGATCTAAGGATAAGGTTTTCAAAAAAATGACGTCTTAATTTAACCTTTGATGCGTTGCCATTTGCAAAATGAATTATCTGGGAATTTATTGCCCCAATATTTAAAAGTGAATAAAAAATAACCATGGGCCATCTTGAATTTCTAGCACAGTTATATGTAGCTGTCATTTCGTCCATCACATCTACACCACCCTTTGTCATATTATAAACATTATCATCTCTCGCTTTTTCAATTCTCCCGTTGAATCATCTATATTTGCATCGTGGTGCATAGTTGAAAGCATAAGTACAACTTTATTCTCTTTAGGCTTGTATGAAAGAAGTGTCTTTTCACTTTGAAAGCCAAAAATACTAGTGTTTACATTTCTACCTCTGCTGATGACAAACTCAAAGGGGATTTCATTTTTATTTCTTTTTAGAGTACCAACAATTGTTAGTCTATATTGGTGTAAAAGTTTTAGAGCTAAGGAATAACTGGTGAACCAGTTATCCATTGTTACATTGCGGCCAGTTCCCTTGATTGGCTCACACAATCGTTCCACAACGTCACTTGGACTGTTGCTGACATTGCAAGGACCTTCAGGGTTTTTTCCGGAATAAATCTCCAAGTTACAAGTATAAAACATTTTTGAATCCACGAGAGCAAATAATTTTATTCCATATTTATTGTGTTTACTCGGAATATACTGCCTAAAATTGCATCTCCCTCTGAAAGCGTCAAGCTTTTCATCCACTGTTATATATTCCGAAGGAGAATAATGCTTTTGGCAATTTTTTACAAAGTATCAAGAATCATTCTCACAGCTGCTAATTTATCTTGACGAAGTCTTTCATTTTTTGTAGCTTTGTCATCAAAACTAATTACTCTGAGAAGAAATCGGAATCTGTTTTCAGACATAGCTATTCTACACAATCCAGTACTATCTCTTGCATCATCTATATTCAATTTATTTGCTTTCACGACCCCAAGAAAGTAAATAATTCCCAATAAAGCTTTAATTTCATGTAGGTTTGTCAAATTAGCATCTCTTTCTCTGCCATAGTTCTGCTGAATATTCCTAATGTAAATGTTAGTATTTGTAATTATGCATTCAAGTGTATTGTCATCTATAAAGAGATTCCAACAATCTAATATCGATATAGCATTTTTTGCTTCACCCTTTACCCCTGGTAGATGTGTGATAATATTTTCACTGCGAGTTCGAACATTTTTTGGGGGAAGAGGTTTCTTCCATTTAGTCTTTTGGTCCTTTCCTATATAGTAATTGAAGCTTGGATCCTCATTGTTTTCTTCTTCTGATAATGTATACTGTTCAGTGTCTGTACTCCAATTCCTCTCTCTATATTATCATCAGTTTCTGATTCCTCATCGGGATTTGGAATATGATTATCATCACGAAGAAAATCAGCATTTGAAAGCATTTTACGTAAAATAATGTAAAAAAAAAAGGAAATAAAATATAAATCCTACCTTATTGTTGGAAGAATAGATTGTATTATTGCACTTGGGGCAGAAAAATCAAACAACAAGAAGCCAGAAAGTAACTCGAAACTTAATTACGCAAACCAAAACCAAAAGCGATAAAAGGTCGCGCTGGGTAAAAATTACCCATTGACGAGGACTCAAAAGGTCGCACTGGGTAATATTGACCCAAACATGCTAATAAAATGAATATATGTCATAAAATTAAAATTATAGGTTTATTATAATAATCTTTAAATAGATTTAGAAAGGTACTGAGAATATATTTTAAATATATATATTTTTTAATATAGAAATATTTTCGAAAAGTTCCTTCTGGGTAATTTTTACCCATTGCGACCGCTTACGGGTTAAGACTGGGAGCACTACTCAAGTGGCAGGCCGACTTAGCTAAGGCGGAGTTATACCTTGAGGTGTTGAAACTAATTTGAACTAGACCAAATTTCATCAACCTGTACATGCTGTTTAGAGAGATCTACCAACTGCACATTTTAGAAAGGAAAAGTCAAGCTAATTTTTTTATAGAGTTTTTTTTAATGGTGCTTAAGTCTTTTGTCATTTTTACTTTATGCATATGGGCAGTTTTTTTTTCTGTTTTTCCTTGTTGCTTCTTATAATCAGTTGATTAGAGGGGGGTCGGTGGAAGGCTGGTTAAACCGTTTGGTTTTCGACCACTACGACCCGGGTTCGATCCCCGCATTGGACACTTTTTCTGTTTAAAAAAAAAAAAAATTAAAATGCTCCAATGGCCCCCCGATTCTTGCAAAAGTCCAACCCCACCAGCGAGTGCAAGTAACCAAACGGGGCTCTGGCACATTTGTAAGTGCAAAGTCGAACTGCTTTCACATGTGTAGACATGTGGTGCGCTTACAGTAAAAAAAAGCAGTCGCTAACTACCCACCATGATTATCATGGCCTGTACCACGTGTACTAGGGATAAGCAAAAAAAAAAAAAAAGTTGATTAGATCTTGTATTCTTCACCAAACATTTGATTTGAAGTTAATCCATTTGGCCATGTTTTTCCTTTACAATTATTATCTATTGCATTAAGGTTATCTATTTGGCCTTGTTGTGCTCACAGTTATCTATAGCAACATCCCATCAAGTTATTTAGCTATTTGGCCTTGTGCTCACAGTTATCTATTGCAACTTCCCATCAAGGTTATCTATTTGGCCTTGTTTTCCTCGCAGTTATCTATAGCAACATCCCATCAAGGTTATCTATTTGGCCTTGTTGTGCTCACAGTTATCTATAGCAACATCCTATCGAGGTTATCTATTTGGCCTTGTGTGCTCACAGTTATCTATAGCAACTTCCCATCAAGGTTATCTATTTGGCCTTGGTTTTCCTCACAGTTATCTATAGCAACTTCCCATCAAGGTTATCTATTTGGTCTTGGTTTTCCTCGCAGTTATCTATTGTAACATCCCATCAAGGTTATCTATTTGGCCTTGGTTTTCCTCACAGTTATCTATAGCAACTTCCCATCAAGGTTATCTATTTGGCCTTGGTTTTCCTCACAGTTATCTATAGCAACTTCCCATCAAGGTTATCTATTTGGCCTTGGTTTTCCTCACAGTTATCTATAGTACATCTCCATCAAGGTTATCTATTTGGCCTTGGTTTTCCTCACAGTTATCTATAGCAACTTCCCATCAAGGTTATCTATTTGGCCTTGGTTTTCCTCGCAGTTATCTATAGCAACTTCCCATCAAGGTTATCTATTTGGCCTTGTTTTCCTCACAGTTATCTATAGCAACATCCCATCAAGGTTATCTATTTGGCCTTGTTGTGCTCACAGTTATCTATAGCAACTTCCAATCAAGGTTATCTATTTGGCCTTGTTGTGCTCACAGTTATCTATAGCAACTTCCCATCAAGGTTATCTATTTGGCCTTGTTGTGCTCACAGTTATCTATAGCAACTTCCCATCAAGGTTATCTATTTGGCCTTGGTTTTCCTTGCAGTTATCTATTGTAACATCCCATCAAGGTTATCTATTTGGCCTTGGTTTTCCTCACAGTTATCTATAGCAACTTCCAATCAAGGTTATCTATTTGGCCTTGTTGTGCTCACAGTTATCTATAGCAACTTCCCATCAAGGTTATCTATTTGGCCTTGGTTTTCCTCACAGTTATCTATAGCAACTTCCCATCAAGGTTATCTATTTGGCCTTGGTTTTCCTCACAGTTATCTATAGTACATCCCATCAACGTTATCTATTTGGCCTTGGTTTTCCTCACAGTTATCTATAGCAACATTCCATCAAGTTACAGTAAAACCCCGCTAATACGAACCCTGGATATAACGAACCTTCCCATATAACGAACCCACGGCGATTCCCAATTCCATTCCATTGAAAATACCATTGTTATAACGAACTTTGTGATTTTTAAAATAACGAACTACCCTTATAACAAACATATTTTCTGTCCTAAAATGATAAAATATATTAAAAATACTAGGCTTATAACGAACTTAAAATTGTGATTTGAATTTTTTTTAAAACAACCAAATTTTAAGCATGTTTCAGCTTACGGATCGCGATTTCAAAACAAAAAATGCCGCTAATTTTTTGTTTTCACTTCCATTCTATTTATGCTGTATGTTGTATAAATTTTTACACATTATACTTTCATTTAATATAATATCTTTGCATTCGACAATTTTAAAATAGAAGAAAAATACAAATGGCTTCCAAAATAAAAAAAAAAAGAAACAAAGAATGGCGTTCTAAAAAAATAAAACAGTGGCAGCATGCCCTTTTAGAAGCGTTCTATATCAAGTTTAGCCTAGGCTAAATAATAATTCCAAATAATTTTAAAGCCAGAAATGGTTTGAATTACAGGTTAAAAACAAAATTTAATATACACTTCAGAAGAATATGTGGAAACTGGAATTGGAAGAAGCAGGAAAAAAAAAAAAACAGTTCCCCATGTCTCATGGGCCACAAACAAATCGACTTATATATTCTCAAAAACTACCACTGCAGTTCCATTTTTAGAATGGAATTCTTGATAGGTATATGATTCATTCAGGGTTCGCGGATATTATTCCCCCTGGCAGGCCGTTTTACCACCGATTTTGTGTTTGCAAATTGGCCTTTTTTATTCGAAATTTTACCGATCGCGCTATCGTATCAACATGTTTCACATCCAATTTTTCTGAATTGGATACTTTTGATTCATCTTCAATTGATTCAGAATACACGGAGCTCTATTCCTTTGATGGAAATAACAATATTTTAAGGCAATTCTGATTTTCAAATTTTACTTTTCACTTTCAAACAACAAGGTATTAGAGGCATTATTTCAACTCAATTTAGTATTATATTATTTGAGAAAGATGTTCTAAAATACTCATACCTTTTAAATATATAATTAATAATGTTTTGCCTATAGGGGATTTGGCTTAATTTTAAAATAATACATAGGTTTATATTTAATTAAAAAGGCATATATTGGATCAAACTATCATTTATTTTACCAATATTTTGATTCAATATATGCCTTTTTAATTAAAGATTTATCTATGGATTGCTCTATTTTCAAAATAGGTTTATATATAAACATGTATGCTAATGATAAGAAGAACCTATTATCAAATGACTTCTTTTGATATTCAACATTACTGTAAAGAAATAGGTCAATTTAGGGAATTAAAACAAAGTGATCATAATTAAGTGGATGCCTTTTCCTGTTTGTATGGCTGTTTTTTAATTATAAGGTCTAAAAATTTAGAAAAGTTAAAAAAAAATGGCCAAACCGTGGCTATAGTGAACCGTGGCTATAGTGAACCAAAAGCTCTGTCCCATTGGGGTTCACTATAGAGGGGTTTTACTGTATTTAGCTAGTTGGTCTTGTTGTGCTCACAAAATTTCTATTTATCCGTGCCAGGCAGGTATGGCCAGGGTGTTGAATAGAGGACCTACTCTATTATAGGAAATTGAGGCACAAATGTTTCTTTTACTCACAAAATAAACTTCTACTGTCTTTACAGCGAAAAATATTGGGAGGGCTTGGCTCATCAGTGGTGAACCATCCCAGCAGTTTCACTATTTCAATCTACCAGACTGCTTCTAAGGCTCTAATACTGTTTTGGAAGATGCCGCATATATATGCCGCACTGAAGGATAGAATCTCAGAAATCTGTGTATCTGACTGACAAAACTCCATTGATTGAGTTGTGGCTGTCAGATCTTGTTTCATGGAATTTGTGTAATCTTTACACAAGGGGATAAGAAACAACAACAGATCTTGTTTCTGTGAACTCTAGTGCTGAAATATGACCTGAAGATCTTTACATGCAATAAGATTTGTGATAGAAGTTTCTCTATTAATGTGGCAATTGTTAGCTCTTTATCAGGCCAAATGTTTCGCAAATCCTCTCAACAATTTACAGGGGGGGGTGATCCAAATGTCTTACACAACTTTCAAAATCAATAACGCCACAAATATTTTTGCTAGAGCAATGCGATAAAGACCATTGTGTTCAGGATGCAATGGGGTTTTTTTTTTAGGGAAATAATGAAAAATTCAAAATTGATTTTATTTACAATGGCGCTCTACCAGAATCAGAGATTCAGCGGCCAAATTGTTTGATAAATTGAAAAATATAACTGATCATCACGTAGTTTCCCTTTTAGAATACCAGGAAAGAACCCTAATAATATCAAATGATAAATTAATAAAACACCATTTCGCCAAAAGTAGAAGAATTGGATGATAATTTTTAAATGCACGCTGAGAGATGTAAAATAGGAAAATATCTTAGATGCGGTTTGCTGGAATCCTCTTAGCGATTTAAATTTCAAAGATAATAAATATCTAATTTTTAAATTCAACTCTCAGTATCGATTATATTTATTTTAATTCATTTGAAAAATATTTATTTTACTCTGGAATGCCATCACTACTGGATAAAGCACTCTTAGTGAATTTTTTAAAATTGCAATTCAGAATCTGCCACTGAAGCTTTACGAGCGTTTCGCACCTTTAAAGATATTTCCCGTTGCATCCTGAACACAATGGTGTTTACAGCATTTCTCTAGCGCAAATATTCGCGGAGTTAATATTTTATAAAGTTGTGTAAGACTTTTGGATCACCCTGTATATTGAAGTATTTGTGAAGCCTGATGGGGAGATTGATAAAGAAACTGGTTGCACAAATAGTCACGTTTATTTGTTTGTTATTATGGTGTATAGGAATTGATTCTATTCTAGCAACACATTTTTAAGCTTGATTATTCTTGAAATGTTTCACAGGCTAGCTAATGTCTAGTAGCTTCATCTTGTACAATATAGTTTCCACTTGATACTCTTTTAGTAGATGATAGAGTTAGTGAAATTAGGGAGGTATTGTTTCATACTCCATTTCTGGAAAAGAGAACAGTTTGGTCCTAACCTGCGTGTCTGTTTCAGCAACAGAAAAAAATGGAAGACCATCTATTTCCCTTCGACCTCATTCAATCAACTAATGACCAAAGGATTTTAAGATACCAAACACACCAAGACCTCTGTATCAGCATTGCCAGTCTGATAAAGAAATATCCAGAAGTTTCAAAGTAAGTATTCTTTTTTAAAACTCTTCCTTTGATATATCTTCATATATATTTCCACATCACATCTACACAGAATACATTATTTACAAGATTCCACCCACATGGCCCAAATTTATACATTTTGTTAGACAACTAGAGCATTGAACATTGATGGGGTAGATCAATTTTACCCAACTCCAAATACTCAACTTGTTTTGCATCTATCTATTTGAAAGAATTAGGAATCAGGTAATATCTAATCCGGAGAAAATACAATGATCTTCACATATCACTATAATATGTATAGGCCTTAATTTGTGTGAGCAAATACAATGATAACCACATATCACTATAATATGTATAGGCCTTAATTTGTGTGAGCAAATACAATAACCACATATCACTATAATATGTATAGGCCTTAATTTGTGTGAGCAAATACAATGATAACCACATATCACTATAATATGTATAGGCCTTAATTTGTGTGAGCAAATACAATAACCACATATCACTATAATATGTATAGGCCTTAATTTGTGTGAGCAAATACAATGACCACATATCCCTATAATATCTATAGGCCTTAATTTGTGTGAGCAAATACAATGATAACCACATATCACTATAATATGTATAGGCCTTAATTTGTGTGAGCAAATACAATGACCACATATCACTATAATATGTATAGGCCTTAATTTGTGTGAGCAAATACAATGACCACATATCACTATAATATGTATAGGCCTTAATTTGTGTGAGCAAATACAATGATAACCACATATCACTATAATATGTATAGGCCTTAATTTGTGTGAGCAAATACAATGACCACATATCACTATAATATGTATAGGCCTTAATTTGTGTGAGCAAATACAATGATAACCACATATCACTATAATATGTATAGGCCTTAATTTGTGTGAGCAAATACAATGATAACCACATATCACTATAATATGTATAGGCCTTAATTTGTGTGAGCAAATACAATGACCACATATCACTATAATATGTATAGGCCTTAATTTGTGTGAGCAAATACAATGATAACCACATATCACTATAATATGTATAGGCCTTAATTTGTGTGAGCAAATACAGTAAAACCCCTCTATAGTGAACCCCAATGGGACAGAGCTTTTGGTTCACTATAGCCACGGTTCACTATAGCCACGGTTTGGCTATTTTTTTTTTACTTTTCAAAAATTTTAGACCGTATAATTAAAAAACAGCCATACACACAAGAAGAGGCTGCCTCTTAATAGTGGTCACTTTATTTTAATTCCCTTAATTGACTAATTTCCTTATATTAATACTGAATAATAATAGAAATCATTAGATAATAGGTTCTTCTTATGATTAACATACATGTACCTCTATGTCTAAGTTAAAAATCAAGACAAATCCTAGGCAAAATTTTATTAAATATATATTCAAAGATATGAAATGATTTTAAAACATCATTATTATCACATTATATAATACAATTTTTACTTGAAAAAATGGCTCTAATACCTTGTAGTTTCAAAGCATTCTTCCAAGCATTGCACCATTCAAATAAAGTTAGTGTTTTTCTTCCATTTCATGTTTCCCCATATTCTTCTAGGTCTAGATTTCGTTTTTTTTTTTTAACCTGCCATGCAAAACATTGCTGACTTTAAAATCACCATAGTTAATGGCATAAAAATAATTTTTGTTTCATCACGGGACCGTTTATTTGGACTTTTTTTTTTTTTTGCCTTAAAACGTACGATCGCGATCGCGGCAAAAGTTGAGGTTGATTCCTCTTTATAACAATTTTTAATAACTTTATATTTTATCTTTTATAATAGAAAAGTTATATTCTCTTATTTTAATATGTTCTTAACATTTTGCCTATGTTGTTTCACTTTGAAAAGTTCTGAAAATGGCCATTTTTTTTTTTTATGAAATAATGCTTTTGTTTTTAAAATGCCTTTGTTTTCTTCATTTTGGAAGCCATTTGCATTTTTTATATTTCAAATTTAATGGATGCAAAGATATTCTAATTAATAAAAAGTATAAAGTGCAAAAATTTATGCAACATACAGCAAAAATAAAGTGCAAAAATCAAACAAACAATGCTGCTAAATTTATTGTTTGAAATCGCGATCCGCGAGCTTTAAACATGCTCAAAATTTTGTTTTTTAATTTTTTTTAAAATTACAATTCTAAGTTCGTTATAAGCATAGTATTTTTAATAGATTTTATCATTTTGGGACCCGAAATAGGTTCGTTATAGGGGTAGTTCGTTATTCTAAAAATCGCAAAGTTCGTTATAACGATGGTATTTTCAATAGAATGGAATTGGGAATCGGCGTGGGTTCGTTATAAGGGAAGGTTCGTTATATCCAGGGTTCGTTATAGCGGGGTTTTACTGTACAATGACCACATATCACTATAATATGTATAGGCCTTAATTTGTGTGAGCAAATACAATGATAACCACATATCACTATAATATGTATAGGCCTTAATTTGTGTGAGCAAATACAATGACCACATATCACTATAATATGTATAGGCCTTAATTTGTGTGAGCAAATACAATGACCACATATCACTATAATATGTATAGGCCTTAATTTGTGTGAGCAAATACAATGACCACATATCACTATAATATGTATAGGCCTTAATTTGTGCGAGCAAATACAATGATTCCCACATATCACTATAATATGTATAGGCACAAGAAAATAAGACCTAATCCAAATAATTTAAAAGTGACGTTTCGGTAACAGCATTGTTATCATCATTAGACAAAAGAATAAATGTTATAAGAATAAATTATTAATTTTTTTGTCTGATGATGGTAACAATGCTGTTACCGAAACATCACACACTACTAAATTATTTGGATTAGGTCTTATTTTCTTGTATCTATAATCTATAATCCAAATTGTTGTTTGTCGATATGTATAGGCCTTAATTTGAGTTAGCAAATACAATGATCCCCACATATCACTGTAATATGTCTTATGGCCTTAAATATGGTATATATTAAAATTATATAATTTATCTTGCCTTTAATGCTTGGGTGTTCTTAAATGTTATATATGCAGTAGAACCTCTTTGATAGCTAGTTGGCCAAGTTTCTTTTACAGAGAGTCTTACCAAAGTTTCTAAATAGTAAAAGTAGTAATTTTAGAAATGAAAACTGTCTTTTGTAGAGAGGTCTCCTCTCATTGAGGTTCTACATTATATGATCTTGTTCTTAATGCTGGTGGGGTCTTAAAGATGATAGAATTGTATTATGAATGTAGAATGAGAAAATCATGGTCATAAATCCTGTTGGTCTTAAAGAATCACATTTTCCTTCTAATACTTTGTGCCTACCCATATGTGTTGAAATGTATCATTCCCCTCTTCTCTGACTATTGTATATCATCTAAAAAGGTGTATTTTTTAATGTAGGGTTTGTTGCAGTTTTTTCTATAAGTATTTCAAAGAATGGCCTCAGCTCTTCGACAGCCTAGATGAAGGCACTAGCCAGAGAAACAAGAAGAGGAAAACGGTAATGTTGACATTGCACCACCAAAGCTGCTGTACTCATTGTGACTGGTGTCCACAGGACCACCCGATTCCACCAATAAAATTAGTCCTTGCTGCCTTGAGGCTACTCTTCCAAGACTTCCCCTTCTTCTCAAGCCTCTGGAACTGGGCTCCAGTTTTGGATATGCTGAAACATTCCGATGAAGAGCTACGATGGTGAGTGCTTCCTCCGAGCCCCTCTTGTGTCTTCTCACACTGCGTTGCTTACAGGCTCAGCTTCCGTCTCATCTCAGTAGTTGCCGGCTTGCCACCCTTGGACATTGCTCAGCCTTCCCTGGTGTCTACCCAGCTCCCTCTGCTCCTCAAGTAAGTTTTTTTCCAACCTCAGAATCCTCCAGCAATCATGTTTTAATGCTACTTCTCTAAGAGAATGTCTCACTTCAACACCACATAAGCAAGCAAAAACCTCTTTGTCTTTTAAAATGAGCTAGTTGTTTTGAAAAATTCTTTCTTAACCTGATACAGTAAAATCTAGTTTAATTGAACCAGGCCTATATGAACATTTCCTTATATAAAGCCTAAAATATCTCCAAAATTAGGGATACCATAAGTATACCATTGTGACTTGTTGAAGACTACTCTTTTAAATGAAGTAATCAAAGAAGGAAATACTCTGATAATCATCCGGGGATTGTCTATTAACCATACTGGAGGGCTACACTTTAAATACTGATTATAGACCAAGGAAGGATTGTGGCTTGATAATATCATGGGGTCTGGATATTGCTCAGTACAGGATAAAGATTATTCCATGATAGCCGAACACTGTGTCGATAGAGATGGCTGTGCTCTACATGATAAATAACATTTTAGCAATTCTATGAGTACAGTGGAATCTCCCTCTGACAGCTTTACTTTATTTGTCTTCCCTTCTTGCTGCAGTCCAACTTTTTGAACCATGGAAAAAAATAACCCCTTTTAAGGTCACCTTGTTCCCTTTGATATCTTTACTATTCTTAATACTTATTTTTGGCCATCTGATGGTACAATGGAAACTATTTTAGGCTGAGATTTGGTTCTTACTGCAATGGAAAAATATTGGATGGCTCATCAAATATCCATCACTCTAATATTGTATACTTGCTGGGAATAGAAAATAATAACAAAATTTACCCCACTTGCCCAAAATGTAGCTTGGCAGCTCCAGAACACATTTTGGCTTGCATTAGATGCACTAAACAGGACCTTTGGGAGAGGCCCCTGCTTATCATAAAACAGCTCGAGGAGCATGAACTCATAGAATTCGTGTAATCTTTACACAAGGGGATAAGAAACAACAACAATATACTTGCTGAGAGGGTTCACCACTGATGAGCCTCCCAATATTTTTTCACCACAGGCAGAAAAAAGCCATTTTACTTGTAAAAGAAAAAAAAAAAGGTTATATATATATATAGATGGACTTGTGGCCTCATTGGTCCTGTAAGGCCAGTATTCCTCTCCCACTACCACACCTTATATCCACCCAATTGATGTACCTTTGTTTCCACCAGGTATGAGAGGCTTTTCCCAAGCACCATTCCCTGCTGTGAGAGGAGGTTAAAGTTGTCCAAGCCCCTGAAGGACATTCAGGTCAACCACAGCATCATTGGAGATGGGAAAGTGCTGTCCAAAGTCCTTCTTCCCATCTCCAACTCCAAGGAAAAGCCACTTCAGGTAAACTTTAGGGCTAAATTGTAAATAAACCAAAGTGATATGGCTACAATTTGGATTATTGATCAAAAGTTGAAAAGACTGAATTATTTATCGGATTTTGGTCTTTTCATCTTGTGATTCGTAAGCGAACCACCAAAAAGGTGAAGCTTCTACTGGAACGTCACAAATTATCATTGAAACTTTCATTGTAGCTGCTTGTACTTGAACATACATAAATATATAGAAGCATAGGTTGCCTCTCCCGTCAAAATAAACGTCAAAACCTGACGCCATCTATTGACGTTTATTTTGACAGGAGAGGCGCCCTATGCTTCTATGGATCAATTTCCTCGTGGCAAATTTTCCATCTATATAAATATATACAGTTACGAGCGTCATTCTTCATCTCTTAATCAGTTTTCGTCTCTGTCACTGTTTGCTTTTTTTTGGAATGGCGCCCTCCTATTGGTTGGCTACGCTCACGCCACCTTTGCCCCCCCCCATTCGCTTTTTTGTTTTTGTAACTATTGTGTTGGAGCGGGTCGCTCCTTAAATAAATGCATATATTAGTTAATAACCAAATGGAATCCTCTCTTTCTTTCCCAGTAAGAGACGCCTACGGAAGCCAACAGTACATAGACAGATAAAGCACATAGGCTATAGTTATTAACTAAAATATGCATTTATTTAAGGTGCCAATTTATAATTGTAACAAATAGTATTTGAATCAAAACATTCAAATGGGTAAAACACGGGCGTTGCCCGGGTCATTCGGCTAGTAAATATATATGTAGCAAATATTTACACATTTATAAGAAGCCATATTAGTACTTTAGGAGAAATCAAACGTTTTAGTAATAGTTTATTATTATCCCTTGTGTGTGTGTACACATGGTATAGGCCATGATAATCATGGTAGCTAGTAGTTGGTGATTGCTTTTACTGTAAGGTCACCACATGTAGATAATAATATACACACAATAATAATAAAGTGCAATAGATAAGTTAAAAAAAAAAAAAGGAATATTAATAATAATTTAAAACCATTAGGTAATAAGACCAAATCCAAATAAATAGTGTTATTTATTTTGATTTGGTCTTATTACATAGTGTTTTTAATTGATATTCCAAATTGTATCTAATCATTAATAATTTAGTTTTCCTACTACATATAGGTTTCTCTCTGTATTCTTAGTTCTCTTCAATTACTCTGTAAAACTGGCGAATCCATTATAGGACGAGAGGTCCTCAATAAAGGCTTTTGTTGTTGTTGTATAATTTAGTTTTAACTTTGACTTTATTTGACTATATTTTAGAGAGTTTGATTCTATCATCAGTTTTGCTCCATTTTATCTCAACTTGATTTTTGGCCTGAAGACTGGTTATTCCAAGGTTTCAATCAAGATAATAATGATTGGGAGCTCTGTTGGAGTACTGTAGTAGTGCTGCCTTCAATGCCAACTGTGTGATTCAGCCTTTCTACCAAGATTCCATCTCCATTCAGAAGACCATGCAGAACATGGCCCTTGGCATCACCGCTGGACAGCCCCTGCTCCTTCAAGGTCCCATAGGATCCGGCAAGACTACCCTGATTGCCCAGCTGGCCAATAAGACCGGCAGAGGTTCTGAGCTGATCAAGGTTCAGCTTGGGGATCAAATGGACAGCAAGGTAACCATCATCTGGAGACATGTTATTTTATCCCTCTATATTTAACACTTTATTCATTTATCACAATATATAGTTTTCATTGTCAAAATGATCATTTTTACTAATTAACAACTCTCCAGTAAGAGGACACCTCTCTATAAAGGACACTTTGGCTTTGCAACTAGGTGTTCTCCACTGGAAGCGTCTACTGTTTTTAGACATTTATATATGCACTTTTATGTGGCAAGCATTACAAATTTGTAATGTTGGTTTCTTGAGTCATTTTTTTCTAAGTGTTTTGTTATTGGCCTTATTTTCAAATAATACCAATATGTACTACCTGTCTCCATTTAGGGTTATTTGAAGAAAAAATAATATATTATGTCTTTAAATGCAGGTGATTGTCAACGCTTTCCATTTGATGTAGAAACCTTGTGTTAGAAGCAGAGTGAGCTCTCATTATACATGTCATACTGGAAACTATAAAACATCAGTTTTTTTTTCATTTAACAAAGGTTGATAGTTTTGATGAGTATTTGTGATTATAAGAGTATTGTAAATACCATGTTAGAATCTCCCATGAGAAACAGCCTAAAACATTCCTAATATCTCCAAGAGGTTGGTCCTTTATTGACGATTAAATAAATACAGTTGTGACCACACACAGCACAAATTCCATGAGAGAACACTTCTGCTAGCAGACTCCTTTATATTGTGTGGTTGTTTCTTATCCCCTTGTATAAAGATTACACGAATACTGTACAAAGGACATTATTATACTGTACAAAGGACAGTTTCATCACCAAAATGACCATTTTTGTCAATTACCAGCCATCTGGGCACTTCTCTCTAAAGGACACTTTGGCTCTGCAACAAGGAGTTATCCTTTGGAGAGAGGTCAATATCAAGAAAAGTCATTTGTAATTTGGTGAAAGTGACTTATCGTGAGATTTTACCGTTTTTGTTAATTTGGACTACTGAGAATTGGGATTCTTTCTTGCTTTCTCCAGAGATTCCAATCAGTCAGGTTTTTAACCTTTTTTTTTTACACTTATAAAATTTTACCTTCTTGTTTTCAATGGTGTTTATGCTTTCTTCATAACACATGGTGATGATGAATTGAACCTACCTCTTGAAGACAAAAATGGTTACTCTTATAGTTGTTTGCCGGTACTAGTGATTCAAGTTATTTTCCCAAAGTTTATCCAATTTTTACTTTGTGGGTCGGTGGAAGGCTCGTTAAACCGTTTGGTTTTAGACCACTATGACCCGGGTTCGATTCCCGCATTGGATACTTTTTTCTGTTAAAAAAAAAAAAAATGCTCCAATGGCCCCCCAATTCTTGCAAAAGTCCAACCCCACTAGCAAGTGCAAGTAACCAAACGGGGCTCTGGCACATTTGTAAGTGCAAAGTCGAACGGCTTTCACATGTGTAGACATGTGGTGCGCTTACAGTAAAAAGCAGTCGCTAACTACCCACCATGATTATCATGGCCTGTACCACGTGTACTAGGGATAAGCAAAAAAAAAAAAAAAACTTTACATTTTATTTCCCTACTTAATTTAAAATAATAAGTCAGTTTTTTTTTTAAAATATTTTGTGACCCTCTAAAATAATTTATATTCCCTATCATTACACATTTCCTTTGAAAGGTGTGAGAAGTATGGCTCTGTAACTACCAGGCCAGGTGCTCTATGCAACTATGATGGTGTGCAGATGCTGATTGGAGGCTACTGCTGTACCAATATCCCGGGAGAGTTTGTGTGGCGGCCCGGCCCACTGACCCAGGCCATGGAGAAGGGCCGCTGGCTGGTGTTGGAGGATGTGGACCTGGCTCCCATGGATGTGGTGTCTCTGCTGGTGCCCGTGCTCCAGTCCAACACCTTGGTGCTGCCAGGCCGCAGCCAGCCACTCCGGGCTGCCCCCGGCTTCCACCTCCTGGCCACTAAAAGGTAACAACTATCATCATTCTCAAAATCCCTTTTACATCACTCTGAAAATTTTCCCCTTTGATTTCCAACTTACTATATGATTCAATCAGTTTTTAAATTCCAACCAAGTTACCTATTATAAGTTGATTAATCACCTGGTACAGTATATTACCATAAGAATTGTGAGGTGAAGAGTTTCTTTTAGAATCTCTTTGCCTCAGGATTTTGTTCTCTGTTTGTTACCCATTATAATTTAACTGGCTATAATTCAACACTCCAAGTATTCCTGTATATAGTGACTAATTATGCTTACCACAACTATTGGGTAATTAAAAGATCACATTGTTGTGCCTATTGCATAGTTTGGCCCTGTGTGTGCAGACTGGTGGCTGGGGAGACTAGATTCTACTCAGAGTCCAGCACTCACGCTGACATGCTCTGCAAGCTTTGGAAGAAGATCTCTGTCATGCCCCTGTCCAGGGAGGACCTGAGTGCTGTAAGTTGAGTTGTCCCTCCCTTGTCTCCTGCATGTTAGTGACACTGATGTCACAGATGATCACCACTAGATGGCCTCACCTGGAGCCCCTGGTGTCCAACATCCTGGAGCTGTACTTCATCTTCTCCCAGGGTGGCCATGACGGGGAGTATGACAGGAACCACCAACATGTGGCCTCCTATGGACAGCACCGCACACCCTCTACCAGGTAAAGTCCTACATCCTACTGTGGTTATGTGTGTAATTGACCAACATGGTGGTTCCAGAGACCTGGTGAAGCTGTGCCAGAGGATCGCCCTCTACTACAACTCCAACAACACCAACCACCGGGCCATGATGAAGAACATCTTCATGGACACCTTTGACATCTTTGCCAGCAGCGTGCAGCAGCCTGACATCCAGCTGCACAGGGCACAGAGCTTCGGGGAGCTTCTGGGCTTCAACAAAGGAGAGGTATTGTCTCAAGCTTGTTTTAGTTGAGTAAAATTGGTTCTGCTCTGTAGGTATGACACAAATGGAATTTATATAGTTCTAATTTTTTTGAAAATAGAGCAATCCATACTTTATTCATTAGATAATAAAAGGCATATATTGGATTTAATAAAATATTTATTTTGCCAATATTTCGGCTGGCTGAACGCCAACCTTTATCGAGGCATTACATTTTTGTATACACAAACTCAGCGCCGCATAGTGTTATAATATCACAATGTGTTATGATATTATAACACTATGCGGCGCTGAGTTTGTGTATACAAAAATGTAATGCCTCGATAAAGGTTGGCGTTCAGCCAGCCGAAATATTGGCAAAATAAATATTTTATTAAATCCAATGTAATGCCTCGATAAAGGTTGGCGTTCAGCCAGCCGAAATATTGGCAAAATAAATATTTTATTAAATCCATTATATGCCTTTTATTATCTAATATTTCTAATTGTGGCTACATTTTCTAAGGCAGAAAGATTTATTTTTTTCTAGGCTAAAAAATATAATTTTATATATTCAGATAAGGAATGGCCTTTGTGTTGTTTTATCTCCACATTTTTCCTCTCTTCATCCCTTGCTCACCTGTATAGAATCTCTTTGTAGCAGTCACTTAGTCAACAATATCAAGTATATATTTAAAAAAGAAATGGGTGAAATTACCTCAGTAACACTTGTTTCATCACTCCACTCAACTTGCTCTGTAGCCCATCTATAGCTGGGATACTCTTGCCTGCTTATCTCATGGCAGCTCAGATGAGAAGAGCATTGTATGCATTTCAGCTTGTAGTGCGATACACACAATACAGTGACCATGATATTCATGGTGAGTTTGTGACTTCTTATACTGTAACACACGTCTTCACATGGTGAACATTTGCACAATGCCAGAGTCCTGTCTGGTTACTTGCACTCATTGGTGGGATTGAAAATTCAGGCAATAACACTGATAGACAAAACTTAAGGAAGTTGTACCTTATAGCATATTTATATCGGGATTCAGAAAATAACTCTGAGATATATTTGATGCACAGTGATATATATCAAAAATCAAATATCTCTCAGAGTTATTTTCTGAATCCTGATATATATATGCTATAAGGTACAACTTCCTTAAGTTTTGTCTATCAGTGTAATCTGGGGTCATTGAAGCAATTTAATTTTTTTTTTATAAACTTGATCAATGTGTTTGGTTTACCTCTTTAGCATGTTGTCCTTTTTTTTTTGTACTGGAAGTTTGGCCCTGTGTGCAGATTACCTCCCACCTGGAGACTTACAGCCCTGAGTGGTCCTGTAGCCAGAACCAGAACCAACTGACCATAGGCCGGGTGACCCTGGCTGTCCTACCCCTTATCAAAGAGTAAGATTGATTACTCACACAACTACTTACTTGATCCTGCAGTGAAACCTGTGTAAAATCCACTAACTCCTAATGAGGAACCACCTCCTTCAACAGTTAAACCTTGAGTGAGAGACCACTTTTATAAAGTTAAAAAAAATTCATTGAAATTCCACCTCCAGAAAGGAGTATCAATGTTGTTTTAAGATGTTCTCAGGAGTTACTGTAGTCCCAGGCATGCTGTAGAAAATCTCTTAACACAAAACAGATACCTCTCCTCTTAAAATAAATGCGCACAAAAAAGTATGTGCCATGTTTTGACAGCCTCTGTAATCCTGCACTCAGGTCTATGACTCAACACCAGCGTTAGTCAATTCTGAATATTCCCTGAATCTCCTCAGTGAAATTAATCTCCTAAATGAAATTAATTCTTGTAGAGATCCCCTATACAACCCCAACTATGTAGAGCCTGACCTATTTTGGACACATTATAAAAGCAAATGGATTAGAAGATATTTTGATATATTGGGAAATATTTTCTAACCCATTTTCTCTCTTCATGTGTCCGAAGTTAGTCAGTATCTGTTTACATATTTGTGGGGGTCGGTGGAAGGATGGTTGTTGGTTTTCGACCGCTACGACCCGGGTTCGATTCCTTTATTGGGTACTTTTTTTCCCGATTTAAAAAAAAAAAAATACACTACTCCAATGGCCTTGATTCTTGCAAAAGTCCAACCCCACCAGTGAGTGCAAGTAACCAAACGGGGCTCTGGCACATTTGTAAGTGCAATGTGTAGACATGTGGTGCACTTACAGTAAAAGCAGCCTACTTCTACCCACCATGATTATCATGGCCTGTACCACATGTACTAGGGTTAAGCAAAAAAAAAACAACATATTTGTGATTCTATAGAGATCTCTCTATAAGAATTATTTTCACTTTAGATTGAATAGCTGAATGCTGATTTTGGGAACAATTAAAGAAAAGAGTGTAAGACCTGCAATGAGCTGGCTAGAAGAGGTCAAGGAAGCTACCAGAAGATTAATAGAACTGCTAGTGATGGTCACCAACAGAGCATAGTAGTGTCCATATTGTCTCCAAGGGTCAATCATGGTGGGTAGTTAGCGACTGCTTTTTTTACTGTAAGCGCACCACATGTCTACACATGTGAAAGCAGTTCGACTTTGCACTTACAAATGTGCCAGAGCCCCGTTTGGTTACTTGCACTCGCTGGTGGGGTTGGACTTTTGCAAGAATCGGGGGGCCATTGGAGCATTTTTTATATATATATATTTTTTTAAACAGAAAAAGTGTCCAATGCGGGGATCGAACCCGGGTCGTAGTGGTCGAAAACCAAACGGTTTAACCAGCCTTCCACCGACCCCCCAAATTCAACTTAATTGGCCCTAACAAAAACAGCAATTCAGGTTTTCAAATTTTTAAATGGCAACAAAAATCTTTCAGCATCTTGAATAGCCCATTTCTATAGGCGTCAACAAAATTTTTTCACCCATTTAGAAAGAGCAGCAACATGCTATCCATTATAGTAAAATATCTACCAAGTCAGAAAGATTGATCCTCGAATCCCTCTTATCAAAGAATCCAAACAGTATCAACAGGAGAATTCTAGAGCAATTCTGTCATATCCTATATCATGTATTATTAGCCATAAAGCATACATCTTTCCCTCTCTGGTTCACTCTTTGATTCAATTTTGCCCATTGAATCGCTTGAGCTTGAAAGCTCACGGTTTTAATAATTGTGAAAGGTTTTGATTTCTTTATAACATGCTACCAATATTATAGACCTTCGAACAAATACTTATGTATGTATAGAGATAGATGTGGTATGATAATGGTTTTCCCTATTCGAGATTAGTTTTTTTTTTCTTTCAAAGATTATATATTTTTACTCTGAAATACCTATTTTTCAGCTCCAAGATCACTAACATTCATATTCAAACGCATATATTCTTGCCTCTTTTTTTTTTATGGTAAAAACTTGAATTTTTTTTTTTTTTAATGGATGCATGTGCCCACACTTCAAATACTTTTTTGTAACTCCAATCAAAAGATATCAAATATGCGTGCTGTACACAAAGTTGAAACAACCAACTAATCAAAGTTTTTGAATGCTTCATGACTTTTGAGGAGGATTGGTAACAGACATTTTTGTGTTTTAGGAAGAGGAAAAAGAAAAGAAATAAAGTCCCCTTTGCTCTCACTCGTCAAGCCCTTTGTACCCTTGAGAGCATCAGCATGGCCATTGCAAACAATGAGCCTGTGCTGTTAGTGGGAGAGACTGGTATTGGCAAGACTTCCCTAGTCCAGTATCTGGCAGAATCCACACGTAAGTTGCAAGATGAAACCAGAGAATCCTCCTAACCTCTGTGTGTAGGACACAAGTTGACAGTGATCAACATGAATCAGCAAAGTGACAGTATAGACCTTCTGGGGGGCTTCAAACCTGTGGAGCTTAAGACCATTCTTAAACCTTTCGTGGAAGACATTGTAACATTATTTCCATTGTCTCTTTCTGTCACGAACAATGGTCCTCTTCTCGATGCTATCCAGGTGGGTTGGTTGCTCTTTGGGGGCAGTACTCTCAGGTTGCTCATCCTGGTGCTGTTGTTCAGACTTCTCTTAACTCCAGACGCTACGCAAAGTTCCTGAAGCTTTGCATGAAAGCTGTCGTCATCAACACTGAAGCCTTATATGCAAGTAAGTTCACTCAGAATTATTTACCATTGTTTGTTGACCTTGCTAATAGGAAATAGCCATGTCTCAGATCTATCTCCATCAATGCTGGGGATAAATTCACACACAAAGAAAATTTGTTTATTAAGTTTGGCTTCTTCGTAATTTCATTGAGGAATCAAATTCAAATTTATTATGCTTTTAGGTACCAAAGTACTAATTTCAGTTTAATAAAACTGACTTTAATTCAACAGGAAGTACCTCTCTTTGGAGATATGTTGTATCAAAAAGGTTTTTGACTGCGTTTAGTCCCAATTTTTCTGAACTTCCAGTTTTTGACACCCAAATAAGGAAAGTGGTCAGTTTGGGAGGTATTATATAACTATGGACTTGTTGACTATTTACAGAACGAGAGACAACCATTGGGAGTGACGCTGTTCTCAAAGCCTGGAACAAACTGAAAGATAAAATCCTAGCCCTGCAAAGGCAGCTCAAGAAGGGAATAACCCACATGTCCTTTTATTTCATCAAGGTAAGACTCGTGCAAATCTTCATAGCGGTTTGTCTCACATAGGTAACATTTCAGGGTGCCCTGGTTGAGGCCATGATCAATGGCGACTGGATCCTCCTGGACGAGATCAACCTGGCAGAAGCAGAAACCCTGGAGTGCCTCAATGAGGTTCTGGAGGACCCTAGTGGTTCTATTCTTCTCCATGAAAAAGGGTGAGTAGTGGTTTCTCTGTTCTGCCATTGTACTTAACATAGGTGGGATGTCAGCTTAAGACTCCTGGTGTATGGAATGTTATATTCTGCCTTATGGCCATGTTTTTACAAATATTTTTTTCCCATCAATAAATTTTCATTTGTAAAAAGGTAAGAGAAGACAAAAAATAATTCTGCAGGTCACAATTACCAGAACAAGGTACAAACAATGAAATTTGCCCCATAATTAAAAAAAAAAAATAATAATAATATTTTTGAAAAATATTTAACTATCTCTACAGACCTGCACTGATAAAAATTGAAAATGGAAGAGAGCATATTAGTAATAAATCCATAACTCTCTCTTTCACCACTTGAATCTCCAGACCATTCTATTATTGGACCAGGCTAATTTGTGTTAGGGAATGTAGGATATTTGAGGAAACTTTGTGTCTAAGCCTCTAGGGCTGTTGAAACATCTACCTAAATTAACGATTAAATGCATCTAACATTGCTCTCCTGCCAAAGCACAAAACCAGCCAATCAAATGCCATCATATTGCCCTCTTTCATTGAAAAGTGGCACACATTTTTAATTGGAAAAAAAAAAGTGATTTAAAAAATATTATAATTTTTCAATGATAGATGCCACTAGAATTGCTTCAATGGCCCCTGAATCTTGCAAAAGTCTAACCTCACCAGTAACCAAATAGAGCTTTGGAACACACTTGTATGTGCAAAAGTCGAACTGCCTTCCAGATGTGTAGACATGTGGTGTATTTACAGTAAAAGCAGTTGCTAACTACTACCCATCATGATTATCATGGCCTGTACCACGTGTACAAGGGATGATAATACACCTATCCCCCGATTTACACGGTAAATACATTCCTGAGAAAAATGTGTAAATCGGGGGATAGGTGTACACAGAAATAAAAATAAAATGCATTGACAGGTTAAAATATGTAGTCAGCACATAAGCTCGGGATTCCTCGTGAGATGTGTACACAGCGCATGTGTTCAATCACAGTAGCATTTAGTATAGTGCGATAAAAAAAAAACTTATTTGGAAAACCGTGTAAAAGCGAAAACGTGTAAAACAAGTACCGTGTAAATCGGGGGATAGGTGTACTAATTTTTAAAATGGTACTTGGATAATAATGATGATTGTAGCAATGTGGTAACTTCACTCTATATATTTGGTCTGGGGTGTCATTTAATACAAATGTCATAATTTCCTTGTTAGTTGATAGCTTTTCTCACATAGATGCATAATTAAGCCTTTCTTAAGCATTTTCCAAGTTGGTTGCCTTTGTTTCTAATCCTAGAGCCTGGGGCAACTTAATGAAGATGATGGGCATTGATAAGGACATTCATGGTTTCTAAAGAAAATACTGTGAAAGTCTGACTTCAGTTGAGGTCACATGGAGAACCTTTGCTGCCAACCCTGCTGACATGGGTTCAGATATGGCACAACCTGATTTTGCCATTCACCCAGTAGGTTTTTTAAAGGTCAAATCCCATTACAAGCCAGCCTATACCCTGTTGATGAATGGGGCCTTGGATTACTTATTAGATATTTAGACTAGCCACCATAGCTGATGCTCTCTGCCAATGAGGACCCATCTTGTAGGATCCATCTCTCCTCCCAAATGTATCTCAGTATTAATAAAGTAAACTTTGTGTGTAGGGACCAGCAGCCTATAAAGAGACACAAAGACTTCCGACTCCTGGCTTGCATGAACCCAGCAACAGATGTTGGCAAGAAAGAGCTGCCTAAAGGAATTCGAAGCAGGTAAGCTTCTTTATCTGACACTTCATACAATTTATGGCACATCAGTTTTTTTTTCTTTCAATTTTACTCTTCAGATATAATTTTGTAACATTTTAAAAATATTCTAACCCTCCCCCCAACTGGTTAACTCTGACAAACTGATTACATTTGATTAACTCAGGACTAACGGTGTGAAGGAAAAAATTGCCCTACTTATAAATAAAGGATGTGTGTTTTTTGTTAGTCTGAAGGTTTTTAAAATGGCAACTGTGTTAATTGATCAATTAGAAATAAAAACCATTCAAATTTTATACCTGATATTGTTACAACCTTTAAGGTGCCAATACTAGGGTTGGGCAAAATGTAATCACAATTACATTTTCTATAATTACAATTTCAAGTAATTTAAAAAGTACCATTTGTGTTATAGATATTAAGCACAATGTAATGACACCAAATGAATAAATAGAGTGTATTAAAACAAGAACATAAGCCTTCAGAGAAATAGAGTGTATAAAAATTAATTAATTAGGTTTGGTCTTATTCCAATGTGTTTCTAATCTATAATACAAATTGTACCTTATAAAATACTTGTATTATACAGTAGAACCTCCATGAAAGGACACTCATGCTAGAGGATACCTCTCTATAAAGGACAGTTTCCTCGCCAAAAATACCTTTTTCACTATTTAGCAACTCTCCGGTAAAAGGACACCTCTCTCTAAAGGACACTTTGGCTCTGCAACTAGGTGTCCTTTACAGGGGGGGTTCTACTGTTTTATAGCAAATGTAATCAGTATTACTTGTAATTATATAGAAAATATATATGATTACACTGGAACATACCTATTAGCCATGAAAGAACATTTTATAGATTCCCTTTGTGTATTTATTTGTTCCTTTTCTCCAATGGCCCCCAATTTTTGCAAAAAATCCAATCCCACCAGCGAGTGCAAGTAACCAAATGGGGCTCTGGCACATTTGTGAGTGCAGAGTCAAACTGCTTTTCACATGTGTAGACATGTTGTGGTGCACTTCAGTAAAAGCAGTCGCCTACTTCTACCCACCATGATTATCATGGCCTGTACCATGTGTACTTAGGGATAAGAAAAAAAATTGTTCCTTAATTGAACCGTAGATTGATTATACACATAGAGTTTACTAAACTTTTGGTTTCCTTGTTTTTCAAACCTCCTGTGATTTCAGGAATCACATAACTCTAATATATAAACAAAGTCCAATTTTGAGGCATTATGGTGATGGATGGCCATTCTTAGAGATGCCAATTTACCAAGTAGTCTCTCCGAGAAGTTCTCAAAAGACAGGAAAAATCTCAATTCTATTTAATGTATTTTCTAAATCTTGCATATATTATTGGCCTTCTATAGATTACAATTTTAAAAATATTTTGTCTTTGTTTCCTTTTTTCTCAGTGAGAGAAAAGAACTAGAATTGCTTTTTTTTTTTTACATTTTCCTATTTAAAAAAAAAAAGTAGCTCAAATTTTATAGTTTGGTTAAAATTGGAAGTCAAAATTTAAGGATTTTGTGGAAAAGTGCTGTTGTATTTAAAGAATAATGTTACTTCTGGTTGTAATTTCAATAATTTTTTTTTTCTTTTCTGGACTTCATTTGATCATTTGCCCACACTTTGCTACAGGAGCTCATTCTGGCCGTGCATGCAGGTTTACTGAACTCTACATAAATGAGCTGGAGAATGAACATGACCTGATCATCCTGACCAAGACCTATGTGGACCATCTGAAACTCCAGCCTGTGACCATCAAGGGGATGGTGGACTTCTACAAGGAGGTGAGGGAAGCCTCACTGACAGATGGAGTCGGGGGCCGTCCTCACTACAGCCTGCGGACCCTCTGCCGGGCCCTGTGCTACGTGGCTGTGAACCACTGTAACTCCCTCACCCGCTCTCTCTTTGAGGTTTGTTGTCACCTCTTCTAACTGCCTCTTTCTACATACATAAGACATGTGGGCAGCAGCACTTACAGTATATGCCACTACCCACCTTGATTATCCTGGTAGTTGATATTATTTTAAAAAATTCCCATATTGTGTCCGAGGTTGGAACATCTAAAGGAAAGGGGTTAAAAAAATTAAATGTGAAAAGGAGAAGACCCCCCCCCCCCTCTGCTAGCTTTCTCCTGCTTCCATCATTGTTGTGCTCATTGCTATTTAAAATTCTTTATACATAGAGATAGTATGATGATTTAACTATTCATTTAATCAATATTGCTCCAACTAACAATTATAATACAGAAGGCTATGAGAGACCACCTAAAAACATGGCTAAATCTGATGGAGGTGGTCTATTATCTGAGCTTCTATTATGTCAGGCCAAGTCATGAGGAAACCCAGAGTCTCTGAGCAGAGACCATCTCTAGGCAAGACTGGATTTAGCCATGTTTCAGGTGGTCTCTCATGGGATTTCCAACTGTTATGATTTAATATTCTGTGGTCATTATAAGTCATGTTGTCTGATATCTTGTTGAATGATGTGGTATGTAAGAAAATGTATCACACTCTCTCGGATGTGTTACTAGGGGTTCTGCCTGAGCTTCCTCACCCAGCTGAACCAGGAGTCCTACGCCATTGTGAAGAAACTCATCTTCAAGCACATCATCCGCACCAAGAGCCACTGTGACCTGCTGAAGCAGCCCATCAAGTGCCCCACCCACAATGAGTACATTGTGTGTGCTGGCTTCTGGATTCACAAGGGTTTGGAGCAGCCCCCCGCAGAGGCTGACCTTCAGAAGTACATCCTCACCACAACTGTCAAGCAGAACTTGGCGGATCTAGCAAGGATTGTTTCCTATGGGTAAGTCCTATTACCTTTACCAAGCATCTTTTTATATCCTCAGGAGCTTTTACCAACAAAGTGGAAGATGGAATTATTAAGCACTTATTCATTTTAAAAATATTTTTTTAATATAATTGTATAGTATGAATTTCTGCATTTAGTAAACTGAAGAAACATATTTGGGAACCTGGTTCATCAGTGGTTAACCTTTCCCAGTGATTTGGCCCATTTAAAGAAATTCTTCCTAGATGATTAAAAAAAAAAGCACTAAAAATAATTTCATTGTATTTACTAAAGTGAAATGTGCGATGGCAGCAAACATCCAGTACTGATCCAAGGAGACACATCAGTAGGCAAGACCAGTCTGATCACCTACTTGGCCAACTATACAGGCAACCGGTGTCTCCGAGTCAACAACCACGAGCATACGGACCTCCAGGAGTATGTGGGCAGCTATACCCCAGACCCCATCACAGGCCGGCTGATCTTCACTGATGGTGAGTGAGCCTGTCTCCATGTTTGAAAGATCTCTTTATGCACTAGAACATATTGTGGAAGTTTACAGTAACACGCCTTGTGTGCCACAGGTGTCCTGGTAAAGGCAATGAAAGAAGGTTCCTGGATAATCCTGGATGAATTGAACTTGGCACCTACTGAAGTTCTGGAGGCCCTCAACAGGGTAGGTGCAACTCAGGGGAACAAATGGAAAGAAATTGTTCTTTGATTGCAATGTAGCAGATCTAGGATGTTGTATTCTGACCAAGTAAATGGTGCTGCAGGTCCTTGACGACAACAGGGAGTTGTTCATCCCGGAGACCCATCAGACCATCCAAGCCCATCCCAACTTCATGCTCTTCGCCACCCAGAATCCTCCCGGGCTCTACGGAGGAAGGAAGCTGCTGTCCAGGGCCTTCAGGAACCGTTTCATTGAGCTTCACTTCAATGAGATCCCAGCCCCAGAGCTGGAGGAGATCCTCACCAAGAGATGTGGACTTCCAGAGTCCTACAGCAAGAAGATGGTCCGAGTCATGAGGGAGCTCCAGGTATTATCAACCACTCTCTGCTTCTATTGCTTAAAAGTCCACAACAGAATGATTACCTTGAAGAATGTGAGGAACAAATGACACTAATTGATTTTTAAAATGTGCGACTGAAAGTTTCTATATTCCCAGGCAACAAAAATCCCGGTCTTCTCATGTCCAAAATCGCTTACCTTTCAATGGCCTTTTTAGTTGGGGGTACAGCCAGAGGTTGCAAAGAGCCATATCTGGAGAGTAAAGAGCTTGGAGAACCACAGGAATCTGTTTTTTTGCCTAAAAAGTTTGATTCAAGTGGGAGGAATGTGCTGGAGCATTGTTGTGATCGAGGCGGCAATTGCGTTTTGACCACACTTGCGGTCTCTTGCACCGCACAGCATCACGTAGGCGACATACCTGTAGTACTCTTTGGTGATTGACCATGTAGTGTGCCACGACTGCAGTCAGAATCACATTGATGTGCACTTGTATATATCATTCTATCAGGTTGATTGTTTTGTGGGGTATAAACCTCATCACAAATAACAAGGCTTATAACTCAGGATGTGGTTGCATTCCACTCTATTAACCTTGCTGCCTTGGATCAAAGCGATATATATTATTTCTCACTGGTTCAAGCCAGAACTATTGTTGCCTTTTAAATAATTTGTTTTTTTCTCTGTCTAGATCCAGAGGCGGACAAGCGGGATCTTTGCCGGCAAAAGGAGCTTCATCACCCTGAGGGATCTCTTCCGCTGGGGAGAGAGGTACAAGCATGCCCCAGAAAATGGCTCCTACTCCTGGCAGCAGCACATGGCAGATGAAGGTACAGCTCCTTTGGGGTGGTAGATTTTGTCAAGACCTATATAGCAGAAACCCAAGGCACAATCTTGAGAGAATCATTAGCCCTATAAAAATACATGTTTATGGGATTAAATATACTACTAATTAAATTTGAAAGAAAGCACAAAAAAAAATATATATATATATATATATCTTTGAGTCAAAAGGCGATCCATTAATTAAGATTATATAAAAGGGCGTAAAGGGTATCCAGGTACGCCCTTTTATATAATATATATCTTTATTTAAAGATTTATTCATGGATTGCTCTATTTAAAAAAAAAATATATATATATATCAAATACTCAAATCTGGATTTTTTTTCATAAATCACCTCTAGTCTCAGAATTCATAAAGTTCCTAATTATTCCTGATAATTGGATGTCTTTATAATTATAAGAGAAAGGATTATAGAGACCAGTATAAAAGAGACCAGCAATTAAAAAACCAAAGAATTCTTCCCAGAAAAAGCCAATTGTCTGACAAGCCCAGAATTAGAAATATTAGCAATTGCGGCATATACTATTTTAACACAAAATTGAATGACTTGCTGCATAATTTATTTAATTTAGTGTTGTTAAAAGCCCAGAATTGTAAGAAGCCATTGTTATTGAGCTGGTGGCTGCCACAGTAGACTCCTGATTGCCATTGTAATAATGCTCAGTAATATAACCCCCAGTTGGGATCTATCCATCAAGTTGAGAAGAAGTTAGAGGAGAAATAAATTGTTGGACTCAGCCCTACATATATCCCTCAAATTGTTTCTGAACACAATCAGGCTGTCCTCAAGGATGATTGGATGTTTTTGGCAATAAATAGGTATTTTAAAAATCAGTGAAATCTCCTTGAGAGGACACTCACAATAGAGAACACCCCTCTATAAGGACAGTTTTCATAGGTAAAATTAGCATTTTTACTATTTAGCAAATCTCCTGTAAGAGGACACCTCTTCCTAAAGGACACTTTGGCTCTGCAATTAGGTGTCCTTTACATGGAGGTTCTACTGTAGTAAAATTTGATAATTGTGGAGGTTTTAGTATTTCTACCAAACTCTTACACCAGTTTACCTTAGTCCTGTTCCATTTAATCATATTGTGAATGAGTGTTCAGTAATGTTGCTTCTACACCAAAACAGACACAGTAGAAGCCTAAGGTAATAAGACCAAATATAAATTGTGCGTGACAGTAACTGTGCTGCTACTGAAATGTCATGCACAATATATATTCACTTGGGTATGGCCTTGTTACCTTTTGTTTCTCTCTAATCTATAATTCAAATAATACCTTATCAATCTCAGATACAGAACTCCTTTTGAAGGACATATTGGATATTCTGGTCTTTTCTAGAGGAGTTCTTGCTCATGGGTGGTGTCATTGTATTAAGCCTATAATTCAGTACCATTCAATCATCATGAACCTTCTCTCTAATTCTGCAGGCTACCTGCTGCTGGCGGGCCGCGTGCGCAAGCCTGAGGAGGAGCAGATAGTCCGGGATGTCCTGCAGGAGGTGCTGAAGGAGCGGGTGGATCCCGACAAACTCTTCAGTCCGGGCGAATGTCCCACAACCGCTACCATCCTGAGTACCCTCATGGAAGAACCCGCATCACACTTGGTCTGGACACGCAACCTGCGTCGCATGGCTGTGCTTGCCGGCAAGTCCCTCTCCTATAAGGAACCTGTCCTCCTGGTTGGGGACACTGGGTAAGTTTATTTCAGGTCACTTTTTACAATCTTTGGAGCAATGGTGACGATTTTAAATAAAAATGGTGATTCTCTCCTCAAAAAGGCTCTGCCCCATGACAAAGGGGGGCAGGTCCCCTTGAACCTCCTTGGAATATCATTAGATGAGCTGCAGAATTGGAGAATATTTATCTGTATAGTTACACCAAAGTCAAACTAGACTTGATGGACACTAACAAAATCTTTGTGCTGTCCAGCTGTGGGAAGACCACCATTTGTCAGCTCATTGGACAACTGAGCAAGAGGAAACTTTATTACATCAATTGCCACATGCACTCTGAGAGTGCCGACTTCCTGGGAGGGCTGCGACCAGTCCGCAACCACACAGAGGTAAGTACAGGAGCAGCTTCACCTGGGTAATTGGAGAACTTGATTCTGTTTTGGCTTCAAATAACACTTTCCATTTCTCTTTTCACATCTTCTTTCATATTTCCCTTTTATGCATTGAATGAGTATATAAATGTTCATCCCCTGACTTATAATTTGGTAATATGATCAAGCAATCCAGGGTTAAATCCAGAGTGTATAGTTTAGCTGGGAGTTATACTTCTAGGTACTTCTATTGAAGGCCATGTTAGCCTGAAACCTAGAGAATGGTGCAAGAAACTTAACCCTGGATTGCTTGTTGATTTTATTAAAAGAGCTTATGATTCTACTTTGTCCCTACAGATTAGACTCCAACCTTATTATCCTACTGCCAACTAAGCCCTATCTGCTTTTGGTTTAAAATTACTTTTCTTTTTTCCCCATATGTGTTTTGAATGGGACTCACAAATTGTGTTTGTGCTCAGGAGAATGCCCAAAAGTTGTTTGAATGGGTGGACGGCCCCTTGGTGAAGGCCATGAGAGACGGATCAGTGTTCCTGGCAGACGAGATCTCCCTGGCAGATGACTCTGTGCTCGAGAGGATCAACAGTGTGTTGGAACCTGAGCAGACCCTCCTTCTGGCAGAGAAGCAGAATGGGCCTGAGGAAGAGAGCACCGAAATCAAGGCTACAAAGGGGTTCCACTTTATGGCCACAATGAACCCTGGTGGAGATTATGGAAAGAAAGAACTCTCCCCCGCTCTCCGTAACCGTTTCACAGAGATCTGGTGCCCTTCCACTCTGGAGAAGCAGGATGTTGTGGCAATAGTCAACCACAACATCAAGATGCCAGCTGAGGATCGACCCTTCTGCTTTGGGACTGCCATGGTAAACTTCCTCAGCCACTTTGCCCTCACAGACATCGGGAGACGGTGAGTTGGTTGTTGGTCCAGTGTGGCAACCAGCCACTGACCTGTTTGTCACAGATGCACCCTGAGTGTGAGAGACATCCTGAGCTGGGTCCACTTCATCAACCACTGCGTGGAGAATCAGGTCCTCTCTCCAGCCAAGGCCTTTCTACACGGAGCTTCTCTGGTCTTCCTGGACAGCATTGGCTCAGGTATGGGTTTGGCTTCATGGTAAAAACTGTTTTAAACTCTCATAAAGCTTTCTTCCCAAATGGTGTGAATTAAGTATTTCTAAATTTTTATAAAGAAAAAAAGCTAAGTTGTCACTATGCAGAATAATAGATTTAATGAATGCAATTTAACTTTGGAAAGAACTAGTAGAGTTGTTATTCTAACATGAGAGAGTGATTGTTTCAGGAAACACAGGGTTTGCCTCTACTTATGAAGTGCAGCAATTTACCTTTGCTTGCCTCTCCTTCCTGCTCGACCAAATCGGTGGCAACAGGCAAGACTTGGACAACTTCCCCTGGGAATCTGAAGTCAGGATCAACGCCACAGAGACCACTTTTGGCATCGGCCCCTTCCACATCAAGAGAGGTTTGTTGCACCATTATGTCCCTGTATGTTTTGTAGATAGATTCCTGAGGAAGAGATCTCTCCTGTGCTCAAAAGTTTATATTTAATACTTTCGTTATAATACAGTCTTTAACCTCTTTAATTCAACATCTACTTTAATTCATCCGTTTTAAAAATCCCAATAAGGTCATTTTTCTTTAATTCAACTGACTTTAATTCAACACAGACTTTAATTCCATCAAAAATTCTGATCTCTTGGGAGTGTTGAAAGAAGTTTAACTGTATACAAAAGAACTATGCCTAAAGTGCACTTTATTCACCATGTAATTGATATCTGCCATTTTTTCACAAAATCTCTCCATGTTTGTATGAATAGTGCTCCAGTGTGACCCAATTGTTGCCATGATATACTTTGCTGCTACTGAAACATCCCCCACTTAGTTGCTTTCTCACCATCATTCTTATTCAAAATTAAAAGCTAACGGAGAGAACACACAAAATTTAAATAAGTAAACCTGCACAATGTTTTGATAGCAGGTTGCTACTTCTTCATTTGTATTTGCACTTGTTTCTTCCTATAACACAAATTGTTACAAAATATATATGTTTAAAACCATTACAAAAATTATTGTGTCATCGGATGGTCACTAACAGATCGAGTTGGGGAATATTTGTCCATATAGCCATAAAAAGTCAAATTCGACTTGTTGGACACTACCAATGTGTCATATATTTGTCATTGTAAACACAAGGTAATAAGACCAAATCCAAATAAATAAATAGTGTGTGACGTTTCGGTAACAGCGTTGTTACCATCTTCAGGCAAAAGTACTGAATGAGTACTGAATTACTTGCCAGTAAATTTATTTGTGTAAAATTTTAACGATAGAGGGCAATAAAATTTAATTTATTAAAACAATAATAAACAATAAGAGGAGCTTCTTGTGTAAATTTTCTTTAATACCGCAAGCTTTCGAACAGAACGTTCTTCAACGGGCGTGGATAGTAAAAACGAACTAACATGCTATTAGAGGAGAAAAACTAATATATACACCAATAAATTTACATATTGAAGAGATAATAGCGTAAAAAGAGAATACAACATAAATATTTAAAATGAAATTTGCATAATACAAACGTGACGACTAAAAATAAGCAATAAACATGAATGAGACTAAAAACTAAGGTAAAAAATTATTATTAAAACTGCGACATCCCTACACTAACAGAACATAGAATAAAACAGTATATGGAGGTTAAAATCAACAAGACCATGGCAGGGAAAAGGGAGGGTCCCACCCAGCGCTACCACTATCTTGAGATATGAGAGGGGGGGGGGGGGTGAAAGACAAGCTATTTATAGAGTATCTGGTAAATGTCTGGGAGGTCTATTCTACGGTTACAACTATTGTTTTGTGTGGAAATAATAGATTCTAGGCAGAGTCGGTGATGTTTGTTATGTATGTGCCGGTATTTAACTTGAGGATGGTCGAGATCAAAACTATGGCCTGTTTGTGCTATATGTGTGAAAATTAAGGATTTAGGATCTTTATTGCGGATGTTACGTCTGTGCTCTGAAATACGGATGCCAGTTGTTCTGCCTGTTTCCCCAACATAGGAAGTTGGGCAATTCAGGCACTGTACGGAATAAACTGCGCCGGTAGAGTTTATGGGTAGGGTGGGTTTATCAGATTTGGTGATGTGATGTCTAAGGATGGTGGCTAAGTTGGGGGGACTATTGTAGAGAACCTTTATGCCGTATGGGCGTAGGACTCTGGAAATGGATACTGCGGCAGGGGAGAACGGGAGCCAACATGTGGCCCTATGAATTGTCTGAAGATGGTAACAATGCTGTTACCGAAACGTCTCACACTATTTATTTATTTGGATTTGGTCTTATTACCTTGTGTTTATAATCTACAATCCAAATTGTGCCTCATCAATTTGTCATTTGTCTTATTGTAATTTTGAATATACAGTAGAACCTCTCTGTAAAGGATACTTAGGTTTAGAACCAAAGTGTCCTTTGGGGAGATCTCACTGGGGAGTTGCTAATTGGTAAAAATAGTATTTTTGGTAATGAAAACTGACCTTTGTAGAGAGGTGTCCTCTTATGGAGGTTCTACTGTATTAGGCTATCATCTATCACAAATCCTGGTACAGCACCATGAGCAGACACTCCAGCTAGCAGATATATCTGTACCAAGGACAGCCATCATTGTCATTATTACAATTTTTGTTAATTAGCAACTCTTGTAAGAGATAACCTTTTGATAACTTTGGCTCTGCAACTAGGTGTCCTTTCGAGAAGGTGACTGTTCTTACTCTGGCATTCTTGGGATATCATGATCACAAGACAAAATTATAGGTATATTACCAACGTATACTATAAGCCTCTTCATCCCTCCTATATAAACTATACCTCATACTGCCCCCTTAGCCATAAAATTAATACAGTCAAAACCCTCTCAAAACGTATTTTTAACTCACTGTTCAACATCTGAATTTAAACATACTGAAACCCAGATCGTGATTAAACCTAATGAACTCAGGATACCCCAGAAACTTCATTCTCCGACACTTTTACAATACACAACAGCAGCTAAGCAGTCAGACTTATAGATCGACTTGCATCATTCCCTTACTCTGCCCATAGTGTCAACATAGCAGATACTTAAAAAACAAACACGGAATACGTACCTTTTATACCAACAATCCTAAATTAGAAACAATAGTTAGAAACCCCATCACCAGAAATAGTTTTCCCATTACCCTGCCATACTTTACAAACTCCGTATATTCCTTAAAATGCTCAGATTGCAATAGTTTGTATATAGGAGAAACAGGCGTAGAATTAAAGATAGGATAGATGAACACCATAGAAACATCAGAAATAGTGAACCTAGATCCCTTATAGTACAACACATTAGACAGACAGGACACTCTTTCGATACTTCTCAACCACAGGCATATTACTCAGGAATCACGAACAAATACAGAAGGTTGGTCGTCGAGGCGTTGCTCTCTTTAAGACATAACAGTATTAACAGACATATAGACATCCCCGATATATACAATGCAATATTGCCATAGTGTACCTTAGGTGACCATTGCTAGAGCGTTTTATTTTATTTTATTTTGGATCGTTTTACTATTGCAGTCTTAAATTCAACCGTATCCTTTTGTACAACTATTTTTGATTTTACTTCTTAGCATACTCAGAACACGCAGCTGAGCTAAGCCTTGTGTACTTCTGCATAACTATTTTTCATTGGGGTTAGTAGCTGGCAGTATTCCTGTCTTTTCAGAGTTTCCTTTATATGGCTGGTCGTTTGATGATATCATAGGTCACCCTGTATAGGTGTTCTTAGTAGGCCTATTAAATTCAGTAAATTTAACAGCTTGATGCCTATGTTTCTAGGGCTCATTAAGGCCTCTGACAACGATTACGCCCTCCATGCTTCAACCCCTTGCCTGAACGCCTTGCGCATTCTTCGGGCAATGCAGTTGTGCAAGCCTGTCTTGCTGGAGGGAGTTCCTGGAGTTGGCAAAACCAGCCTGATCACAACTTTGGCCAAGCTGGCTGGACATCAAGTGACTAGGATCAATCTTTCAGAACAAACTGATATCTCTGATCTCTTTGGGGCTGATCTTCCTGTGGATGGTGGCTCTGGTGGGCAGTTTGCTTGGAGAGATGGACCCCTGCTGCAGGCTCTTAAGGCCGGCCACTGGATTCTGTTAGATGAGGTAGGTTGGCTCTTACCCCCTTTCCTCCGTCTCTTGGCTAACAAACAGCATGATGCTTCAGCTCAACCTGGCTTCACAATCAGTCCTGGAAGGTCTGAATGCCTGTCTCGACCATAGAGGGGAAGTCTATGTCCCAGAGTTGGGGATGACCTTCTGCATTCACAATACCCAAAGCAAGGTGTTTGGATGCCAAAATCCTCACTACCAAGGAGGAGCCAGAAAAGGACTCCCTCGCTCTTTCCTAAACAGATTTACACAGGTGGGTTGAATGTCTTCCTCCCTCCTCTTGTTCTATTTCTCATTTTTCTTTGTTTTCGCAGGTGTATATCCAAGCCCTCACATCTTTTGACCTCAGATTCATTGCCAGCTCAATGCATCCTGAAATATCCAAGAGCACAATTTCAGATATGGTTACCTTTAATGAAAAGGTAAGTTCAACTTTATCAAGTGATGTGTGGATCCCACATCAATTTTTGTCAAGCAAAAATTTTTTAAATACAAAATATTTTCAGTCTAAATCTTGAAAAATGTAAATGTCTGGTTGTTTCTTCAATGTTTTGAAGTTATAGAACACTTGAATGTGTGTGTAGCTTGTCCAAGAGGTTCAAGTGGAACGGAAGTGGGGCATGAAGGGAGGTCCCTGGGAGCTCAACCTGAGAGATATCTTCCGGTGGTGTGAGCTGATGAAGGTAAGTCTATCTATCTATCGCTAGGGAAGAGAGATGCCAACCTGGTGCTTGACAGGAGGGAGGCAACACAGAGGACCCATGCATCTTTGTTGAACTCATCTACAGCGCAAGGATGAGAACCAAGGAAGACAAGCTGATGGTATGTACTCTGTTCGCTCAATATCATCTGCTTGTACTACCCACAGGTATCTTGTGCAGGTCCTGGACTTGGTTCCGGAAGCATTTTGCAACAGAATTGGCAGGATGGACCCCCATCCCCTGGTGGTGACCCCTGAGTTCATCCAAGTGGGATCCTCTATCCTCCCCAGGGTGCAGGGAGGAGCTCTGTTGCCCGGCCCGCAGGTGTTCTCCCTCCACTGCCAGCTCAAACCTATGGAACACCTGATGAAGACCCTTTCCATGAAGTGGATGGCCATCCTGGTAAGTTGTTGGATTCTCCATGTGTGTGAGTAGAGGATCTCACTGTAGTGTATGTGCAGGTTGGATCATCCGCCAGTGGCAAGACCTCCTTGGTCAGAACCTTGGCTGCCCTCACTGGAAACCCTCTCACTGTCTTCACCCTCAACACAGAAATGGATGCAACTGAGCTTCTGGGTGGATTTGAACAGGTAGTTATTTCCTATTAAAAGTGTGAAGATCACTTTACCTTATAAATATTAGAATATTCCATTCTCACACAGATGTTTTTACATGTGATGTGCTGCCTCAGGTGGACTTTGCCCGCAGTCTGGATGAAATCACGTGGCAGGTAGAGCTTTTGGTCTCCACTACCCTCGGTCACTACCTGCACAAAGAAGATCCAACTCCTTGCCAGCCTCTACTTGTCCTCTGGAATAACTTCCAAAATATGAAGGGCTCCGTGTTGGAGAAAATCAATCTCTTATCCCAGATTGTGTCACATCTTGGCACCCTTGAAGGAGCCCAACAGCAAAGTAAGTTTTTATTTCTTTCAAAATATATCTTATGACTTGTCATCCATCCATTGTGTATTTATGTCAAGCAAAATTTCGAATCATTGTGGTGACTGCCAGGATAAACATTTAGAGGCCAGTACCTGACAATGATTATGCCTTTTTCACAAATGTATATATATATACCAAATTTGAGCATATATGCCACAATTGCCTTCTATATAATTCCATTTTTTGGTCAAGTTATATGATAGTATCTATTATGAATTGATATTCAAAAGTGAAAGTACCTAGAGAGCTGGTTCTAATCCACCTGTTTCAGCTCTGGAGGAGTCCCTGAAGGAGCTGCAGAAGGATGTGCTGGCAGCAGAATCAGATAGCAGTGGAGGATGCTTCCAGTGGGTGGACAGCCTGCTGGTGCGTGCCATGAAGCAGGGCCATTGGCTGCTGCTGGACGATGCCAACTTCTGCAGCCCAGCTGTGCTGGACCGGCTCAACGGCCTGCTGGAGCCCAACGGCAGGTTGGAGCTCAGTGAGCGGGGGGTGGTGGGTGGGAGCATCCCTTCCATCCAGCCTCACCCCAGCTTCAGGTTAGTTCCCTCCCTCTTCTCTCCTTTTGACTTGTAATACACTGGAACCTCCTTATACTAGATCTTAGGTTGTCATGACCATGTTAGAACCACAGTTAAAATATCATAGAACCATCATGAGCAGAATTTTCCTCTAATGGGCACCTATATGACAGTTTTCATTGTCAAAATTGATCAGCATTTGTTGCACTCTGCTATAAGAGCACACCTCTTTCTAAGGACACTTTGGCTCTGCAACTAGATGTCTTTTAGAAAGAGGTTCTACAGTATAACCAATTAGCCTTATTTAAAAGTTATAGTTTTTCCCCATCTATTTTTCAGTATGGACAGTAATTTGGCAGTAAGTACAGTAAAAAGTTTATTTTTGTTTGTAAAAGAAACATCATTTGTGCTTTATAGTTAAATTTCTTATAGTCTTTTATATTTCTAAACTTGCACAATTCTAATCGAATGTTATAAATTTACATATAAATGTGTGAGAAGCTATTCCTATATCCTTCATAATTGTTGTCTAAGATGACATTTGGTAGCTCAATGTTTTCAAGATCCAGGTTTACATTCTTTATATGTTTGGCAGGCTTATCTTGGCAATGGACCCCAAAAATGGGGAGATCTCCCGAGCCATGAGGAACCGAGGAGTTGAGATCTACCTTCTAGGAGAGGTAAGTGGTGTGTACCTGTGTGTGGCCTACGGGACTACAGACCTGTGTGAACAGGAGGAAGAGGTGTCCTCCCACGACAAATGCCTTCTGCTGCGATCCATGGGACTGGAGGTGTCCCATCTGGCCTCAGCCCTGCTCAACATTCACTCTCAGCTCACTTCCATCTCAACCGGTAAGTCAAGTGTGATCAAAGAGCCTTCAAGTTGTAACAACTCCTGCTTGACTTGCTGCAGGTTCCGAGAAACCCTCCCTCCTCGACCTCTTAGGAGCTGCTCTGAGTGTGGTCCAGAGGGTGAATCGCAACCAGAAGGATCAGCGGGGAGCCCTGTACCAAGGCTGCCTGGAGGGCTACATCCACAATGCCCTCTCCTTCTCCACCAAAAAGGTAAGTTGATCTCTCTGTGTACAATCATTGCATGTTTAACCTCACCTGTGTGAAGGAGTTTGAGAAGATCATCAAGTCAGGAGTAGAGAACATGGGTGAGGAGCTGGCCTCCTTCGACCAGTTCTGTGGAGAGCCCTCTATCCAGGACCTCCTATGGAACCACAGGCTGGGGGCTCGGCGCCAGTTCTCAGTAATGCAGAAGAGGTGAGCATTCCTACAGAAACTGGTGGTGGAGGAATATGTCAACAAATTCCTGCCAACTTGTCATATCAACTGGAATACTTACTGGGAAGACACAAATTTGTTTTCTATAATCTCAATGTATACTTCAGAATAATCTTCCCACAAGTTATTAATTAAAAGCTTCCCAGACTTAGGTCATCTATATCTGGAGTATTTCCCATAATGTGTAACTCCCATCTTAAATCCCTAACAATTTCTAGACAAATGCCCCCAGCAATTTTATAATTATTTAGTATTTTAAATTGTTGACTTCCTTGCTAAATATGTATTGTTATATATAAAAAATAAAGCCATTAAATAGATTTAATAACAAGAGCTAGAGAGCTAACCTGGGTTAAAATACACCAACCACGTGATAGTGTCTCCCCTGTGTGTGACCCTTCTTGACAGTGACTGTTGTCAGCATACCGCGGTTTCAGGACAGCCCTTACAATATAGAATTCCTTAAAAAAATGCTTTTTTTTTTCAAAATTAAATTTTCAATTGGCTTTTTTAAATATAGAGTTATAATATAGCATTAATATTTGTGATAGGGATTTTCACTTCACATAAACTACCAACCAGACAGAATTTTACTCATAATATATATATAGCCCAACTTCTCTCCCATGGGATCAGGATTTTTGGTTGAATTAAAGTCTGTGTTGAAGTAAATAGGCTGAATAAAATATTTTTTTATTATCCCTAGTACATGTGGTACGGGGCTCTGGCACATTTGTAAGTGCAAAGTCGAACTGCTTTTCACGTGTGTAGACATGTGGTGCGCTTACAGTAAAAGCAGTCGCTAACTACCCACCATGATTATCATGCCCTGTACCATGTGTACTAGGGATAAGCAAAAAAAAAACCAATGGTTTAGATCCCCCCTTCCACTGGCTCCCTAAAGAAGTTATACTGCACATAGAAGAATAATGAAGAGATGTAGAACCACAGCAAAGTTTTACTGTAATCATGATTTACCATTTGCTAGTGTTGATAATGAATAAACTCCCAATACCAGTTTTGGCGATTCGCCGCCAGGAGGCCAAGGCAAGCGGCCGCATTGAAAAATGCTCCCGAACAATTTGTAAGTAATTTATGTTTTTTTTTTTAGTTAAAGCGGATAATACTGAAAAAAAGGGGAAAGCTAAGTTATAACTTATTTAGAAGATAATAATAATAAACAGTTATAAGGACGAGATGAAAATTCCGAAATTTGCATACTTTTTGCTAGTTCTCCATATCATAATTTGTTTCAAACGGCCAGAATACCTAATACAAGAGTTTGTTAAATGTAAACGGAGAATGTATCGGAAATCAAACGATGGATTTGGATGTGTTGGCACTCCTATACTACTACTACTGAACATATCCAGTGGCTATTGTATCCAGGTCATTTGGTTACTTCTAATGATCAGTGGTATTGAGCCTACCCTGGCCCCAAAAAGCAGACAACTTTGTTAACAGAGCCAACCCCCACAGGGAAGAAATCGGCTGATACTGAGTTGAAGACAATGATCGTCCAAATGTCATCAGAGATCAGAAATCTTGGCGAGAGAATAGATACGAGATTGTCAAACATCGAGAAAAGAATAATAGAGTGGGACCAGAGACTTCTTGGAGTTGAAATGAGGTTAACAACTTGTGTGGAAACCTCGGCTGCTACGAACGAGAAAGTCTCTGAGAATGTAACTAAGTTAAGGGAAATTGAAGCCAGACCGACTTTCTGGAGATGAAGCTGCGGGAGCCAAATCTCGTTTTCTACGGAGTTGAGGGAGAAGCGAATGAAGGACCAGCTGAAAGTCTTCAAAAAGTTAAATCTATTATAAAAGAAAAAATGCTGATTCTAGAGAATATAAGTATAACTAAATGCCATAGACTTGGAAAGGCTAATAAATCGCCTATTTTGATTTCATTGCCTGAATATGAGGACAGAATTAAATTATTCAAAAATACGACTAAACTTAGAGATAGCAAAAATTTACATAAGCAAAGACTACAGTAAAAAGATTAGAGATCAACGGCTTATTCTTATTGCTAAAAGGAAAGAACTTTTTGAAAAAGGCACTCGATCAAAGTTGAGAGATAACAAACTTTTTGTAAAAGGTGTAGTTTATGAAGCTGTAAATGGTCAAGTTGTCAATACTAATGGAAATAAGATATAGCTAAACAGTTTTTTTTTTTTTTTTTTTTTTTTTTTAAATCATATTTCCACTATATATATTTTTTTCGCTAATAACCACAATACCCTATAGCTTCACATTGCAATCTTATATTTAAATTCCCAAACTTTTAGTATTTTGATCTTTTCTTATTTAATTTGATTTCACAATGTTTTTGTTTTTACGATTTTTGTATTTTTACGCACTTTACCTTATTCATATGTAATTATATCTAAAAGCGCACCTAACTATGTAAATTTATCATTACCAACATATATATGTAAATTTTAACTTTTGTTTTTGTCCACCTTGATTCTTTTTCTTCAAAATGACCATTCTTTATTCCTGCCATTACTTTTTAAAAAAGAAAAAATTTACATGTTCATTCTTATTTACATATTTCCTTTTTGTATATATTACCTTTTGCCTACTGATTATTGCCTTTTCACAAATGCCTTTTATTTTTCTTATAATCACCAAATGTTTTCCACTTATCCTTTGTTAATGTAATTTTCATATTGTTTTCAATGTTCTTCATATTCTCATGTTATACTTTTGTATTTATCATTCATTTTATTTCTCTTCCCCATTAATGATATATGTGTAATATATGTTTAAAGTCACCCTGTTTGCCATACCTCAATTGTAAATACTTTATCTCTCCCTTTTCCCCTGTGTTTAATATTGTTTATAATTCAACGGCGAATCCGTATAGGGCAAGACGCCCTAATAAAGTTGTTTTGTTGTTGTTGTTGTACCAGTTTGGCAAATTCAGCCAAAAGCCAACATGTATACCATGTATAATGTGGGATTGTTATCTTTAGGAAGCCATAGGTTATTTCTACGATTATTTTTTATTGGTGTGAAATTTCTATTCTTTCAAGTCATGGTAGCTGACCTCTGGTGGTTTCAGGACTGTCGGGCAGAAAGACAAGGCTACAAGACTCTTGCTCCTCTACCTCCGAATCTACTTGGAGCAAGCTCCTTTTGCTGATGTGGAACTCATCCTGAGCCAGTTTACTCAAACCATGGCGTCGACCAACTTGGCTGAACTTGCCAAACAAATTGCTGGCACTCAAGTTTTGGCCAAACCTCAGCCTATGACAGAAACACTCATCGAAAGTTTAAGAAAACTAGCCTCCTTAGTTCGTAAGTTGTCCCCTTTATTGTCCACTTCATTATACAACTGGGATGGTGGTGTATGGGCAAATTTTGACTGGAGAAAAATACAAGACAAACTGTACTTCAAAAGATTCAGAAGCTGTCAATATAACTTCTACAGTAAAACCTTCTCATGAGTGACCCGTTTTGTGAGAATCAAAAAATGACTTGACTGATCCAACCTCCAATGAACTGCCTCCGGATGAGACCCGAAGTGTCCTTGTGTTTTTGCTGTGGTCTCTCATGGAAGGTTGTACTGGATCTATTTCACTTTCAAGGTATTGTGGACAAACCCGGGTAGTTTTGTGAGTGTCCCATAGCACTAACCTATCATTGTGCTTTATTTCTCTATCCTGATATGGTTCAATTTGTATTATTCTATATACAGTTACGAGCGTCATTCTTCATCTCCTAATCAACTCTGTCACCGTTTGCTTTTTTTTTTTTTGGAATGGCGCCCTCCTATTGGTTGGCTACGATCATGCCACCTTTGCCCCCTCCTCCCCCCCCCATCCTGCCCCCCCCCACTCGCTTTTTCATTTTTGTAACTATTGTGTTGGAGCGGGTCGCTCCTTAAATAAATGCATATATTAGTTAATAACTAAATGGAATCCTCTCTTTCTTTTTCCCAGTAAGAGACGCCTACGGAAGCCAACAGTACATAGACAGATAAAGCACATAGGCTATAGTTATTAACTAATATAAGGCATTTAAAAACAATTATTTTAAAATATCTTATCTAAATATATATCACTCGGGTAGATATGCACACGGGTCAATCCGGGGCGATGCCCGGGTCACCCGTCTAGTAGATTATAAACATAAGGTAAGAAGACCAAATAACAACTGTATGTAATTGGTGTTACCACTTCAGACAAAAGTACTGAATCTGTTTACAACATAGGTCTGTCTGTGTTAGTGAATAGTTTTACAGCATTTATTACTGGTAAGATAGGGCTGTGTGGATGGGCTGTAGGAATATGGAAAACTTTCTTTGTCTTCTTCCTTTCTTAAGTATTGTTCAGTCACCTACACCAAACAGGGCCAATGAATTGAAAAAAACTGAAATATTAGTTTATTAAACCTTTGCATGTTTCTGACCATTATTCCTTCAGGAGAACCCTCCAAGAAACATTTTGCCATTAGAATGCATCTATCTAAGAAATGGAACAATATATATATGCCATCTAAAAAGCACATGTGCTCGTGGTCAGAAGATGCCTTCTTTATTTTTAATATCAACACCTGACCCACTTATCTTTTATTTTTTCTATTGTTTTTTCATGTGTTAAACGTCTTTACGCAAATTTGGCCTTAAATACCCATTTCTTGATTTCTCGAGAAGCCATTGGGACCAAAAAATCTTTTTGGTCGCAGTGGTTACAGCCTACTCCACGCTGACGAGCGCCAACAGCGCGAAACGCGTTCGTGGATGGCTTTTCTTGATTTATCAAGAAATTGGGTTGGCCAAATATCACGGAGCAAGCTAAATAAACGTTTAGTTTATTTTTGCTCCACTAGATGGTGCTCTGCCATCTAAAAAACACATGTGCTCGTGGTTCGGAGATGCCTTCTTTATTTTTAATATATATATTTTTAGTTTTTTCCCTAACAAAACACCAACCTGCAATTGGAAAAATATTGAGGGGGCTTGACTCATCAGTGTTGAACCCTCCTCTATCTACCATACTGTATCAGGAAGACATTCTGTTTATATTTAGTGAAACAACAACATCTTGGGTTATGCCTTGGCCAGACTTTGGAGAGGGAAATGACCTAATGTAATTACATAGGTTATAGCCACTTATATGTGGTAAATTATTATGCTCTGTCATTAAATTGTGATTAAATTGAAATAGGGAAAGTGTGAGTAAACTGACCACGGCTGATGGCAGATATCAGAGGAGCGGAGCACCTGCCCATGGACCTCCGGTGGAACATGCCTCTCTACCTCCTCATCCAGAGCAAGGCCTCTTCCATCCAACCTGCCGAGACCACCAGGTTCTTGGTGGAAATGAATTATTCTTCTAACAGGTACCTCACACTATTGATTCCAACTGTTGATTGATTGAACTCTATAACCTCATTAATTCAACCGTCTCTTAATCCATTTATAATTTAACTCTTTTTCAGATCCTCATCCAAGTATCTACTTTAATTAACCAATTGTAATTCTTCAACACCAACTTGAACAGGGATTACCTATCCCTTAAAAAGGTTTGATGACATATAGGCATAGCAAATGTATGGTGATCTATCACTCTACAATTTACTTCAGAAAATCCTTTGCATAAGTTTCTTTAATCGACTCTCGCTCGGACAAAATAATGCTAGAGTGAATGTAGTGATTATGGTTAGATTCACTATTGCTTTATAAAATGATATATATGATGTGCTAGCGAAAGAAGGCACAAAAGAACCCTTGCCACAGAAAAATAAACTTACTTTTAAAGAAATAGAAACAATAGTCAAAACAAAAATAAACAAGAACTGGAGGATCCCACCTAAGCACAGTTGGTACAGTGGAGTGAACCCAGGAGGAGCTCTGAACATCAGAAATAGACAGCATCAAACAACACTAACAAGATTTAGAACAGGCCATCTCAAGCCATTGAAGATAGAAAATAATAACAAAATCTACCCCACTTGCCCAAAATGTAGTTTGGTACCCGCAGCTCCAGAACACATTTTGGCTTGCATTAGATGCACTAAACAGGACCTTTGGGAGAGGCCGCTGCTCATCATAAAACAGCTCGAGGAGCATGAACTCATGGAATTTGTGTAATCTTTACACAAGGGGATAAGAAACAACAACAACAACAATGATTGAATTGTTACAAATTTCTATTCTCCTATTGATACTCATTTCCCCTTTAGATATTAGGGGTTCTAAGGTCAACTGTTCTGATTTGGTAGGTACTGTGGATGTTACTGGCAAGTTGGGCTGTTAATCCATAGGTTGAAATTATGATCAGTATTTGCTATATATGCTGAGGAATTAGGGATCTTTGTTTTTAATCTATTTATGTTCCTTTTGTGACTCTTTGTTTCTCTTTTCCTGCTGGTTTCACCTACATGAATGGAATGGTATTCTAAACACGATACTGAATATATGGCATTCTGTTTTTGCTGGGGGTCTTTATTTTTTGTTTTGTGATAGGGTTTCTGCTTCCAGTAGTTGAATTTACTTAATTTAGCCAACTATAGTTCAACGCTTGCTATAATTCAACAGGATATACCAATCCTTTAAAGAGGCTTGACTGTATTGGCATTGTTGTCCCGTGAATTTGAGTAATAATCCAATCCATACATCTTGTTGCACTTTCAAACCCATCTATTAAGACATTTGGTGCAATTGCTAGCTGTACATTGTGGGATAATAATGTGATGTGTGTGTTCCCCAGGTACCTGATGTGGCTCAGAGTCCAGTGCCTGATCTTCAGAATGAAGGAAGCTCCCATGGAGCCCGGCTCCATCATCAGCCTGTCCATCAAATTCAGCAACAATGAACTCACCAAAGAAGAGCTACCTCATCATGCTGTAGCTCTGGTGCTTCCTTTCACTGTGGCCATGAATAAATTTCTTGAGAACCTCTTTGCCTTACAAGAAAAATATGAGTTCCCCAATGAAGACTATGCCCAGGTACATTTTATGGCCTTCTTTAATCTACTTCTTTATTGAACTAATTATGTTTTCTGATGAGAAGACAGATTATACCCCACACTGTGGATTTCTTCCTCTCCAGTTAGCTCTTTAACAAAGGTTCTAAAATGCTGTTGGCAATTTTCCTATATCACTTTAATAGAACAATAACTGCATAATTGTATACCCAGTCTTACAAAAGTCTTGTATACACAGCTAATTAGGATGGAAGATGAAAATTTAAACTATGAAGTTTTGATGCAGGTACAACTTTGTCAGAACCACAACTGTCCAATAAGTAGAATATATGGGGACCCAAAAATGGGGACCATGAAAAAAATAAAGTAATGATAGGAACAGCATATAAGTAAAAAATAAACATAATGTAAATAAGACCAAATCCAAAAAAAAAAAGTTTTTTTTTAAATTATACACTATTTATTTATTTGGATTTGGTCTTATTACCTTATGTTTATAGTCTATAATCCAAATTTTGCCTTATCATAAGTGAAAAATATTTTAATGAAGTGTCTGATATCGATGTGATGTCGAATTAAAGACATTTTTCATCTGTAGTTATAGAATGGGATTACTACCTTAATTGTCAATGTGAGACCATGACATGACTGGTTGTACAGGCTCTAGGTGCTCTGGACAAATATGAACAGCTCTACGTAGTTGCCTGTGAGGCCTACACTCACTTCAAGGCCCATCTCAGCAAGTTTAGGCTTCATTGGAGAAACTTTCTTGAAAGTTCTATGTAAGTTCTTTTATTTATTTATTTCTCTTCAGAGATTTGTCCTTTTACATCCTGTTAACCCCTAATGGACTCGAATTCGCATCCTTTCTGATAAGGAATCAAGCCCGAAGGATGCGAATTCACATTCTCAATTTCTAAAAATAATCGCCGGCAACTGATGGGAATTTGTATCAGCTTACCTAATGTTTTTTTGGCTTATCCCTAGTACATGTGGTACAGGCCATGATAATCATGGTGGGTAGAAAAGGCGACTGCTTTTACTGTAAATGCACCACATGTCTAGACATGTGTAAAATAGTTTGACTTTGCACTTACAAATGTGCCAGAGCCCCGTTTGGTTACTTGCACTCGCTGGTGGGGTTGAACTTTTGCATGAATCATGGGCCATTTGAGCATTTTTTTTTTAATCAGAAAAAAGTGCCCAATGCAGGAATCGAACCCGGTCGTAGAGGTCGAAACCAACGGTTTCGACCATCCTTTCACCGACCCCCGCTGACCTAATGTACAAGTAAAATGTCACGTGTGTGTCCGCTGTTCTAGCTTCCCCTACTGCCTGCTTATTTATCTTCCTTGTTTGTTCATTTTTCCTTTGTTTGCATGCTTTTTAACAATTACCTATTGCTATTTTTTTTTAAATGGAGCCTTAACCTAGTACATCTCATGGAATGGGGTGTAGGGTGCAGCATTTGTTGATCATGGCACCATGATCCAGGCACACTTTGGTGAAAGTCTGACTTTGCCTGTAGTTTGAGGCCGTTACTAACATGGAAGCAGACGCCTTTGCTGCCGACTCTAACATGATTACAGACGCAGCTCCTCTGTATACCTGGAGTGGTGGGACCCTTGCTGAGGTCTATCAACCGGGTCAGTTGAAGTCAGCTCTTCTAACAATGCTGCTGTTGGTCTGCAACTGCTTATTCGTCAGAGTTATTCTGCTTGTTTCGCAGCTGCCCTTCATATCTGAAGGTTGTTCCTCTATCCGCCACCTGGGGACGCGCCCTATAGCAGTCAGCTCTGCTTCGGCTTTATAGGGTAGTCACCATATGTGTTCAGCCCTAGTTCAAAACAATCATAGCAGTGAATAATGTACAGATAATGCTAAGGAGATTTTCTCTCTTTGTGAGAGAGAAATAGAATATGGATGTTCTGAACGAGGCAAAGAGTATGAACTATGGCTGTTAGTGTGTTCTCTAGACTACCCAACATCAGCTCCGACCTAAACCTCCTTATCCACAAGTTGAACCTGGCTCTACAACTTGGCTCAACTGACATCACCCTCCTGAGATCTAAGGTTGCCCGCTGGGTGCCCTGCCCGTTGCCCTTCCCCACCGAAGATGTCAGCATTGCTCTTGATAAAGTTATCAGGTAAGATGTTCTACCTCGTAGGTTTGTAGATGTTTGACTGTGCTCTCAGGACCGAGAAAAGACTTGAACACATGACCTCTGTCAGCCTGGCCACCAAGCTCAACTTGTGGAAGAGCCTGGCCAATATCCGGGTCAGCATCTATAACAGGAAGGAAGATGATATCCTTCAAGCAGGTAAGCTCCATATTTCTCTATATACAGTTATGAGCGTCATCCGTTCTTAATTCTTCATCTCCTAATCATTTATCATCTCTGTCACCGTTTGCTTTTTTTTTTTGGAATGGCACCCTCCTATTGGTTGGCTACGATCACGCCACCTTTGCCCCCCCCCCCCACTCGCTTTTTCGTTTTTGTAACTATTGTGTTGGAGCGGGTCGCTCCTTAAATAAATGCATATATTAGTTAATAACTAAATGGAATCCTCTCTTTTTTCCCAGTAAGAGAAGCCTACGGAAGCCAACAGTACATAGACAGATAAAGCACATAGGCTATAGTTATTAACTAATATATGCATTTATTTAAGGCGCCAATTTATAATTGTAACAAATAGTATTTGAATCAAAACATTCAATCGGGGGTAAAACACGGGCGTTGCCCGGGTCATTCGGCTAGTTTCTCTATATACTCAAGTCATCACATTGCCAGTCCTCTCAAAGGTTTATAAATTGACTTGCCTAACCTTCTGTTAATAACAAAAGGTAATAAGACCAAGACCAATAGTGTGTGGCGTTTCGGTAACAAACAGCATTGTTACCAAAACATTACACACTAATTATTTATTTGGATTTGGTCTTATTACCTTTTGTTTCTAATCTATAATTCAAAATGTACCTAATCAGCTTCTGTTAAATGAGAAATATTCAGTTAAATATCTACTAACCACACAACACTACCTTTGAGTCAAACTAAATATAATCCAATATAGCAAAAACATTTTTAATCCTTTGCTTGCCCTTTTTGAAAACTACCTTTTGGCACCTGTCCTTCCAATGATGACCTGTCTTGTCTTGTCCAGACCCGACCAGTCTACTAACAGATCTTGGTCCTGAGGAGGAAGCTACTGAAGATGACCCAATTCTGCCCATTGTTGCCCTCCTCAATACCTTTTTCCAGAGCTCCCAGGAGCTCTCCTCTCTCTACCACGCCACTAATGTGGAGCTGCTGGATGGCCCCCTGTACTTGGTGCCATCCCACTCTGCCCTGCTCCAGACCCCGCACATCAAGGTAAGCTAGCTGCACTCAGCTCCCCACCCCACCTCACCTCCTGTGTTCCCAGGGACATTACTTGTCTTACTTTGGGGTATTCCTCACCCATCTCTTCAAGGGTTTTGACCTCCTTCCCTGGCAGGCTCCAGATGACCAGCAGAAATGGTCAGACATCAAAGTATGTATTCCTCTATCCTCCTCCCTGCCAGCTACAATGTGTGTGTGTGTCAGGTGGCTTGGACAAGGTTCTCCCCTGTCCTTAGCCATGCCATCAGCCAGTTCTCTCAATCCAGCTCCATATCCCTGGGGGGATACGAGACTTGGGCAGCCCAACTAGGCAAGATAACCTCCCTCCTCTGGCTCAACATGGATAACTCCCAGTTCAGCCTGATCAGGTATGTGTCTACACACCTTCTACTTCCTTCTTTGAAAATAGAGCAGTATGCAAAATGGATTAACATTTTTTAGAATTTTTTCTATATAAAATATTTTTATCTATAGTTCTCTACAAAATATCTTCATTTCAAAAGCATTTTCAATTTTAAAACAAAAAGTTTTCAAACTTGTTAAAAGCTAGAGTGAGAAGTAACCAATACAAGCATAGTAAAGCGCACTGTTGACAGCATTAGATAGAAATTTTGTGTGTAAAGATTTTGTGTACATTAATGATGTGTTTTAAAACTAAAGTCTGTCACAAGTGTGCCAAGTTTTTGAAGTTACTTTTCCTTCTACAACTCAAATGGCTTTACCTCTCAAATTGCTGTTCCTCCACCAACCTGGTGTGTGCAGCCCGCTGTCAACTGCTGTGAACCGGCTGGTAAACTGGACCAGGAAAGGGCTGGAGGAATGCTCCCCTCTGCCGGACCACATCCAGACCCTGGTCCTGAAGCTGGACCAATCATTGGCCAGGCCTCAGGGCAGTCCTCGGGATCAGCAAGTGAAGCTGGCGGAAATCTTGGGGCGCCTGGGCTACCTGCTCTTCTACCTTCTTCAACCCCTGGACCTGGCAGACCCAGTGCTCCAGACAGAGTATGCCATAGCTCACCTCACACACCAGGTATACAAACACACCTCGTGAAAATAGCCATCAAGAAAGTGACTCTTAAACAAAAATGTGTTCAGGAAATGACCTTAATAGAGGAGTTGGAGATCTATAAAGAAGACCATTACTCCAGGACAGGGCAGCAGCTGCCCCTGGATTCCTGCCACCCCAGCTTCACCGTCCTGCAGAGCAAGCTGTTAACTGTCAGGAAGTCTCTTAGAAAGCTGATGAAGCGGAGGGCGTACCGCCCCCCTGGCACCAAGGTAATGTATCCTGTCCTCTCACATGGCAGGTTAGCTAATGGCTCTTTGTACTGCTGCTTTAGTTTGAAGACTTAAAGGAGAGGATCGGCTACTTTGTGGCCACCATTTGTTCGGAGAGGAATTTTGAGAACCATTTCAGCAGCTTACTTAGCTGCCTGGACCCTGCTACCCGGCCTGCCAAGAAAGAGGTTGAGAGAATCTTGAAGGAGGCTGCCAATTGGAAGGAAAACAACATCCTGAGCTTCACTAGTGACCTGGAGAGTAACTTCTTCCAGTATCCAGATCTGACAGGACCATGTGTGGCCAGCATCAGAATGGCAAGTAGCTTCCTTCTTATAAGTATATAGAGATTTTTAAAATGTGCAAATGGGAGCTATGGGATCAAAATCAACAATGGACTTGATATTTTCCAATAAATGTTGAAAGCCATCCCTATATTCAGTTACTTAATCAGGAGAGGGTTGGCTTTTAATCAATATGTTCTATTTGATCCATTAAAAAAAGGGGATAAACAAAATTTTTATATTCCAAATACACACGCAACACAACATTGTTCAGGCCATGATATAATCCTGATAGGAAGGATTTTAAACTAAATGCACAGCATGTTTCCAAGCAGTTTATGCTTGCAAGGTGTTAGAGTTGTTTTGCTCCCAGTAGAGTTGTGCAGTGGTCCATTGAAGTCATGTGGTGGTGCAGATTCACGCCAGCATTGAGCTTCTCTACATCTTAGCTGTGGGACCCCACCTAGCCAACGATGGCCTACCTGACAAGTGTACCTTCATTGGTAACCTAGGAAGTTTCCCATCCAAGCTGGGCAATCCAGGGAAGAAGGCTGTTTTCCTGCAGGCCAACGGAGGGAAATCCTTGTCCTTGCAGGTTGCAGCCTTGCAGGAATTGAACAACCAGTTGGCCCTGCGAGGAACTCTGGATTCAGAGGCTCTTGCTTGCCACACAGCAGTGCTGGAGGACCTCTCAGAGAACTGGCTGATGCTGCAAGCCGCCCAGAAGGCCAAGGAAGAAGAGGAAAACTGCCTCTACGAGCAACAGGTCGCCAATCTCTCCGTAGAGGAGAGAGAGAAAAAGGAGCTAGAAGATTTCTTTGCCCCTCCAAAAGAGGTAATTAATTATGTTTAAATAGCTTTTATTATTCTTTCTTCAGTATATTTAGTATATATTGTAGGGAAGCTTCCTATAAAGGGTACCTTGTTGCAGAGCCAAAATGTTTTTTAGAGAGAGGTGTCATCTTACTGAAGAGTTGCTAAATAGTAAAATGATAATTTTGGCGATGAAAACTGTCATTTGTTGAGAGGTGTCTACTAGCAAGAGTATGTATGTAGGTTCTATTGTATTACTCATACCTGAGTACTTCATCTAAAAAAAAAATGTACACCAAAAATGAATAAGCACATGGCATAAGTTCCTATATAGAAGAGATCATTCAAATGTAAATACTACTCTTGTAATAGTTTTTATGTACTCTATAAAAGTTCAACCCCCTATTTTTTAGTTTTTCAAAGGTATTTTTTTTTTTTAAATATTGAAGGAAGTAGAACTCAGCTGTGTGCATGTGCAAAGTTTCTTGTGTGTGAAATCCTGTAAAACCTGCCATAAGTGGCTACCTTCATGAAAACAACCACCTTTATACAACCAAAGTACAATGAGACACCAGGAAGGTTTTTTTTTAAATGGTTTTTCGGGGGTTTCTTGTATTTTCTACTATATTGAAACCATAACAGAAGAGTGTGCTAATACAGAAGAAGGCACTAAACGTGTAAATGGTGTTTCAGCATGTTAAGACAGAAATGCCATTGGAGATGCGGATCTGGCGACTTCACCAGGAGTTTGTTGGTCTGACCTCAAGCTCCACCATCAACCTGGCGTCCGTGGACATCCTGCACCCTTACAAGGCTTCTTATGATTACTGCCTGAAGGAGATTGCTGGCTTGGGACCTCTGCTTGGTAAGTAGAAGTGGAGAGGACTTGGAGAACGTGGTATGAGACTGTGGTGACAGATGGGGCTGAATTGGAGGAACCTCTGTACTGTGGCCACCTGGTGGCCTCGCAGCTCCCACTGGCCCTCCCTCAGGCACCGCAGGGAGACAATGTCAACTTCTACAAGGATCCCAACCCCACCCAAGTCATCTCATGCCTGCCTCTTCTGAGAAAGATCCTTCTGAGTGTGCAGAAGATTCTAGAGCAATATCCAGAACAACCTATTCTCATGGAGGTATGTGTGTGTGTTCCTTGCTTGGGTCCCAAGGTGTGCTAACTTGGTGCTGTGCCGGAACAGATCCAGACCATCGCTCACCGTGTCCTGACCTTCCCTCTCACAGCTCCTCTCTCCAAGTTTGTCTCTGGCCTGGAACTGGTCCTGACTGAGGCACAGGTGAGTTAATCACCATGTGTTATTTTGAAGTAGGAATTTATGTACACATTTAATACTTACCAGACTCAACTCTTTTGGAATGCCAAGAACATTTCACTATTTTGTGTTTCTATAAAACTAAATCCTGGAGCATACAGAAGTCGCCAACTATCCGTTCATTCTTTCTCTAATATCATAGATAATTAGGAAAGACACATGCCAATGAGATGGAAAATTATTTTAATCAAAACAATATGCAGCATTACCTACGTCGCCAACTACTCCACTTAGAAAAGAACACAGAGACACAATAAGATAAATTTGACGTGAGAAACAAAATACAGTTAAACCTGTCTATAGCACCCCCTCTAAATAGCGCCTCCCTCTCTATAGCGCCCGATTTTAAATACGTAGTACGATGCGATTTACATTAAAAGTGACCTGTCTATAGCATCCCCTCTCTATAGCGCCCGATTTTAAATACGTAGTACGATGCGATTTACATTAAAAGTGACCTGTCTATAGCATCCCCTCTCTATATTACCCTATTTTGGTGAGTCCCAAGAGGGGGTGCTATAGACAGGTTTAACTGTACTTTAAATTATAATCTTTTTATTAAATTAAAACTACTATATTACTAGAATATATTCTCCAAATAACTGAACACGTAGAAAGCAAGCATTCAATAATAGCAATACTAACACAATATTTCTTATAGGATGTGATGTAAAGAAGGAATGTGTGCAGCACTGGCTGCAGTACGCCCACCGAGGCATAGCCCTGAAGGAAGAGATGCAGCAGCTCACCCAGCAGATCCTCAAGTGGAGGAGGTTGGAGCTCAAGTAAGTAGTGCAGGAGTAGTGGAGTTGAGAAGTGTGGCTCACCTCTGTGGCAGGTGTTGGTCCAAGTCCCTGGATGACGTGCTAGCCAAGATTAAGACCGATGCAGCCAAGTGGTGGTTCAATCTCTACACTGCCATTGTGAAGACACCCTTCCAGGTATGCTGGACTTCTCTTGGCGTTTTTATCATCACCTCTTTACAATCGGAAGAATTATAATATTTTGCACCTTAAATGGACAAGTGAGATTATTCACCAGTTTTTGTAATTTGAGACTATTTATAGTGCTAATTTTTAGAAATAAAATAACTTCCTACTGTGTCCTTTCCATATTAGAAAAAATTAGGTGGGGGGGGGGGGGCATGTTAATCAGTGTCACCCTCTCCGTGGTTTCACCCTCTTTTAAAGGGAGGGTTCACCACTGATGACCCAGGCCAATATTTCTGTGTCACAGAAATGACAGTAAGGTTTTGTTTTATTTATAAAAAGACAAATTAGCCTCAAACATAGTTTTGAATTTCATATACAGATGGTGCAGTTATATTTATTACAGTTTTGTAAGGATTCTCTAAACAGAATTCCAGGCTGGGATAGCTAGACTGAGACCATGTGGGATGGTTCAGGAGGAGGAAGAGTTGCCAGGGGAACTCACGGCCACTCTGGTAGAGTTCATGGAGGTGGCAACCCTGGGAGACTTTGGCCCTCGCCTCAAGCTCTTGGAAACCTTTGTACACCATGTTGAGAGATGCTGCCCCAAGTCCCACAAGAACCAAAGTAAGTCCCTCCCTAGAAAGAAAGGATGTCTTCTAACTATGTTCCACACAGGGAGAGTCCACCACATAGTGTACAATGTACATCACTACTTCAGCCAGTTCCTCCCTGCCATCCTGGCCAAGATCAAGACAGATAGACAGCCGTTGGAGAAGGAGATAAAGGTAAGAAGCTACTTCTAACAAGAAAACAAAATTAGATAACATTCTAACCTTCCTCTGCTCTCCAGGACTATATCAAAATCTTGAGGTGGAATGATACAAGCTTCTTTGCTGTCAAAGAGTGCACTCAGAAGTCTCACAGCATTGTCCACAAAGCTGTGAAAAAATTCGAGGTAAGCCTACACATACAATACCACCTAACTCAGGTGCCACACTGCCTTCTGTTGGGGTCACAGGCTGCACTCCTGCAACCCATCAGGCCTCTCCTCGAATGCCAGAAGTCACCGGCTGACAAGAGCAGCGGGGCTTGGGACTTTACTCTGGAACTGGAAACATTCCTTCAGGACTCAAAGGTATGTTTATATTTCAAAATTTGGAAAGTTTACCTTATATGGACCAATTTATTATTGTGCTTCTCAATTCTTTTTTTTTTTTTTTGTGCATGCTAATATATTTAAAATCAAGACCACACAATAGCAAAAAGGTGTGTAGGTGGCAGTGAAAGACGAGCATTACAAATTTATAATAAGGTTTATTGAGAGTCAACTTTCTAAGAGTTTTTTTGTTGTTGGCCTTATTTTCAAGGCTTACAAATCATTTCTACCAATTTGCAGCTCTCTGGTAAGAAGACACCTTGTACTTTGGGAGAGGCCACTGATCATCATCAAACAGCTTGAGGAGCATGGATTCAGAATTCGTGTTATCTTTGCACAATGGGATAAGAAACAACAAAGGACACTTTGACTCTGTATTTTAGAGAGAGGCTCTCCTGTATAAAATTTCTCCCTTACCCAATAAGGTTTGGAGATGTATAGATTTCATCTATGCTGTGCTGGCTCAGGAAGAGGAGATGAGCGCCAAGAGTGCCAGCTACCTCAAGAAGATGAAGCATTTCTGTCAGCAGCTGGTGACTGAAACCTCCTATGTGAACTCTGTCAAAATGATGAACAGTTTCATTGGTAAGTTGGGTTTTCCTCTGACAGAGAGCACCAAGTACTTACACCTGTGTTGTTCAGGGGACATTATTGAGGAAATGAACAAACTGCAAAGTCTGGAGGTAGACAGGGTAAGTACTTCTCCACACACCCCATATAGTGCTGTTGTGGAAGCCACACTAGAAAAGTGTTAAAATAGTGTTTAAAATACCATCATATACAGTTAAACCTGTCTATAGCGCCACCTCTAAATATCGCCTTCCTCTCTATAGCGCCCAATTTTAAATACGTAGTACTGTTGGGTGCAAAGAGGATATGGATGGTACCTTGTTTAAAATATATTCTTTTAATGCTTGAAGCCCTTAAAGAGGAAAAAAAAACAAATATACCCCTATGAAGAAATTATATTTATTTTGACAATAAAGTTAAAGTAGAGACTTAAGAAATTTTATAAACATATTTACAATAAGAGAAAAACTAACCTGAGAGCATCTAGCTTCTCTGCCCAAATAAAAAACACTATTATTTTCTTTCTAACAAACAAGACATATGCAAATTCTCTATTATTAATTAATTTTGCACAAGAATTTACATATATAAATTTACACATTTTTTTACAATTAAATTTAAAAATACAAATTATTTAAACAATATAATTAACAAATATTAAAGTATCTTACATATAATGAAAAGATGATCACCTCTAACAAGTACGATGCGATTTACATTAAAAGTGACCTGTCTATAGCACCCCCTCTCTATAGCACCCTATTTTGGTGAGTCCCAAGAGGGGGCGCTATAGACAGGTTTAACTGTATATCTAGGTATTATACCTTTAATTCAGATCTAATACATTTTCACATTCCTAGAAGTCCATAGTTGGTTCAAGTGAAGGATGTATAAGAAATTCGGTCCAATATATATATATATATATATATATACAAGAGTGAAGTGGTTTGGAGGCTAAAATGATGAAACAAACCGCTGGAAGGGTTCACCACTGATGAGCTATGCCCTCCCTCTTTCAATTTCTATCAATTGCAGGATAAGGGCTGTAGAAATAAATTTTAATTATACAGTGGTACCTCGACATACGAGTTTAATTCGTTTCGCAACCTTGCTCGTATCTTGAATTACTCGTATCTCGAAGCAAATTTCCCCATACAAAATTCCCATTTAAAATCACAGATTAATATCTTCAACACAACCGAACTCGTATCTCGAATTTCGCTCGTAACTCAAAGCAAAAAATCACTTGCTCGTATCTCGAAAAACTCGTATGTTGGGGCGCTCGTATGTCGAGGTACCACTGTATATGTATTTTAGAGGAAAAGTAGCGTTAAAAATATGTTTATAATATTTTTTATATAGTGTTCAACTACAACCACAGTCATACATGCGACTGGAACTTTAAAGAAAAATCAAACCCCTAAAATTGTGTTGATGTCTTAGAATCCTAATGTGACTAACCTTTACAGAATATGTGTCAGATCCCTAGATTTGAAATATCAGGTTGTCCCATAAATAATGGCCGTTTGAAAGCAACCAATTAAAGACACCATATCTAAGCCAAAAATGAGTTTATTTAAACAAAATAGGCACCATTAGAATCACAGCACTTATGCCAACGTGATGGTAACATTTTTATGTCATTTTCATAAAAGTCTGGTTGTCTGGAGGCCAAAAACTCTAAAAAGCCATTTTCCACATCTCTCCTGTTGATCAGCCGTTTTCCATGAAAATAAATATCCAAATGCTTAAAAAAATGGAAATCGGTAGGGGACAGATCAGGTGAATAAGGAGGGTGAGCTAGAACTTCATAACCTAATTCAAAAATTTTTTGTTGGGTCGTAAATGAAAAGTGTGGCTGTAAAAAAAGCCAGAGCCCCGTTTGGTTACTTGTCCTCTCTGGCGGGGTTGTACTTTTGCAAGATTCGATCCCGGGTCATAGCAGTCGAAAACCAACTGTTCAGACCACCCTTCCACTGACCCCCTTGACATATACTGTAAAACCTTCAGATTTTCTACCAGCATTCACAACTGAGTTGGTGCAGAGCAAGCCAGAGGAAGCCCAAAAGAAGCAAGCTGGTTTCATTTCCCAGCGCAAGCGAAAATCCCTTGCTGAACTGTTCAAGGTGCTCAGGGAGCTAGGTAAGTAGGCTGCAGGTTTTGTGACTGCTGGGAGGGTCTAACCTCTGGCTGCAGGATTGTCCTTCCACAAAGGTGAGATCCAGCAGTATGACGCTCGACAGTTCCTTGAAGAATCTGTCCTCTGCATTCCTCCTTCTCTCCTGGAGAACAAGAGGTGAGTACACCATTGACTTGTTGTGCTACAAGAGTAGATTCAGTTGTTGTTGTGTTTCTTATCCACTTGTGCAAAAATTACATAAATTCCATGAGTCCATGCTCTTAGAGCTGTTTGATGCCTCTCCCAAAGGTCCTGTTTATTGCATCTAATGCAAGCCAAAATGTGTTCTGGAGCATGGAATGGGGTATAGGGGTGCAACCTTCGTTGATCTTGGGTAGATTCAGTAGTTCTCTTTATAATGACTACTGGAAACCAAAGTCTTTTAGAGAGTCAATAATTATTATAAAAGAAAGATACCTCTTTAAAAAGTGTTTGCTAACCTACCATAGTATAGATGGGGTGGTTCTAGTTACTATTGAATGTCATCCAAGACTTTCTTATCTCAGTCAAGTAGAATGTGTCTGCTTTTGTCATTAAGACTGGAAGCACCACTCAGTAGCAGGCCGCCTTAACTCCAATAGGAATATGACATGAGAAACAGACACCATGTGCAGCCGCTCCTAACATGATACTGGTCATCCTGTAGAATGTGTCTGCTTTTGTCATTAAGACTGGAAACACCACTCAGTATCAGGCCGCCTTAACTCCAATAGGAATATGATATGAGAAACAGACACCATGTGCAGCCGCTCCTAACATGACACTGGTCATCCTGTATCCCTGGATCAAAAGGAATTCTCATAGATTTGAGCTGCTGTGCCTATCTCTTTGTCCGAGGTATGTAATGAAGTGTGTGTCTGCCCAGCTTGGTGAATGCCAGCGAGGAACACCAACACTACTTCTACAGCTGCATGGCCAGACTGGAGGCACTGAAGGCAGCCCTACAAAAACCTTCCAAGGTAAGTCTTTTTATATTTTGACCTCTTTTTGGCCTCTATATTATAACAAATATTGAATAAATAGACATATCAGAGATTGGGGATTTTTACAATTGAGTTCTCTAGAGATCTGTTAAATACAAAAATTAGGACCCTATATTTATATACAGGGTGTACCAGGTAAATTGGGAATTTCAACAATGGTATTTTAACTGAAATTTTTTGCAAGTAAAAATTAAAATATCCGAATGAAATTTGACACAGTAGTAGATAAAAGGATATAGTTTTTATTTATTCAATGTAGTTTCCATTATTAGCTACAACAGTCTCGAGGCGAGTGCGGAATGAAGCACAGGCCTTGGCGACGATGACCTTGTCCATTTGGGTCATCACCGTGTGAACTGCTTTCTTGACAGACTGGATGGTGGTATGAGGAGCTTTGTTGACATCTCTCTCAACAACGCCCCATACATAGTAGTCGAGGGGATTGCAATCTGGAGAATTAGGGGGCCAAATATCAGGACCCCAGTGACTAGGGACGTTAAGTGTCAGCCACGATTGTGTCTTTTTTGCCTTATGGGCTGGAGCTGAGTCCTGTTGGAAGACATACTTCCTTCCTGCGGCCACCATGTCCCTCCAAGGCTTCACAACGGTCTCCAGAACATTGATGTAGGTGTCAGCGTTCATCCTAAGGCCCTTCTCAAAGAAATGGGGAGGCATGACATCACCTTCACTGCTGATAACGCCAAGGACCATTACGGAGGCAGGAAATTTCGCGTGCATCATGACAGGTATCTCTGAGGGGTCTTTACAGATCCAGCGATCATTCCTGGGATTTACCTTTTGGTCCACGTCAAAGTTCTTTGAGGAGGGCAGCAGCCTTTCCTTTTCTGTTATTCTTCATATTCTCAGTCAGCAACTGACCTTTCCGAAGGGCATAAGACTTGAGACCAAGGTCCTCATGGATAGTTCTGACAATTGTCATAGAGCCAACGTCCATTTCCTTGGCTATGGCCCTCATGCTCTTCCCAGGGTTTCCATCAATCTTCTCCTTGACATTTTTGACAAATTCTTCGCCTCTTACCCTGTCCGATCGACGCGAGTGCTTTTTCCTTGTAGCTATCCCCTCTTTGTTACTGTCGGCCTCATCAAACTGCTTCTTGATACGATAAATAGTGGTTTTGGGCAACTTAAGAAAATCCACTATCTCTTTGGGGCTCCTTCCGGCGCGCAGAGCAACGATGATGGCAGCTCGATTTTCAAATTCTCGGTTACTCTTCATCACTACACTGCGCACACATGTACTGTTGCATTTTACATGAATATGGCTACGTAATGAAAAAAAAAACAAGTTTTTAATCTCAAGTAGTTTTTGTTTTATGGACTGTCAAAGTTAGTCCCAATTTACCTGGTACACCCTGTATATCTCTCTACACTATAATGGAAGAGGTTTCAGTGAGGTTTCATCCTCCTGAAATTTGTAATGTAAAGTAGCTATCGCTGAAGACACTATCCATTAAAAGTTCCATGTAAAGAAGATAATACATAGAGGTGGAAATAAAGAGAAAACTGGATTCTCCTTAGAACAGCAAAAAATGGACATAACATATTAATTCTAAAACCCCTAGTGTCAAATCCCACTTGTTTGAACCGTGGTTATAATAACACCAAAGCTTGGTCCCAATTGATGTTATAGTGAGGTTCTACTGTATTGGGGAGCAAAGTTATTAATAATACTGAAATTAAAGCACTTTTTATACAAAGAGCTTAGAAATATGGAAATATTCACTATGCTGAGAGAGCACAAAATATAAAAAAAGAGCTTTCACACAGACAATTTTAGTAATTGACAGCTCCAGAGAGAGTTTTGTTCTCACGACCAAACTTGTGCAGGAGCTCGTCCAAAGTGACATCCAGAGAGCCAAGGGGTTTTCCTATAACCTGGCCCACATCATCCTGGACCAGAGGAAGGGCCTGCAGACCAGCATGGAGGAGCTGGAGACCCTCAGGTTAGTTTGCCTGCTTCTTTCTTCAGACCCAGCAGATTATTTAACCACCTGGGTTAATGCTTGTTTGATTTATATGGCATGTAACTGTGTACAACTTCCATGTCTGCATTGAAAATCCACATACAAAAAGTAGTACAGTGAACCTTCATGAGTGGACACTTCTGCTAGTGGACACCTCCTTACAAAGGACAGTTTTAATTGCTAAAATTACTATTTTTATCAATTAGGTGTTGTCCTTTACAGAGAGGTTCTACTTTTTAGTTGCTAATCATCAATATATACCAAAAGCAAATCCCACACAGCCAGAGAGTAGCAGTTAATATAATCATTGATTATATTCTGTGCACAGGTGCTAGTAATAATAATAGAAGTATGTCTATTTTAACAAATTGATGGTGTTTCCCCAGGGAGAAGATTTATGACATGGAAAGACTTGTAAGCACAGAGCCCAAGTTGATGAAAGGCTCTGTGTATAACACATCCAAAGACCACCTGGTAAGTTTTCTACACATGAACACAGTTCCCTCTGGTAACCTGGCTGTCTTGCAGGCTGAGTTCTTGACCACGGTGGCCTCCCTGGTCCACCTCCTCCTGCAGACCAAGATAATTCTGGAGTGCTCACCTTCCAAACTGGGCAGCTCCTCCCACATTTCTCCAAGAATCTCCATGCTGTCCAAGTCTGATCCTGCCTGGCAGAATCTCATCGCCAACTTGACCACTCACCTGACAACTCTGACGGAGCTGCACAACTCCTGGGAACCTGGAAAGACCACAGGCTATGCCCTTCTCACCTGGATGGACCTCACCAAGCTGCAACAAGACTTTGACAGACTGTGCTTGGTGGCTCAAGACCTGACTGCCATTGCCAATGCCATGCTCTCCACCTCCTGCCACCTGAAGACAACTCTGCTTCAGGAATGTTCCAGAGCCATCGCATGTGCAACAAAATTCAGAGCTGCAGCCAACCAAGTTTCTGCAGAGATGATGAACCAACAGTCTAGTGACCTACTTTCTCAGCTGGATACCCTCCAGGACAAAGTTTGCTTGGCCATTCAAAGCATCTACAAACAGGAGAAGGAAGTGAAGGGCTTCACAGAGAATCTGGAAGACCCAGAGAAAGAGGACTCCTCACTGATCAAGAAACTCCACCAGCACTCCTATTTCTCCAAACATTTCCACCTTAGCTCCTTGCTGGGTGAGATTGAAGTGATGTTCCAGAAACTGATGAATGCAGATCTGCCACTCCAAATAGAGTAAGTGTTCAACAAAGACTTCCTAACTCTTGATTTTCTATATAGAGTTAATATTCTCCATTTGAGAATTTTTCGGTCTTAAATCTAATTTTTGCGATTAGTTACCATACTAGAATTGTGTTTGAGATCTGAAAAACTTTGAATCTAGAAGGCCTTAAATCAAGAATTGGCTGTACATAGAGTTGTTATTGTGTGTTGTTGTTTAAAAAGTGATTCCATTTGGACTGAACTTTTGGATCACTAGTCGTTTTAATTAGAAATTATTTTGAGACTTAAAATTAGGTATGTAATAGTGATAGTTTGTTATTTGAATTGATTCTAAATAACCCTAATTTTCAATTGAATATAAGAAAAATTAGGGATTATTTTAGGTTCTTTATAAGGAAAGGTTCACTATATCTTTGTTTATTAAGGTTTTACTGTATAGTAAAATCTGGAAATAAGTTCCCATAACAAATCTGGATTGACAGATATGGTAAATAAACAAAAATGTGATAGTCCAAAGCTCTAACTTGGTGCTGCTGGCAGTGGGCTGGCAAGTCTCCTCCCCTTCCTGCACCAGCTGGAGCAGGTCTACCTCTTCTACACCGTGGTGCAGCTGGCCTCCTACAGGACCCACTGCAAGTTCCTCCACATCCTCCTGGGTGTCTTCACAGAACTTGTGCAAAAGGTAAGCTTCTGTTCTAAATGTACCACACATTCAAACCTCTTTGATTCAAGTAGGTACTTTGGTAGGAATTTGAAAATGGTTGAATTTTAGTAAGTAGTGAATTAAAGAGGTTATATATTGATTGTCAATTTTGAAAACGATAACATTGCAAACCATTTTGGCACTGTTTCTGATATTGTCACTGTGTTTTTAGGGATTCTGTATTCCTCCTGGCCTCCTTCCAGATGAACCAGAGGAGCAGGGCACAGAATTCAAGGACTTTGAGGATGCTGGCATAGGAGAGGGCCAAGGAAGGGACAATGTGAATGATCGCATTGAGGATGAAGGCCAGGTGGATGGACTCCAGAATGAAGAGAAACAGGACAACGAGGATGAGCACATCCCAGAGGAGGAGAATGGCCTCGAGATGTCCAATGACTTTGAGGGCAAGACCTTCGACCCAGATCAGAAGGAAGAGGATGAAGGCAATAATGAGGAAGAGCCTGAAGAGGAGGCAGAAGCTAAAGATGAGATGGGGGAGACTGGAGATGGGGAGGGCGAGACCCTGGACAAAGAAATGTGGGGCAGCGACAATGAGGAAGAAGAACAGGAGCCCCAGACAGAGGACAAGTCAGGTAAGGCTGGGGAAACCATGGAGGAGAACACCATGCAGCCCCAGGATGAGAATGCAGCCCAGCAGAAGGAAGAATCCCAGAAGGAGAAGAAAGAGACGGAGGAAGACATCAATTCTATTGATGGTGATGAGGAGGACAATGATGGCCAGTTAAATGAACAGCCCTATGATGAATCCAACCTCATCCCTCCTCAAGAACCAAAGGATTTGGAGATTCCTGATGAAATGGATGAGGGTGATGATGGCCAAGAGAGTGGGCAAGAGGATATAGAAGAAACCAACCCTCATGACATTGACGAGATGAAAAATGGTAAGTTACTTTTTTTTTTTTTCTCTCTTCCTCACATGAATTTGAATGGAAAGGGGAACTGAACTGAAAAATTGTATCACTGAAAAGTCATATATTGATATATGATTCTACACACATACAACACAAACACAAAAAAACACATACACAAACACACAGAAAATGCCTTCCCCCACCTTTTGAATTCTATTCTCAGACCTTCTCCCTATTAGTTTCCTCTCCACTATATACAAGTTCTTTTAGTAAATACTTTTCATAGAGTTGTATTTTATAACACAAACACACCTAAAACATAAGGTAATGGACCAAATAAATAGTGTGTGATGTTTCAGTAATGCCATACACTATTTATTTGGATATGGTCGTGTTACCTTATGTTTCTAATCTATAATCCAAATTGTGTACCTTATCACCATCAACTAGAATAAACCTTCCATTGCAGAGAATGAACAATACAATAATTGTAGTGATCTGGTAGATTAAATTGGCTGGGTATATTATTGGGAAGGCTCGCTAATTGTAGAAATCCACCCCTAACATTAAAAGTGTTGCATTAAAAAAAAAATGCTCCAATGGTCCCTGATTCTTGCAAAGTTCCAACCCCACCAGTGAGTGCAAGTAACCAAACGGGGTTCTGGAACATTTGTAAGTGCAAAGTCGAACTGCTTTTCACATGTGTAGACAGTGTACTGTACAGTAAAAGCAGTCGCCTACTTCTACCCACCATGATTATCATGGCCTGTACCACGTGTACTAGGGATAAAAAAAAAGTGTTGCATGTCTAACAGGTCCTTGTGTTGTAGCTGCTGAGCAGGAGTCAGAATGTCCAGAAGCTGAGCAGGAGGAGAATGAGGAGAACCCCGTGGAGGAGATGGATGTTGAGGATGAAAACATGCCAGCTCCTGGTGGAGAGGAACTGCCGGATGACGAAGGTATGTTGTTGGTTACTCAACCTGTCCAGGAAATATTTGAGTTGTCACTTTTAGGGAGAGCCTTTATAGCAACATTTCTCAGCTTGTTATCTTTGGGATGGGTTATAAACACAAGGTAATAAGACCAAATCCAAATAAATAAATAGTGTGTGACGTTTCGGTAACAACGCTGTTACCGAAACGTCACACACTATTTATTTATTTGGATTTGGTCTTATTACCTTGTGTTTATAATCTACAATCCAAATTGTGCCTCATCAATTTGGGATGGGTTGTTAAAAGTCTGGAGGTGAGTTGACTTTGTTACACCATTTATAAGTCTATTTTTTATAACTCATATATATTAATATATATATATATATATATATATATATATATATATATATATACAGTAAAACCCCTCTATAGTGAACCCCAATGGGACAGAGCTTTTGGTTCACTATAGCCACGGTTCACTATAGCCACGGTTTGGCTATTTTTTTTAACTTTTCAAAATTTTCAGACCGTATAGTTAAAAGACAGCCATACACACAAGAAGAGGCTGCCTTTTAATAGTGGGCACTTTGTTTTAATTCCCTTAATTGACCAATTTCCTTACATTAATACTGAATAATAAAATAAATCATTAGATGATAGGTTCTTCTTATCATTGACATACATGTACCTCTATGTCTAATTTAAAAATCAAGACAAATCCTAGGCAAAGTTTTATTAAATATATAGTCAAAGATAAAAAATCATTTTAAAACATCATTATCACATTATATAATACATTGTTACTTGAAAAAATGGCTCTAACACCCTGTTGCTTCAAAGCATTCTTCAAGCATTGCACCATTCAAATAAAGTTAGTGTTTTTCTTCCATTTCATGTTTCCACATATTCTTCTAGGTATAGATTTCGTTTTTTTTTTAACCTGTCATGCAAAACATTGCTGATTTTAAAATCACCATAGTTAATGACATAAAAATAATTTTTGTTTTATCAGGGGACCGTTTATTTGGACTTTTTTTTTTATCCCTAAAACGTACGATCGCGATCGCGGCAAAAGTTGAGGTTGATTCCTCTTTGTAACAATTTTTAATAGCTTTATATTTTATCTTTTATAATAGAAAGTTATATTCTCTTATTTTAATATGTTCTTAACATTTTGCCTGTGTTGTTTCACTTTGAAAAGTTCTGAAAATGGACATTTTTTTTTTTTAAGAAATAACGTTTTCGTTTTAGAATGCCTTTGTTTTGGAAGCCATTTGCATTTTTATATTTCAAATTTAATGGATGCAAAGATATTCTATTTAATAAAAAGTATAATGTGTAAAAATGTATACAACATACAGCAAAAATAAAGTGCAAAAATCAAAACAAACAATGCCGCTAAATTTATTGTTTTGAAATCGCGATCCGCGAGTTGAAACATGCTAAAAATTTTGTTTTTTTCTTATTTTTTTAAAATTAGAATTCTAAGTTCGTTATAAGCATAGTATTTTAAATAGATTTTATTATTTTGGGACGGAAAATAGGTTCGTTATAGGGGTAGTTCGTTATTCTAAAAATCGCAAAGTTCGTTATAACGATGGTATTTTCAATGGAATGGAATTGGGAATCGGCGTGGGTTCGTTATAAGGGAAGGTTCGTTATATTCAGGGTTCGTATTAGCGGGGTTTTACTGTATATATATATAATTGAGAGAGTATTTTGATTGTATTCATTAATTTTTTTTCAAATTAAGATTTTTATACCCCAAAACAATACAACCTCTATGTAGTAGCTAAGTAGTGCTATACAATTGATGAGTTACCATCCTAATTATTATTTTGTAGTGAATCTAAAACTCAATGTGAGACTTGTTAGCTATAATGCTACCAAAAATCTGGTAGTTGAAACAATATATAGATAGCAAGATGACTATCATAATCATGACTACTCGTTTCAAGTTTTAGATTTATTGTGTGCACATTAACATGAAAAAAAAAAATTGTTTGCTAAAATAAAATGCTGGTTCCATATAAAATCACAGGATCCTAAAATAGCAAGAGTTGTATGCTCTCTTAATTTGATATGAATTGAACCTAGAGCCATGATAAGGAGCTGTTTACTTTTGTAAGATCTCATGGTTTTAAAAACAGCTATGTGTCACTTCAGAGAGAAATTCCCATTACCAAAATTCAACCTTAAAGTGTCGCATGTATAAGCACACACAGAGAGAGAGAGAGAGAGTGAAGAGAGAGAAGAGAGGATCAGCTAATATATTATTAGAACTCTAAAAGCAAATATGGTTTATTCAATTGGTGAAACTTCTGAAAGAGATTCACCACTGAAGAGCAAACCCTTCCAATATTTTTTTCAACACAGTAAGGACAGAAATTTGTTTTATTTGAAAAAAAAAAAAATATATATATATATATATATGAAAAAATAGTACAAATGTAATATTGTACTGGGATAAGGTGCATAAATTAAGAAAACGGCGCCAGCCATCAGCAACTTTCAGTTGCACGATAAGGAGATGCCGTTTTCTTAATTTATGCACCTTATCCCAGTACAATGTTACATTTGTACTATTTTTTCACATTGTGTAGCTTCCTCACGCAATTCTGGCCTTAACTACCCGTTTCATGATTTTTCAGGATGCCTTAATGACCAATTTTTTTTTGGTCGTTGAGGTACAGCTTGCACCACGCTGATGAGGGCCAACAGCCCGAAACGCGTCCGTGGTTAGCTTTTCTTGATTAATCAAGAATGGGTATTTGGCCAATTCTGGAATAATTAAAAATCAACGAGAATAGTTGATATTTATTCCGATAGATGGTGCCAGCCATCAGCAACTTTCAGTTGCACGATAAGGAGATGCCGTTTTCTTAATATATATATATATATGAAAAAATAGTACAAATGTAATATTGTACTGGGATAAGGTGCATAAATTAGGAAAAAGGCATCTCCTTATCGTGCAACTGAAAGTTGCTGATGGCTTGCGCCATCTATCGGAATAAATATCAACTATTCTCGTTGATTTTTAATTATTCCAGAATTGGCCAAATACCCATTCTTGATTAATCAAGAAAAGCTAACCACGGACGCGTTTCGGGCTGTTGGCCCTCATCAGTGTGGTGCAAAAATTATGAAACGGGTAGTTTATATTATATATAAATATTAATATATATAGTCACGACCGTCTTTCCTCATCGCTGTCCTCAATTCCTCATGTCACGGATGCGCGCGCATCATCATTATGATCATTATCATTATCTAATGATAATAATAATAATTATTATTATTATATTATTATTATCAACATATATATAGTCACGACCGTCTTTCCTCATCGCTGTCCTCAATTCCTCATGTCACGGATGCGCGCGCATCATCATTATGATCATTATCATTATCTAATGATGATAATAATAATAATAATTATTATTATATTATTATTTTATTATCATCCCTATATATAGTCACGACCGTCTTTCCTCATCTCTGTCCTCAATTCCTAATGTCACGGATGCGCGTGCATCATCATTATGATCATTATCTTCTATAGAAGCTTCTATCTTTATAATTATGTATATTTACAAAAAGTCAATTCGCTCGCGCCTCTAGCGGTGAAAATGGGGGGTAATACCAGCTGACCTAATGTACATGTAAAGTTTGGAGCGGGACGTTTCACAAGAGTGACATCCACGGCTCCAATTTATAATTGTAACAAATAGTATTGGAATAAAAACATTCAATCGGGTAAAACACGGGCGTTGCCCGGGTCATTCGTCTAGTATATATATATATTGTGCTTAATAGTTTCATTCCTTGTATATAGATGGCATATTATTTTCTCAAGGGTCGGTGGAAGGGTGGTCTAAATCATTGGTTTTCTACCACTACGACCTGGGTTTAAATCCTGCAATGGGCACTTTTTTTCTAATTTAAAAAATGCTCCAATGGTCCCCGATTCTTGCAAAAGTCCAACCCCACCAGCAGGTGCAAGTAACCAAACGGGGGGGTTCTGGTACATTTGTAAATGCAAAGTCGAACTGCTTTTCACATGTGTAGTCTTGTGGTGCACTTACAGTAAAAGCAGTCATTAACTACACACCATGATTATCATGGCCTGTTGTACTAGGGATAATGTTACTCCCTCTAATGAATTCCTCTGTCTAAACTATCAATAAGAGCTAATGGTTGTACAGAAGAGGGAGGAGATGAAGCCAGCTGCCACCAGAAAGAGAAGGAGAACCCCAACACAGAGCCAAGCAACATGCCAGCCACAGATGCCGGCAGCCAGGTCCAGGACCAGCCGGATGAGGAACAGATTGACTGGACCTCCCAGGACAACACTAAGAAGGACAACCAGGAGGATGGCCAGGGAAAGACCCAAGCTTCTGTCGGGGACCAAGGTACAATTTGATAGATACTCTATTCATAATCACATCAATGAGGGTTTGGATTATTACATAACAAATATGATGACACTGACATTTGCGTAAAATACAAGAAGCTTTTGAGCATGATGGCCTTCATCAGCTGAATTTAATAAAAGAGAATGTTTTTACAATATTTCCAAAAAGATATAATGTTAATATTAATTCAAATAATCCTGAAGAATTAATAATAAGATCTAATCAACTTCAAGAATGTAGAAAATGTCTATATTGAAGCTTTTTATAAAGATTTAAGTTAGGAGGGATATTTTGGGATGGCAACTGCATACTACAATTTGTAAGTTCAGGGTTTCTACAGCTTCAAGGATTACTCGCTGAAGTCATGCTTTCACTGTTTATTTTTTTAATTGTTTGTCCACATTTTTTTCCTTGTTCTGAATTACTTTTTGGGTAAGAATTATTATGTAGCTAATCACCATAAGATGGCAACTCTCTCCATCTTTGAGAACAAATATAAGCTAAGTGTTTTAATTATTCTTATGTCCTAATACATTTTCTTGATAGAGAAACATCTGACCATGAAAGTGTTTAATGTTTTTGATTCTATTTAGCATGGTGCAGCCTCAATGAACTACCAAGTGCTCAAGTTAAATCAAAGATTTTTTTTACTTATCAAGAAATTTTCTCTGCCAAAATACCATGTAAAAAGTGAACATATGTAATTTTGACATTCCAAAAGTCATTCATTACAATTGAATGTTGCACGATCAGGAAATGCCAACCACTCAGATTCTCTTTCTATTTATTGATATTATATTTCTCAATTCTAATTTTGCACCAACTCATGCAAAATATGAGCTAATTATATAAGTTCCTTACTTATTTAATGATGGCTCTTGTTGCAGATTCTCAGGGCGAGAGTAACAATCCCAACACCCTGGCAGATCCAAGCACACCCAAACCTCCCCCTAAGTATAGCCAACCTAGTGCTGACCGCACTGTCTCAGAGAACCCCCAGCCCAAGCTCAAAAAGGCTTCCCATATCATGGAAGCAAGAAACCAATCCTATGATACCCCTTCCCAACCCCACGAGCAGGAAGCAGAGGCCTATGAGCATGTTAGAGACAAAGAGGAGGCTGATGCTGAGATGCTGGACTTTGCAACAGAGGAACAAGCTCAGAAGGCGCCAATGGATTCTGAGAGGCAAGAGGATGCACAGGAGAATGATGAAATCATTCCAGAGGAAGACAAAAAGTTTGAGGAGCCCTCAGATATCCAGAAGCTTCAAAGTGATCGTAGATCTGGTGAGAAGCAAAAGAAAGATGGTCAGAAAGACACAGGGGCTGAGAATGGAGAGGATGTTGAGATGGAGGAAGAAACCCTACCTCCCCTCTCCTTGGAAGAAGAGAAAGAGTTGAAAGAGTCCTACTTTGTCACCCATCACCAACTGCTGGAAAGTGTGACTTTGCCTTCAAAGGAAGATGTGCTGGAGTACATCCTGAGCTCGACTGGCCTCCCACCTAGCACCTCCGAGGGACTGCAAATGTGGAGGCGCATGGAAGACAGACTCACCCCCCTGGTACAAGAGCTGTGTGAGCAGCTGCGCATGGTCCTCGAGCCCTCCAAGTGCTCTAAGCTGCAAGGCGACTACCGTACTGGCAAACGACTCAATATGAGAAAGGTAACTTTCATATCACTCTCTGGTTGAATGAGACAAGCTTTAGAGCTGTATTTGTAGCTTCTTGATCTACTTTATCTCAATGAAGTTGTTCCAGTCTTAAAATATCATCCATTTATAAATACATGGATGGGATTGTTCTAAAAATGGTATCACCCTAATTGAGAATGTAAGGGATCAAATACCATCATGTCCTGTTGGTAGCAGGTTGCACTAAAAGATACATCTATTTTAGTGTAAATCATTTTTATTCATTAAGTGGATGTAATTCTCCATTAACTAGTAACTTGTAATCCCTCTTCCTCTACACAAACTTAAAATTATTACAAAATAGGAAGGAAGGAAAGCTTACTGAAAATTTCAGCAGGCCATTCTCAAATTTCATTGAAGGGAAGCTATTATAGTTTTTTGTGAGATAATTTTTTTTTTCTTAATATAAAATACTTTTATCAAAGTACTTTCCCCTCTACAGTAAAACCCCTATGAGAGGACACCTCTCTATAAAGAACAGCTTCCATTGCCAATATTACAATATTTACTAATTAGCAGATATCTGGTAAGAGAACATCCCTCCCTAAATAACACCCAGGCCCTGCAACTAGGTGTTTCCTACAGTGAGGTTCTATACAGGTTTGTTCATAAGATTGAGAGTTGTAAAGAAGGATTTTACTCTTTCCCAGAAAGCTGCTGATATGATGGGATAAAAGGGAAATGGTTTGTGATTCAATATTATTTTGGGGATTTATCCACATTATTATTGTCCAATATAAAAAAATATTGATCACAACTCTTTCAAATGTCTTTGAGTATATATTTATAGAAGTAGGTGCTACCTTTATTGTAAATTCAAATTTTCCAAGACTTTTTCACTATTGACAGCCTCACTACTCATTTCCTTAAACTTAATTTTATGGGATTTTTTTCTCTCAAAGTTGTGATTTTTCAACTTTCCATTTTTCATAACCCATTCTTAGCTTATGCCCACTAACATAAATGGAATCTTACCTCCCATGTTGTGCTAGGTGATCCCCTACTTGGCCAGCCACTTCAGGAAGGACAAGATCTGGCTCCGGCGCACCAAGCCCCATCAGCGGCAGTACCAGATTATCCTGGCAGTGGATAACTCCAAAAGCATGACAGAGTTCCACGCTGGCACCATGGCTCTAGAGGCCCTCACGATGGTCAGCAAGGCACTGCAACTTCTAGAAGCTGGCAAAATGGCCGTGCTCAGCTTTGGAGAAGTGGTCCGGCCCTTGATTTCCTTCCAGGATATTCTCACACCAGAGATAGGAGCCTCCATCATGGAGGCCTTCACCTTCAGTGAGGCCCACACTCGCATTGTGGATCTCCTCAACTATGCTGAGCAGGAGATCTTCATGAAGGAAGTTGACCCTGTTGGCTCTGTGGACATGGCTCGGCTGCTGATCATCTTCTCTGACGGCATCAACTATACTGATGGAGACGAGCGAGTCAAGAGTGCAGTGAGACGGGCGAAGGAAGCCGGCATTTTTGTTGTCTTCATCGCAATGGCCAACCCCAAGGCAAAGGTAAGGGCTTCTCTTCTTGCTAATCTTTCTCATCTAGTAAGCTTTGCCATTGTTGAGCTTGTGTGAGGGAAGGAACATATTGACTTTTTTTTTCTAGTTTTAAAATGCCTAGAAGGTTAGGTTTCACTTACTGTATTGTCCATTTCAATAGTTGAATCACTTAATGATAGTGGTGTACAATTTTGATTTTCATAGATCAATTCTTCCAACAGCAAACTTTGGGAGATACTTTTTGGGTAGACAATGTTTTGTCTCATACAAAATCTCCTTTTTGAATTTGTCCTTTTTACTTTTGTTTAAATAATGGCTAATTTTTTTTAATGCAAATTGATAAAATCTCTAAATGCCAATCATAGCCTATGAAATATTTTAGATATTTTTTACATGCCTCCCCCCCCACACATATCGAAAACACATCCCTGCTTACATTTGGTTGTTTTGCTCAAACAAATAAAATATTGACTAATCCACTAAGGATAATAAGGGGGTCGGTGGAAGGATGGTCTAAACCGTTGGTTTACGACTGCTACAACCCGGGTTCGATTCCCACATTGGGCACTTTTTTCAGATTAAAAAAAAAATGCTCCAATGGCCCCCGATTCTTGAAAAAGTCCAACCCCACCAGCGAGTGCAAGTAACCAAACGGGGCTCTGGCACATTTGTAAGTGCAAAGTTGAACTGCTTTTCACATGTGTAGACATCAGTGTTGGGCATTAAAAAATAATTTTTCAATTAAATTGAAGTGCAATTAACAATTAATTAATTGTTAATTAGAAAAGTGCAATTAACAATTAATTAATTGTTAATTGTATGAATATAATTAACAATTAATTAATTGTTAATTGTAAAAATACAATTAACAATTGATTAATTGTTAATTGTGAAAATTACAATTAACAATTAATCAATTGTTAATATTTAATAAAACATTTTAATTAATATTTGCCCAACACTGCCTGAGATAAAAAGTGTTTTTATTAAATACAACACACCTTTACCATCGTCAGCTGCAGTTGAACGCCTTTTTTCTTTTGCGACAATGACAAATCTGCCAAAGAGTCACAAATTGTCGGACAGCATGTTCGAGAAGAGAGTGGTACTGAAATGCAGTGTTGGGCATTAAAAAATTATTTTTCAATTAAATTGAAGTGCAATTAACAATTAATTAATTGTTAATTAGAAAAGTACAATTAACAATTAATTGATTGTTAATTGTATGAATACAATTAACAATTAATTAATTGTTAATTGTAAAAATACAATTAACAATTGATTAATTGTTAATTGTGAAAATTACAATTAACAATTAATCAATTGTTAATCTTTAATAAATCATTTTAATTAATATTTGCCCAACACTGGTAGACATGTGGTGCACTTACAGTAAAAGCAGTCGCCTTCTACCCACCATGATTATCATGGCCTGTACCATGTGTACTAGGGATAAGCAAAAAAAAAAAAACTAAGGATAATAAAAATGGCCCATACCTGAATCACTCTATTAAAAAAGTTAATAAGTTAAAAGTTATATTTCAAGGTATGCTCCCTCTTGGTTAGTTTATCATTCTGGAAGTTGAATTTGGCCAGCATTCAAATTCTATTAAAAATATGTTTTTGAAATTAAATGTCTTCTTATCCTTAGCTTTAATATGTCGCCCTCTCTAACCCCTCCCCTTTTTATTATGCAGGTTTCATTGGTGGACATCCAGCATCATTATTTACTGAATGGAAAGGTAAGTGTCTTTTTTTTTTGTCTAAATTTTACTGAGCCGTGTTAGATTCTCTTCTCTTATTTTGCATTATTGAGAGGATATTTATAATTAATGTTGATATCTTTTAATGGGCTTAAAGCCCTTGTATGATCTATTGTAAAGACATTGTATTTTTTATGCCAATGCCTTGATACTGAGTGGAACTTTGTTGTTGTTAGTTTCCATCAAGTTGATTTTTGATGACTATATGGTCAAATATTCTTCAATTTGATCTGTTAATGACCATCACTCACAGCTCATCCAGTAACTTCCTGGCTTCTTCTAGCCAGCTCATTGCAGGTCTTTTCCTCTCTTCTTTCTCTCCTTTAATTTTTCCCAATCTCAACATCTTTTCTACACCATTTGCTTTCATTATGTGTCCGAAGTAGTAATTTTTTAGACAAGATCTTTAGTCTAAATCTTGAATACAGCTCTGATTTTCCTGCGTGACATCCAATGCAGGTTGTGATTAGATATTTTGTCCATATAGTTTTTTTAGGTTAACCACATTTAAAGCAATTGGATCTTAAAAACTTGGGACCTTAGAATTATGATGCTATAGCCAAGTTGCCTTCACAGTAGAACCGCCATGAGAAGACACCTCTCTACAAAGAACAGTTCACATCACCGAAATAAACATTTTTAACTAATGAGCAGCTTTCTATTAAGAGGTTACCTCTCTTTAAAGGACACTTTGGTTTTACTGTATAAAAAGAAGCAGTTTCATAGTGTACTAGACGGGTGACCCGGGCTTCGCCCCGGGATTGACCCGTGTGCATATCTACCCGAGTGATATATATTTAGACTAGCGGATGTGCCCGGCTTCGCCCGGGTTTTACCCGAGTGAATGTTTGTCTAACGAACATTTGTTAAAACAATTCTCTATAAACTTATAAAACGTACTCGGCTTCGCCCGAGGTTTTACCCGAGTAAAGGTTTGTCTAGCGAACATTTGTTAAAACAATTCTCTAAAAACTTATTTTTAAAAAATATATATATTTTGATAATTTGAAACTCGTAAATTTGAATCTCTCGATAAAGTGAACATTTTTTCCCGGTCCCTGTGTGCTGTGTCATCCTGAATTTTGTCTTTCCTAATTTTCTACATTAGAAAATCATAGTTTTATCTAGTGAACATTTTTTCCCGTGTCACATTGCCTTTATTCTTCATTGTTGGCTTTTTATATTATATTTACTCTTCATTGTTGGCTTTTTATCTTAAATTTATTCTTCATTGTTGGCTTTTTATATTACATTTACTCTTTATTGTTGGCTTTTTATCTTACATTCATTCTTCATTGTTGGCTTTTTATATCATATTTACTCTTCATTGTTGGCTTTTTATATTATATTCTGACCAAAATCTATCTGTGAACTTCACACAGTGAACTTCACACAGGCAGAATAAGGCAATTATATAAGTAGATTTACTCTTCTTGTTGGCTTTTTATCTTACATTCATTCTTCATTGTTGGCTTTTTATATTACATTTACTATTCATTGTTGGCTTTTTATCTTACATTCACTCTTCATTGTTGGCTTTTTATCTTACATTCATTCTTCATTGTTGGCTTTTTATATTACATTCACTCTTCATTGTTGGCTTTTTATCTTACATTCATTCTTCATTGTTGGCTTTTTATATTACATTTACTCTTCATTGTTGGCTTTTTATCTTACATTCACTCTTCATTGTTGGCTTTTTATATTATATTTTTAGATTGAGATTATTAGCTAGTATGTAAAAATATTAACTCTGTTGAAATTTAATTTTGTATTTATATATAAATAAAATTAACTCTGTTGATTTTTTTGTATTTAATCGATAACAGCGAAGTTACGCATGTTAATGTTAGGGAAAAATATTTTGACGTTAAGCAAAACCTGCTCCATCTCGTTTTACATAAATGTTGAAAATTTGGTCGAAATTGATGCATTGTAACGAAAGTTTTTAGTGATGTCCTCTTATGAAATTTGCATTTTATTAATATAGATAAGATTTTTTTTTATAATTGTTTGTTATTAGCATTATCTATTTGTTTGCATCAGCATAATTTAATCTAATCTTTGATAGAGGGCGCTGTTCGTGAGCTAAGTAAAATAATTTGAATATATAGTTTTAATAATTGATTTATATATTTTTTAAAATAGCCTATCGTCTTCCCCGTATTTTTTTACCTATGTATGGAAATTTTGGTTTGAATTAGTGAACTACTGCGAATTTGTATTACCGGACATACAAACAAACAAACATACAAACATTGATTTTTATATATATATAGATATAACCTTGTCTACCCTACTGGGTGTTGTTTATAGGTTCATTCGGAGAGGCGGCTTGAGAAGTTCCCATTCCCTTACTACGTGATCCTCCAGAACCTGGAGAACACCCCCATGGTCCTGGGAGAGGCTCTGCGGCAGTGGTTTGAGCTGGTGTCCTCCACCAAGCACTAACTCACACCAATATTGTACAATAGATGTAAATATACCATGTGTCTCTCATTGTACTAAAGTTCCATTGTTGTTGTTGTTGTCTCAAAGTGTTTTAGTCCCTCACCTTGTGACTTAACTGTTGTACTTAATGTTCTCCTATTTGTGCCAAAGTTCAGGAAGAAAGTTGATGTTCTCCTTCCCCCTAATGACAGCTTGATGTATTATCTCTTGTGCACAATTTGACAATTTTATTTTTTTGTCTTTTAAAATCCCAAAAGAGCTTGTATTGAAGCCTAATTATGGCTGAGCATTTACTTTTTTTTTTTTTTCATTTCTTTTGTACATTTGTACCTTACTGTCAATAAATACGTTCAAAATATATACATTTTTAAGGCCCTTTGTTTTTCTTCACTGCACACAACTGCCTCTTCTTCTTCTTCTTCTTCTTCTTCTTTCTTATCTCACACAACTGCCTCTAGCCTTACAAATGCCACTAAGTGTGAAAGTTTGGCATCCTTTAGTTGTATCTATAAATATTAAATAACTATGTTTGTTTATTTCATTACAACCTTACTTGGGATCAACATCACATGTCCACATTGATTTCAGTCATATTCATGCTTCAAAAAGATTTGACACTTCAATAACGAAGTAATTTTACTAAAGAATTTATTGATTTTTTCAACAAGTCTGCCATGTTAGGCCATTGAGGTACACCACGCTGAAAAAGCTAGGAACATGGTCGGCTTTTCTTGATTATTCAAGAAAAATTGGTTAGCCGATATATAGAGGAATAAACTTAAATTAGTATTTAGTTAATATTAATTCTAAAAGATAGTGTGTGTTTTCCATTTAAAATATATGTTTAAGGGTATGCCTTTTCATAACATAGCATTTTTAGAGTGAATGCGTCACTTTTAAAAATAAATTTGTCACTTTTAAAAAAGAGTTCATCGTTTGTCGTCAAACACATGTTGCCAGTTGTAATAGCACAATTTTCGTTGAATTTTTACGTGAGCTTGATGAAATTGTAGCCCTGGGATATGGATTTAATGTTTCTATATGGATAATGCAAGAGCGCACACATCCGCAGAAACATCTGTTAGTTTTCTAAGAAGCAGCGTGAAGTTTTTGTCACCATATTCATATATGCTAAATCCAATCGAATTTTCATTTAGAAAAATTAAAACATTGGTAAGGTTCCTGCCACTTTGACATCACGTTAGGTTATCACTGATGCAATCATTAGAATTACATCAGGAGACTGAAGGATGGTTTGCTCGCATTCGCATAAATTGCTTCCTAGCTACACAAGAACACCAGTTTATCCAATAAAATCTGTTTCAAATTTATTTCGTGGTTATTTGCTCTTATATTTATTAGTGTTTTGGACTTGAGTCAAATGTATTTAATTAATCTTTATGATATTTGTCTTTTTATTTTTTACACATAACAATAGTATTTTTTAAAGGCGACAAATTCATTTTGAAAAGTGCCAATTTTTTTAAACCCTAAATACTGGAGGAGTGTTTGAAATTCCTGAAAATTCCTACCTTGCAGCTCCTTAGAGAGAGTCACACCCCAGAGTAGGGGGGATTGGAGTAGACAGTCTCAATATGGAGGAATCGCTTGTCCTTGAAGTTGGAAATGACTTCTAAAGGTGGATGAACACAAAAGAACCTCTCTGTAAAGAACACCTAGTTGTGGAGGATCCCACCTAAGCACAGCTGGTACAGTGAGGTGGACCCAGGAGGAGCTCTGAACCTCAGACAGCATCAAACAACACTAACAAGATTTAAGATAGGCCATCTCAAGCAATTGAAAATAGAAAATAATAACAACATCTACTCTAATTGGCACCTGCAGCTCCAGAACACATTTTGGCTTGCATATAGTGTACCAAACAGGACTTTTGGGAGAGGCCGCTGTTCCTTGAGGAACATGGACTCATGGAATTTGTGCAATCTTTGCACAAGGGTATAAGAAACAAAAATAATACACCTAGTTGTAGAGCTAAAGTGTCTTTTAGGGAGAGATGTGTTACAAGAGAGTTGTCATATTATGTTAAAACTAAAAAAAAAATATCTTTATAAACATTAAAACATATAGTAGAGCCTTCAGAAAGGACTTCCAGCTAGAGGAAATCTATCTACAAAGGACAATTTTCATTGCTAAAATTACGAATTTTTACTATTTAGCAACTCTTTACTAAGAGGACACCTCTCTCTGAAGAACATTTTGACAACTAGGTGTCCTTTAAAGAAAGTTCTACTCTATTACACGCCTTAAAGTGTGTACTTGAAAAAATATCAACTTAAAATTTCATTGAAAACACTGCAAAAGGTTTCTTTTTATTTTAGAAAAAAAAAAAGCTTGAGGAGCATGAACTCATGGAATTGGTGTAATCTTTTCACAAGGGGAAAAGAAACAACAACAACAGAAAAAAAAGCAGGGGGGGAGGGGCAAAATTTCGGGCCATGTGCTCTTCAACAAGCTAATCCTTTAATAATTTCAAAAATAAGATTTTTTTTTTACAGTGTTTTCACTGTTTTTCCTGAAAATATTCCATTAAGAGCATTTAAAATATTTATTTATTATTATTATTTTTAATCTGGGGGGTTGGTGGAAGGCTGGTTAAACCGTTTGGTTTTCGTACACTACGACCCGGGTTCGATTCCCGCATTGGACACTTTTTTCTGTTAAAAAAAAAAAAATGCCCCAATGGCCCCCGATTCTTGCAAAAGTCCATCCCCACCAGCGAGTGCAAGTAACCAAACGGGGCTCTGGCACATTTTTAAGTGCAAAGTCTAACTGCTTTCACATGTGTAGACATGTGGTGCGCTTACAGTAAAAGCAGTCGCTAACTACCCACCATGATTATCATGGCCTGTACCACGTGTACTAGAGATAAGCAAAAAAAAAAAATTTTATCTAAAATATAGTTATCTTTATAACTTTATAACATCCTATAACGCGATGCCCCAAACTCGGGGATATTTGCATCAATACATTCCTTTACATCATAACAAATTGGCTATATACAAGCTTATACAATTCAATTGTTTTACACAATTATCCAAAGAAATTTGGTCAAGGAGAAAAAAGACAAACATACAAAAGCAATTCCTTCGAAATTTCCTTCCCTCTCTTTCCCAGTTCAAAAGATATTTGTATATATATCTACAAAATTGATTAAAACTTTTATATAGTCATTGACAAACTTAACTTATACTTTTTAGCATGTATTTTGGGATTCAGACAATAACTCTGATATTTGATACACAATGACCTTTATTGAAGATATATGAGATAACCAAGTGTAAACAAAATTGCCTCCGTCTCCTTAAAGAAAAAAAAAAATGATGACTGGCGACATCGAAGACTTTCCACTTCCGTAAGTTTTGTCCATGAGTCTCTTTCTTCCAACATTTGTGTGTTCAATGTCTTCAATTATCTTAGGTTTCAATACTTCTTAAGGAACAGCACATCTCTCTGCAGTTTCCTAAACTTTTTTTTGGCTTCTCTATATGAAGTTGGCTTTGGTCTCTTTAACTTGTTGTTTACTATCTTCTTGTTTCTCATGATCCAACAACTCAATCAATACTTCATTAGGGAGATCTAAAATTACATTCTTTGTTTTCAGTGAAATCTAAGTGTTTGGTTTTGTAAGGGGAAGATTTCTTGACATCAGGTATTAAATATATCGTGGTAATAAATCAACTTCAGCTCCAATTATTTCTCCAAGCTCTTCTACAAGGGTGGATCAATAAAAAATGATAAAAGTTTTTTTAAAAAAGTGCAAACTAAAACCCTCTCCTTTTTCTATACACTTCTTCCAAAGGTCAGGTAGCTTGTAAATTCCCTTTAAGAAAAAATATTGTGTGTGTTAGGCAAGCCATCCATACACCGCATTTTTAACCTCATCATCAGTCTTGAAAGTCATACCCCTTAAAATCTTTTTACGTGTCCAATTAAATAATAATCACTTGTGGCTAAATCAGGAGAGTAAGGGGGATGGATTAGAACTTTAAAATTAATTTATTGATGGTTTCAATAGTGAGATTTGCCACGTGGGGCCAAGCATTATCATGCTGTTAGCAAACACCTTTGCTCAGCAAACCATGCCTTTTGGAAAGAATTTTTGGCTTTAATTTTTTTTCAAGGAGCTCAGAATAAACCATGTTATTAACTGTTTGGCCTTTAGGAAGATAATCTTCTAAAATGCACCCTTTACTGTCTCAAAAAATAGTCGAGAGTACTTTTCCAGCAGAAGCTGCTAACCTTGGTTTATTTGGTGTTGGTGAACCCTTGTGATGCCATACTGCACTTGATCTTTTAGAGTCAGGAATGTGATGGTGTATCCATGATTCATCTCCAGTCACTAGTCTATCAAGAAAACCTTCACCCTCAATTTCATAACGTTCCAAAAGCTCTTTAAAAGCATTAAGATGTTTTTTCTTAATTTCCTTTGTGAGCAGCCGAGGCACCCATCTTATGCACATTTTTCTGTACTTTAAATGTTTTGTAATGAGTTTTGGACACTACCATAACTAAGGTTAAGTTCGGCAGAAATAGCTCACATGCTAATGTGACTATTGTTCTGTATCATCTCGTCAAAAATTCGATTTTGAGATAAACATCTATCACCGTAAACAGTTTTCATTCTGGAGTAAATTTCAAATGGTTAACTCCTTCATGATAAAGAAAACATATAACTACAGTGGACCCTCGGTTTACGAGCACCTTGGATTACGAGCTTTTCGCAGTACGAGCAAATTTTTTGAAAAATTTTACCTCGGATTACGAGTGAAATTTCGCATTACGAGCAACTCGTGATGGTTGCCCGTAATCGTGATGGATGAAAATTCACTGGGATCCCTCCCTTCAGATCAGATTCGGGAAATATGTAAAATGTGGGAAACTGTGCAATTGTTCGTAGCAAGAAGAATTGCCCGAGTTTCAATTATTAAAAATAAGAAATTAGTTTCGCACTACGAGCGTTTTGGAGTACGAGCATGGCTCTGGATTGGATTATGCTCGCAAACCGAGGGTCCACTGTACTCGCATTTCATACTTGGTGAAACTGTTTGTTTTGGTCGCCATTTTTATTGGAAAAAAATGTTGCCAGATTGTTTCTTTTCTTGATATTTTTTTAAAATATAACAACAGAGTTCAATTTAAATGTGTATACCTATATACATTTGTTTCCTGCTTTATTAAATTTTTATTGTGTGATCCACCCTTGTAAATCTACACCAAATAGGTTTTTGTGGACTTCAATTTTTCTTCTTCTTTTTTTTTTATGTTGGACATAGAGACTGACCAGGTTCTGTTTCTGTAGTTGGCCCATTTCCTTTGAAACCGTATCACTCTATTTCACACTAATTTTGGTTCCATAAGATGGTATCTAAAAGGCTACTTATTTTCAGTCTGAAGACATGTAAGATTGATTGATATCAAATTTTTCTGAGTATATATGAATACAGTAAAACCTCCCTGTAAAGGACACCTAATTGCAAAGCTAAAGTGTACTTTAGGGAGAGGTGTCCTCTTACCGGAGATTTTCTAAATAGTAAAAATGGTAATTTTGCAAATGAAAACTGCCCTTTTATAGAGAGGTGTCCTCTAGCATGAGTGTCCATAGGTGACAATGAAGGAGGGAATCCTAATAATGGTATTTAAACAAATTATGGACTTAAGCTTTTAGAACAGTATAATTACATACAACAAAAAGCTTTATTAAGACCTTTCAGTCTTATACAGATTCTCTGAGTAGAAATGTAGGGTACATGCAGGAATAACAGTAATAGTAATTAGTATTATATAAAAGGGCGTACCTGGATCTGTAAAAGAAAAAAAAAACAATTTTTTTCTTTTACAGATCCAGGTACGCCTTTTTATATAATCTTAATTAATGGATCGCCTTTTGACTCAAAGTAATTAGTATTGTTTATTATTTTTAAAAGCTAATCACATAATGGTAATATAAAATTTATATACAGGAAAAATTAATTAAGACAATCAAGCTAATAAATAAATTAATCTGGGTAAATTGGAGGAAAATAAATTTCTTATACCTGGATTTACCCCAGAGTCTCTGCAAGTGAAAAAAAAAGTAGAATTACGTATTTGCATCATTTATATACATTCATGGATAAAACATAAGGAAGTTGTACCTTTTAGCATGTATATCGGGATTCAAACAAAAACTCTGAAATATATTTGATACACAGTGACTTTTATTGAAGACACATGAGATAACCAAATGTGATGAACAAAATTACCTCTGTCTCCTTAAAAAAAACGACGGCATCAAAAATGAAACTTCCTAAAGTTTTGTGTATGAGAAATATTATAAAGCACAAATTTTTCTTTTCCAAAGGGATGACATCTTAGTAGGGATAGTAGAGATTTACTTGGTTTGGAAATAAAAATGTGTGAATGAATAAAACAAAGCTTCAAGGGCTGCGTATCTTTTACTAATATAAATTTATTCTTTTGTCTGATGATGGTGACAATGTTGTTGCCGAAACGTCACACACTAATAAATTATTTGGATTAGGTCTTATTATTTGACAAACATAATCAGTTTTTATCTTTTCTCTGTTTTTAGTGGGAAGAATGTTGTTTTCATTTATTAGTGAACCAATCTCTCACGCCTTCTCATTGGAAAAATGTGGCCATGTTTGTATATAAGAGGAAGCTAAAGGCAATGTGAAGTGGATTATTTTGTAGAGACGCTTCAAGTGTTCTCTGTGTGTCTGGTGATCTCCTCACATATCCCCAGTCCAATCCCTACCAACGCTATAAGTACTATTTTTTTATATAACAAATCATGAGTTTTTATTACCCTCCTTTTATTGTTGTTGTTTTACTCTTTGAGTGTATGCTTTTCTGTGTGTTAAGTAAGAGTAACTTTAGGCCCCAGTAAATTGTGTGTTAAATTGTACTAGTATATTTTGTCAGAATGCTTTTCCTCAAAGAGTTTTTTCCTGATTGTCTCCCCAATACAAAAAGGACTTTTTTATCAAGGTTATATCTGCAGGAGAAAATACCTTCAAATAGAACAAGAACCTTTTTGTTTAAAAAAACTATATCAACTGCTTTTCCTTAATTCCTGATGTTTTGGTGACTCCCAAAATAACTTTATTAGGTACTGTTCAAAAAAGAGCAACCTAGCTTATGTTATTTATAATGAATAATATGTACAAGTTTCTTCACATATAAAAAAAAGTGTCCAATGTGGGATTTGATCCATGGCTGTTGGAAATCAATGGTTTATGCCGCTCAACAAACGACTGTTTTTCTTTGGCGACTCCTCAAAGGAATTGAATTCAAAGGCTTTTCATTGAAAAATTATCCCAGTATGTGGCACTTTTGTGCAAAACCCCAATATTTAGTCTTTTCCCCTTAAAATTAATCCCAATTTGTGCTGTATTCGTATTTTTAGAGAGAGGCAATTGAATTTTATATTTTCCATCTTTTAATATGTTGGAGATTTGTATCCTGCTAATAGAAATTCCATTCTTATCTGACAAATACTCTTCCCATTTTTTAACATTTGAATATAATAAGGCACAATTTGGATTATAGATAATGTTGTTGTTTCTTATCCCCTTGTGTAAAGATTACACAAATTCCCTGGGATTATAGATTATAAACACAAGGTAATAAGACCAAATAAATAAATAGTGTGCAGACGTTTCGGTAACAACACTGTTATCAAAACGTCACACACTATTTAGATTTGGCCTTATTACCTTGTGTTAACATTTGTATATCTTTAAAAATCTAGTCTAATCTAAAATCTATATTTTACCCTACCATACTTCAATAAATCAAGATGATAAGGCACAATTAGTATTATAGATTATGAACACAGGGTAATAAGACCAAATTCATTCAGTACTTTTGTCTGAAGATGGCAACAATGCTGTTACCGAAATGTCAGATACTATTTATTTATTTGGATTTGGTCTTATTACCTTGTGTTCAATAAATCAAGTTGATGATATAACAGAGGTCCACTCTATGCTTTTTGGGAATCAGAGAAGGAAGGGTACAACAGGTTGAAAAAGTGTGATAAAAGAGCTTTATTCAACCTAAATAACAAACAATAACAAATAAATAGAGAGAACATGTGTTATTAATAAATATATATACAGATAGATGATGCCCAGTTCAGAAGGTAGTGGGTGAGATTTCTTGGAGTCCATGTTTCTCTAGCAACTGGACTGTGGAGTTGAGGGCACTGCACACTCATGTTGAATTAGGTTTCCAGAAAGAGAGAGGACACCTAAAGGACACTTTTGCTCTGCAACTAGGTGGCCTTTACTGAGAGGTTTTACTGTAGATGATTGGAACTAGTATTAATTGTGTTCATTTATTGTGTGTGTGTGTGAGAGATAATTAGCAGCTTAACAAATGATTTTACTGCTTAGTCTAAGGGAGGTTTTCAGGACTCAACAAGTAAAGGAGGATGGTGACGGGGTTGGTGGAAGGGTGGTCTAAACATTTGATTTTCTACTGCTACGACCCGGGATTGAATCCAGTATTGGACACTTTTTCTAATAAAAATAAATAAAATGCTCCAATAACCCATGATTCTTGCAAAATCCAACCCCACCAATGAGTGTAAGTAATCAAACAAAGCTCTGGTACATTTGTAAGTGCAAAAGTCAAACTGTTTTTCACATGTTAGACATGTGGTGCACTTACAGTAAAAGCAGTCGGCTACTTCTACCCACCATGATTATCATGGCCAAGTACACGTGTACTTGGGATAAATAAAAAAAGGAGGATGGTGACTTACCAGCCATCTCGGATAATCTTGTAAAACCCGGGCTGAGACAGGTCCACAACTGTGGAACCTTTCCTGTTGAGCTCACTGCAGGTCAGTTTTCCTCCGTCCAAGATAAGATCAATGCTGGGCCACAGGCTCCGGAATTCCTGTAAGAGACCCAGTAATTATTTAGAGAGAGCAACATTCACAAATCTAACAAACACTAGCAGAGACAACTAATAGGTCTCCTTCTGGTAGTTTGTAACTGCAAGTGTAGTTAATTCAATACTTACTTTTTTCAACCAATTTTTCAAATCCAAACCATTTCCCCTTTAAAATTACCATAAATAATTCAACCGCTTTCCGAATCCCAGTTTACTCTCTTTAAAATGCTTTAATTTAACATAGAACAATAAATAAAAAACAACTCTGATCCCTTGAGGTGTTGAATTAAAGAAGTTGGACTATGGAAACAGACAATAGGTCACCCACCAGGATCAACATAGCCTATAGGTACTATGGTTGGGATAGAAAAAATAAAAACATTTTTGCAGGTTGGTAAAATATAAATATGATTTAATAAATTCTAAAACATTTTAAATTCACATTTTAGCTATCACCCTTTTCAAGGAAAGCAAATCTTATAATAAAAGAAAATAAAACCTAATCCAAATAATTTATTAGTGTGCGACGTTTTGGCAACAACATTGTCACCATCATCAGACAAAAGAATAATGTTCTTTATTCTTTTGTCTGATGATGGTGACAATGTTGTTGCCGAAACGTCACACATTAATAAATGATTTGGATTAGGTCTTATTTTCTTTTATTATAATCTATAATCCAAATTGTGCTTTATCAAATCTTATAATGCTATCTTTAATGATTTATGAAAATCTTTAGACACGTGTAGAGAATGTTGATATTTCAAATACAGTGGAACCTCCATGAGAGGACACTCACGCTAGAGAACACCTCTCTATAAAGGACAGTTTTCATTTGAAAAATTACCATTTTTACTATTTAGTAGCTCTCCGGTAAGAGGACACCTCCCCCTTAAAGGACACTTTGGCTCTGCAATTAGATGTCCTTTATGAGAAAGTTCTATTGTACATTGAAATAAATAAAAATTGATAAAAGCTGCTTGTTTGCAAATTACTTTAAATTCTGGTCTTTAAATAGATTGCAAAGTTTTAAAAATGGTATTTAAAAACATTCACATTATTTGCATTTGCACGTTATTCACATAACAGCATTTGTTAATTTTGTTTTCTAGTTCAATATATTTGAAATATCAATGTGCTTCACACTTTCTACACATGTCGAAAGATCTTTGATAAGGCACAATTTGGATTATAGATTATAAACACAAGGTAATAAGACCAAATCCAAATAAATAAATAGTGTGTGACGTTTCGGTAACAGCGTTGTTACCATCTTCAGACAAAAGTATTGAATGAGAAATTTTACCACAGCCGTGGTAAAAGTTAGCTGTGGTAAAATTTCTCATTCAGTACTTTTATCTGAAGATGGAAACAACACTGTTACCGAAACGTCACACACTATTTATTTATTTGGATTTGGTCTTATTACCTTGTGTCTAAATACCTTTATAAATCAGCCAATGGGAGAGGTAAATAAATTGCATAAAAATATCGCATGAGAACGCCCTTGCAGCTTTAGAATAATTTTTAACACCTTGCTAAATGTTTAATTTTTGTTTGCTCATAATGAAGACAAAATATTTTTGTCGAAACGTTGAGATAATAAAAAGATTTATTGGCCAAAGTATCTTTAATTTTAAAAAATAAATTCTTGTCTTTTTCCCTTTATATGAGGATTTTGTTAATGAATAGTGTTTCATGCTATATATATGAACTTTGGGGAGGTTTTGATATCTCTGCAATCAATCAAAGTGGACAGTACACATGTACTAAAACATTAGTTAATAAGACATTGGATTTGTTATCAAAATTTCACGCATAAATTTATTCATTTGAATGTGGTCTTGTTATCTTATGTTTTTAATCTATAATTTAAATGTGTATCCCCGTTATCATCTTCCTGACAAAAAAAAAAAAAATGCTTTCCAAATACATTCCTAGACATAACTCAAGGAAGTAATACCTTTTAGCATGTATATCGGGATTCAGACAATAACTCTGGAAGATATTTGATACACAGTGACCTTTATTGAAGACACACAGGATAACCAAATGTGAACAAATTGCCTCTGTCTCCAAAAAAATAGAAGATTAGCAACATCAAAGACTTCCACTTTCTTAAGTTTTGTATCCATGAGTGTATTTACAGTAAAAGCCCTCTATATAGTGAACCCCAATGGGACTGAACCTGTGGTTCACTATAGCCATAGATCACTGTTTTATAAAATTTTAAAAATGGTGATTATTTCAGGTTCGTTAAAGGGAAGGTTCACTATATCCCACGTTCATTTTAGCACGGTTTCACTGTATATTGCTTTGCCAATTTTTTTTAAATTTTGAACTGAGCTTAGAAAAAGACATTGCACACAGAGCTATGGCAGTCTCACCTCAACAGCCAGAGTGCTGGCCTGGGAGCTAGGGTTGGCAGAGGTGAGGGCCATAGGCTGGCCCACGGCCCTGCAGATGCCGCGAGGCAGCCAGGCCGCAGGAACCCGCACACCAACCAGCTTAGTCCCAGGGTTGAGATCTGGGTTCAGGGCTGCAGCACGGTGGAATACAACTGTCACAGGGCCGGGCAGCAGCGAGGATAGCAGCGGCCTGGATATGGTCACCTCCGCCCACCTGCACCATTTCATCTTTTAATGTAAAAAATATAAACTCCAACAAAATGTTTTCTCTAAAAGTGAAGATCCCAAAATAAAAATATTACATTACTGAATTATAGTCTTTCAATCGACTATAATTCAACATCTAAATTGATTCAACCAATTTATACACCTACAGTATAGTCAGGATGGCCGGCTATGTGGCACACCTACAGTACAGGCCAGATGACCTGCCATGTGTACATGAAATAAGTAACAGACAAGTGTTACTCACTGGTAAATATCTTCGATGTCCCCGACACAGAGAGACACTGGCTTGTGAGCATCTCTGTCCTTGATGTCGTACAGCTTGGTCACGGCTGTCCCATTCTGAGCCAGCACTCCCAGCCCATAGATGGTGTCTGTGGGCAGGGCGATCACCTGGCCGGCTTGCAGGGCTTGGCTGGCCTCCCTCACTATGGTCTCTGGCATCATAACATTGTTTGGACGGGTGCAGAAAACTTTTAAATATGGAAACATTCTTTTTTAAATAGGTAATAAGCATGGATTAGATTTTATTTAGAGAGAAATCTTAAAATACAGTTGAAAACCTATCTATAACAACATCAGTTGTGATCAAGATAATATTTCGCTATTACCATGGTTAAAAGACTTGAAACTTATTAATATATACAGTTATCAGCGTCATGCGTTCTTAATTCTGTCACTGTTTGCTTTTGGTTCAGTGGTAGAATGCTCGCCTGCCAAGCGGGCGCCCCAGGTTCAATTCCCGGCCAATGCATTTTTTTTTTTACAATTTTTAAAACTCATATATATAAACTTTAATATATACAGTTATCAGCGTCATGCGTTCTTAATTCTGTCACCGTTTGTTTTTGGTTCAGTGGTAGAATGCTCGCCTGCCACGCGGGCGCCGGGTTCGATTCCCGGCCGATGCATTTTTTTTTTTACAATTTTTAAAACTCATTTATATATTATAGTGGCAGGCGCCCCGGGTTCGATTCCCGGCCGATGCATTTTTTTACAATTTTTAAAACTCATTTATATATTATACAAGAATGACATCCACGGTGCCAATTTATAATTGTAACAAATAGTATTTGAATAAAAGCATTTAATCGAGTAAACCCCGGGCGTTGCCTGGGTCATTCGGCTAGTGAGGATCTATAACCAAGTGGCTGTTATAAAGAAGATTGCACTGCACGTTGGTGTGATTTAGTTAATAAAATCCTAAAACCAGCTACACGAGAGGACACCTCTCTACAAAAGAAAGTTTTCATTTGTAAAATTACCATTTTTACTATTTTAAAACTCTCCAGTAAGAGGACACCTCTCCCTAAAGGACACTTTGGCTCTGCAATTAGGTGTACTTTACAGGGAGGTTCTACTGTATTTTGAAAAAAAAAAGGCCACTTTTGATCTAAAATTATTTAACTTAAATTGTTTTGGGTCATAGAAAACAACTTTATGGTAAAACTGTCTGGGCCAGAATATATTTTTTTGAAAATAAGAACAGCAGAGCATAAAAATAGAAGATTTATTGGCTACAATTAGGTACAATATGTGATATATATTAGAAACACAAGGGTATGAGACTAATTCCAAATAAATAAAGTGTGATATTTCTCCCTTTAAGTTGCAACTGGTTTGCTTGGTTTCGAGCAATGCTAGAATTCCATCTCAATTTGGTCAATTAGCCTTTAAACAGAGAGTCAGTCCGAGAGTGTTTCTGTAACAACCATGTTACCAAAACATCACACACTATTAAATTAGATTTGGCCTTATTACCTTGTGGTTTATTGCCTAATTTAAAGACTCCTCTTTAACAGCTGAAACATCATTTTCTTTTAGTAGGACAACGTTCCATGATGTGACTTAAAGGCTGATACTGTATAAGGGTTCCTAGAAAAGATGTGTAATCAAAGTGCTAACTCTTCTAGATGAGTTTCTGATCAAGATAATGAAGAGAAACTCATCTAGCCTTGATTTGAATTCAGAAAATGTTCTAGATGAAGTGTCAGGTGATACATTTATTTAATTCCTGCCACTTTGTCATAGTTTTTCAAATGGTGCCATGCCCTGTTAATACTACAAGTCCAAATTCAACAAATCAACCTAGACTTGCTCAGATTGAAGCTGTAGGTCATTTCCTAGCTCCATCACTCTGCCAGGAGCAACTTCAGTTACATGGGGTCATCCAAGGTGGGTAGTGAAATTTGGTAAATCTTCAGATTAAGGGGCTCTATTTTTTCATCTATTAGTTGCAGAAATATTTTCTTATACAGTAGAACCTCTCTGTAAAGGATATCTAATTGCAGAGCGGAAGTGTCCTTTAGGGAGACGTGTCCTCTTACCAGAGAGTTACTAAATAGTAAAAATGGTAATTTTGCAAATTAAAACTGCCCTTTATAAAGAGGTGTCCTCTAGTTAGAGTGTCCTCTCATGGAAGTACTACTGTATCTAATTACCCTTATATTTAATGTTTTATAAGTTAGATTAAAGAGATAATGTAGTTGTACGTTGCCTAAATCATTTAGGATAAAATGAAAATCATGGGTCAAACAGGCTGTATTAGGGTGGCCCCACTGTCACTCAGCTGGTTACTGTCCAAACTGTGCATGCACCAACTGCAGTGCCCCCTCAGGGTTGGAATTTTGTAGTAAACAATGAGGGGGAGCTGTGCTAAGCTGCTTTGTTTCTTTAAAGAGGAAATGTTATATTGCCATCTTGCAGCAGACCCTCTGGCCCAACAGGTTTCTTGGATTTTATTTTACATGGACTCTTAAATGAATCTGCTGGTTTTGTTGTTGTTTCTTATCCCTTTGTGCAAAGATTACACAAATTCCATGCTCCTCAAGCTGTTTTATGATTAGCAGCGGTTTCTCCTAAAGTTTCTGTTTAGTGCATCTAATGCAAGACAAAATCTGTTCTGGAGCTGCAGTGGCCACGCTACATTTAGGTCAAGTTGAGCAGATTTTATTTTCTATCTTCAATGGCTTGTGATGGTCTGTTCTAAATCTTGTTAGTGTTGTTTGATGCTGTCTATTTCTGAAGTTCAGAGCTCCTTCTGGGTCCACTCCACTATACCAGCTGTGCTTAGGTGGGATCCTCTAGTTCTTGTTTATTTTTTATTTGGCTACTGTCACTATTTCTTTAAAAGTAAGTTTATTATTCTGTGGCAAAAGTTTTCTTGTGCCTTTTTTTTTTTTTGGCTAGTGCATCAGTACCTTCATTCCTCCAATGCTAGCGTGAGGGTATCCATTGAAGGTGCATTTTTGAGGTTTCTGGAGATAGCCAATTATGTTCCTGCTTACTTTGTCTATATGCTCCCCTGTGTTACTCAAGTGTTGTATGGCCCTTCTACTATCAGTGAGAATCCATATATCTTGAAAATGAGTATTTCTGATGGATTTAAATCTTCATAGATGGCTATAAGGTTTTTTTTTTTTTCATTGCAATAACGGCAGTAGAAGTTTGATTTATTTGTAAAAAGAAACATTCGTGTTTTCATTTGTATTATATAGATGGCATGTTATTGCTATGTATTAATAAGCTTTTTTATTACCTAATTATTACTTATTCATCATTTTCTGATGGACTTTTTTTTTTATTACCCCAAGTACATGATAATCATGGTGGGAAGAAGTTGATGATTGCTTTTACTGTAAGTGCAGCACATGTCTACACAAGTGAAAAGCAGTTCAAATTTTGGACTTGCAAATGTGCCAGAGCCCCATTTGGTTACTTGCACTCATTGGTGGTGGGGTTAAACTTTTGCAAGAATCGGGTGCCACATTGAAGCATTTACTTTCTTTATACTTCAAACCCTACTCCAACTCACCAAACAAACCCCAGAGTTGACCAAGTTACGGTATTTGGAAACACCTGCAGGGGTGACATTTTGTTCTGAACCTTACTACGCAATCTAAAGACTCATCATTTATACAAGGTTGGGTCAATAACTAATGCACTAACACCCCTAGCAAAATATATAAATAACTTATTATCATAAATACATGTTTTCTGGTAACTAAAACACTTTGCTTTTGATATCTGCAATCAGACTTGATTTATCTTTTGTATTTTTCAGATATGGAGCCTAATGTGAACACAAGAATCCGACAACAGTCGGTGACTGAGTTCCTCTTTAAGTCCGGTGACATTTCAGCCACAACAATTCACTCACAACTTCAGCCTGTATATGGAAACAAAACATTGGATAGAAGCATTATGCAGAGATGGGTTCAGCGCTTCCAGAAAGATGATTTTGATCTTCATGACAAAGAGAGGCCAGGTAAACCTTCAACTGTCACAACTGACCAAAATTTGGCTCTTGTTGAGGAAATTGTCAAGAATAACCGGACAATAACGACATATCAATCGATGAAAACTTTCAATATCTAAAGAAAGTGTTCTTAAACTACTTTCAGATCTTGGCTATCGAAAATTGTGCTCAAAATGGGTGCTAAAGCTTCTAACACGAGAAATGATGTAAACTTGGAAAGAAATTTGTTTAGACCTCATCGAATCTTACCCAGGACCAGCTTCTGAGGCGTTTAAAGGAGTCATAACATGTGATGAGACTTGGGTTTATCATTATGGTCCTTCTTCAAAGCGTCAATCAATGCAATGGACCCATAAAATGTCTCCAGTCGAGAAAAAACCAAGGCTTTCCCTTTCCAAAGACAAAATCATGATCACGGTCTTTTGGGACCAAGATGGGCTCGATATTCATGGAGACATGCTTGAAAAAAAATACTTCCATCAACAAGGAAATATATCGTAAATCATTAGAAAAGCTAAAAAGAGCCGTTTCAACAAAAAGGCCGGGCCTAAATGACTATCAAATCAAATTTCATCAGGACAATGCAAGACCTCACACCGCGCAACAGACATTGGCTTAAATTTCCAGATATGGGTGGACTTTGATGCCTCACCCAGCTTACAATCCTGACTCCTTCTGACTTCTACCTGTTTGGTAAATTAAAGAATTCTCTACGTGGTAGAACATTTGAAAATGATAAAATGTTACTCCAGGAGGTTAGAGGGTGGTTCAGAAAGCAAGATGTAGCATTTTACCAAAGTGCTTTTGTGAGTTGGAAAGAACGCTGGACCAAATGTGTACAGAGGAGATATATTGAATGATATATACCTAATAGTTATGTATTCATATATACAAAGTTTATGGTTTGTCAAATAAAAAAATTATTGATAATTGTGCATTACTTATTGACTCAACCTTGTAGTAAGTAGTCTTCTTCTTCTTCTTTCTTATCTTCACTTAATCATATCGAGGTATCAAGCTTGTAAAGCATGACAACCATCATGATTGGGTGAAGTAGAATGCATCTGCCTTTGTCATCAAGACTGGGAGCACTACTCAGTGGCAGGCCGACTTAGTAGTAAGTAGTAAAAATATTGATCCCACTTTACTAAAATTTATATTTGAATCCTACCTAAAATTACACTGAGTGCTACCATACTAAACTGTCAGTTAACCAGTGGTCTAAAACGTCGCTTTTTGACCCCTACGACCCAGGATCGAATCCTGTATTAGGACACTTTTTTCTAATTAAAAAATGCTCCAATGGCCTCTGATTCTTGTCTAATCCCACAAGCAAGTGCAAGTAACCAAATGGGGTTCTGGCACAATTGTAAGTGCAAAGTCAAATTGCTTTCATATGTGTAGACATGTGGTGCACTTACAGTAAAAGCAGTCTCCAACTTCTACCAACCATGATTTGTACCATGTGTACTCTTTATAGGAATAATAAAAATTTAAAATACTAAACTGTGCAGATACATCAAAAACAATCATACTAGATATGTATTCATATTGGTTTATATTTTAATATCCAATTTAAAATTTGGTAGAAAGAAAAGAAATACTTCTAATTACTTTTTAACATTTAATAATAAATATTTCAGTGATTGACCTGGGGTTTAAATTACAAAACTAATGGATGACGCAAGTTGTTGCAATTTTTCATCACCCCATGAAACAATAGAACCACCTTGTAAAGGATACCTAGTTACAGAGCCAAAGTGTCCTTTAGAAATAGATGTTATCTTATCATAGAGTTGCTAATTAGTAAAACTGGAAATTTTGGAGAACTGTCCTTCATAGAGAGGTGTCAGAACTGTCCTTCATAGAGAGGTGTCATCTTGCTGGAGCGTTCTCATGGAGGTTCTACTGTAATTAATTTTTAAATATCCTGATGAATATACCAACAGGACATGTATCATTTTCCTTACATTGTTTAAATATACATCACCTAATTTAAAATATGATAAATTAAAAAATCTGAGAAGAGCGCTAAAAAACATTCTTTGTGTGAAAAATCGCCTAAAATGTGAGAATAGTATTAATACCTTGTTGGGATAAGTCTGTTAATTTATTTACATTATAAAATTTGGTCATCTTTCTTTCTTTAGGAATATATACGCTAAATCTATTAGCTAGTAGTTTACGCGTGCAAAAGGAAAATGAAACTTTAATGAAATGTGGGATCATGCTTTACAAGTGTTTACGAAACCATGTTTGTAAATAAAATATCCTTTCAAAATAGGAGCTCACATTTATTAGGTGTATAAAATTTAATCTGTGATGCTATATATTTTATGAATTTAAATTCATTGCACATCTCTATTACCGAATTATATGTTGAAAATATTTTCATTTAATCTCTATATATTAAAGTAAATAGTATATATGTTTGTCGGCAAACTAATATGGCTGAAATTTTAACAGAACATAGAGTTAAGTCTGGAAGAGGTTTGGTCCCATTTTCAACCAAGCAAAATTAAAATTAAACGAGTTCTAGGAAAAATACTTATTTTTTCAGTTTGAAAATTATTATGACAATATTGCTTTATCATGTTTGATTGTCAGAAACAAAATTCTTTTGAGGAATATTCACTAAGGCAGACAGGTGAACCCAGACCATCATTTTTAGTAGACAGGAGCAAGATTCTAGCAGCAAAACATTCACTCGAGACAGACGAAGCCAGTTCATCTCCATATATAAAACAAAAGTTCAAAGACAATTTTCAGACTCTTTTCAATTAAAACTACAAACTAAATTATAAATTTAACTAGAGTATGTTTGGATGAGAATAAGCAGTTTAATAGATAAAATATACAATATTATAAACCAATATTAAATTTACATATTTTGCAATAGAAAATGATAAATATATATTAATGGAATTTATCCCAAGAATACCAGAATAATTTTCTTATTTTGGAGTCAGAAAATGTGTTTCTAGTATTGCAGCATCATGATTGGCAATAATGATTTCTTATAATAATATCAGAACATTAGCCCATTCTAAGAACAGATCTAGAATGACAACGCCAGTGTTAAAGTAAGCTTATTAAAGTTTTATCTAAGTAGAGCTAAAATAAATTAAGTGGGAAAGTATATATATTTTTTGTTAATATATATATATATTTTAACTCTCTCTACTTAAAATAAATATCACTAAATCAGATTATAAAAGAATAATGTTTCCCACTATGTTTATTTATTTTCACAATATATGTAATAATATCTGAAAATACACCCTGTTTTTTATACAAGCCATATGAAGGCGTTTTATACAGATTTTACTATTTCAGCATTATTACAACTTTCATAAAAGCTCGAAATCATAAGGTGATTTTCGCGCTTTTATGAATTTGCTCCAGGCGCTTATATAACTCAAGATATTACAGCTTTCTCATTCGCGATATTAGTATTCAATTATTTTTGGCATATTTTTTTAGAGATTTACTATTTTAGATAAAAATAGAATTAGGACCCATATTTGATTAAAATATGCATAGCTAACCGAAAACCCATAGGTTTTATCTGAATGAATTTTCACAAGAGAGAGGGCATATATATAATAAATACTGTTTTAAGTTGAATAATATTCATTACAATTTTATATTTTCACCCTGTCCCTATTGACGATGTAACGGCGAAGCTGATCTTCACGCCGCAAGAGTAAAGATGCGACGCTACTAGGGACAGAGTTTCAAGATTAAGGGAATCCTTGGCAGAAGCATGTTAGATCGATGTCTGTATCTACAATATTTTCAAGCTGTGAGTCACAGCTCCCATAGGGAAGGAGCTATGTAGCAAAGTATTTATTATATTTTATATACAGTTTATTAATTTTGATACTTATAATATGTATATTTTGATGCTCTGGAAACCTCCCTCATTGCTTATCTTATATCTTATAAATGTTGATTTTGTGCTTGCGTTGAATAAATTGTCGCGTTATTCGGAAGTTTGTCTTTTCTAATTTTTCTACGTTACAATATATAATATTAACTAAAAATCAATTAGAATATTCTTGACTACTAATTAGAATGAATATGATATAAAAATAACATTTGTTAAAGCAAAATTCGCCTGCCAAATATTCACTAGGGGAAAAGCCAGGCGAAGCTGGGTCATTTAGAGTCAGTATATAATAATTATCACAATTTTACAGCTCAAAAATACGAAAAATGGTTTGTTTATTGTTTATTTTATAATTCTTTTTTGAATCTATTATATGTTAATCCGTATATTCAGCTGTCTACATGTAAAATATCTCAATGGTTTTGTTGGATAAGAGTAACACATATCAATTTATCTTGATAATAATGGATTCAGTAGGGAGTGGATACTAGTCTCGTGATAATTGTCTAACAAATTTTCGTTAGGAAAACGTTCACTCTGGTAAAACAAAACAAACCAGGCGAAGACGAGTTTAATCGCTAGTAAGTCATATCTAATGTATTATTGCGAGAGAAGATTGTATATACACGTACCACACAAATGAGGAGGTTATGAAATCGAAGCCATATATTGTAATTATAGGGTCATAGCCCAATACTATGGTATACAGGTTAAATAAAAAAAAAAAGAATTTGCAACAAAGATAGGGTTGTGACATATTCATCGATCTGAAACTAAATGCTCTGTGCTAAGAAAATCGAGAAATGAATTGTTTTAATGCATTTTTGAAGGAAGAGGTGCTCTTCAAATGCATAAGATATACATGCATATATCTAATTGAAAATAAATTTTCTTCTTCATTGAAAATATGAAGATTTGGTTTACCCTAGTCAAATTTTAAGGTTTTACTTTCATATTGGGTCAAGAAAGATGGGTTTGAGGAGGTACGTACGATTTTAGCATCCTCCTCCCTTGCCTTACCTAAATCCTTTTGGCAACTTCACAGAGCTGCAACCAATTGCATAGTAAGTCTTTTACACACACTAGTTCTAACTGAGAAGTACTAGAAATAACTACAGTGGTATTATTCTTAAAAAATAAAGGTCGCCTCTCCCGTCAAAATAGAGGCTTAAACTATATATATAAGCGTCATATATTGACTGTCTCCACAAAGAAGCGGACTCAGGTCGGTGACAAAGCCACAACACCAGCTTTGTAAAACTGAGAAGCGTCCAGCTGGAGATCATGGTTTCGGGCAAATGACCCTCGTTGTCTAGGGCGGACTTTATTCCATGAGATCCAAATTTTATTTGATCTCTTGTGGATCTAATGGAATAAAGTCCGCCCTGGACCAACGAAGGCCATTAGCTTGAAACCATGGTCTCCAGGTGGACATTTCTCAGTTTTACAAAACTGGTGGTATGGCTCTGTAACCGACCTGAGACTTCTACTTTGCGGAGTTGGTGATTGGTTTTAGCGATCTATTTTGACGAGAGAGGCGATCTTTATTTTTTATAGAACAATTTCCTCTCGGCAAAAATTTTCCATCTACAGTGGTATACATCTTTATTATAATAGTTTCTTTTTAACAGAAACTTGGTTTTATAACTACATAAAAAAAAAATTATAGACAAATTAAACAATTTTATTGATTCTTTCAATCAAATTTTACAAAGGAGAAAATATAAAAGAGTAAATGGGCATATAAAGTGTAGGGGAATATATATACAAATATCTTCAGCAAGGAAGGCTTCCCCACCTTGAGAGGGTCCTCCTCCAGACAAGGAGGGGGTCTTCTTGTACACTCCTCAGTTCCGCGCCGAGGAAGTGCCTATAGATGCGCGTCTTGGCAGACGCCAGAATGGCCAGGGCGTCATCGTCTAGGCCATGCCCGAAGACCCAGCCCTGCAAGTCAGGGGGCCGCCCGATGATGGTAAATGCCTCCCTGATGAGAGGCCTGATGTAGCGGCAGGACCAGTACCTGTGAACCAGCGACAGGTCGCCGGACCCACAGGCGATGCAAGACTGATGTGCCGATGCTGGATGGGCTGGATGGGGCAGGGCGTTCAAAGCTAGCCTCACTGCCACGTCCGCGTTGTGCCCGGAGAAGGCGCAGCGCCGGAGCGACGACCAACCGATGTTGATGGGTAGGTTTATATTTTCCTCCCACCTTCTAGCGAACTGGATGATGGGCAGGGCAGTCAGGCGTGGACGCTCTAAGATGCGACGGGCAGTTCGGGTGATGACTCGCAAGAACGGCGTAGTCGTCCCGCGCAGCACTACGGCCTGGCCGATGGTGTTTACTCGGTAGGTCCCGCGTAGATTTTCGTCGATAAGACGACGGCAGAAGCTGGTCAGCGACGCGGCGTCAGCCAGGGCGCAGCGCGTAGGCCGAGTGAGGGGAGGGGCAGGGCCAGCGAAGTCCCTAATGCAGGCATTGACCCACCGGGTAGGAGCGAGAAGGTCGGGTGGCCGGAGAAGGCGGAAGCCACCTATGATGGGGAGGTTCAGGAGTTGATGTGGTGTAAGCACAGAGTGGTCTAGCGTGAAGATGTCAGCGACCGCCTCCCAGATCTTAAGAAGCCGGAGACGCCGTGGCGAGAGCCAGGACCCGGATGGAGGTGGATATAGCCACGCATCGCTCTCGACCAGCCAAGAGTAGGCATTACGGTTTCCACGCAGTGCGGCCTGCACGCCCTTGAAGCACGACAGCCGCAGCTGGGTCTCGATGTCGATGAGGCCGAATCCTCCAAGAGAGACAGGTCTCGCCAGGACGCTACCAGGAAACCAGGCGGTGCGCTCCGGCCCCCAGATGAACCGCGCAAGACGTGCCTGGATCTTGTGGATAGTACGGTCGGTAGGCAGGTAGCCGTGGATGTGATGGACCACCGAGGAGAGAACCAAGGAGTTGGCCGCTCTGGCCCGGCCGACGAGAGAGAGGCCGCGGGTGTAGGGGGACCACCTCGTTATAGCAGCTTCGAGCAGGACCAGGATATGTCTTTCTTGGGCTGAGTTTTGATTTCCTGGCGTCACATTGCAGCCCAACACCTTCAGTTCGACCGACGACCAGGAGATGCCGAGTGGAGCGTCGTTGCGGGCACACTACATACTACATACACTACATACTTATAAATTCCAAAGTTTTCAGTCTCAACAACAACATAGTTATAACAAAATAAAATCCTGCTCCAGAAGAATGATGTTGTAGAGAGGTTTTATTGAAGATATTTGATACATTATTTCTCACATCAGAATTATTGTTGCAAAGAAGGTAAAATGAAGAAGGAACTTTCTGTGCATGATAAAACCCTAGCCATAGTCCAAAATGGTGCTGTCAGGTACTTTTTAAAGAACTCCACCTTTCCTAGGCATATATTTTTAATTTTATAGTATAAATATTCGTAGTTTGGCATGAAAATATAGCTAAAATTTTCCTTTCAAGGTAAAAGTGCAAAACAACCCTAGGCTTCTCATTTTCTCTGTAAAAGAAAGGCAGGATGTAGGTGGATGCATCAATAGAAAGATGTTTACGCAATTTTGGCTCACCCGTTAAATATTCTGAAAGGTTGTCCCAAAAGTTCGTAAACATATTATGATTTATATTTTGCAAGTGTTTAGGAACTTTTGGGACAACCTTGGTAATATTGGTAAAATTATAACAGAATTCTTATAGAAGAATGATTTAATCTATGATGTTCTATATCAATGGTGGCAAATCAGCAGGTGGGCCAAGTTTAATAATTACAAGGTTGTCCCAAAAGTTCGTAAACACTTGAAAAATATAAATAATAATCATAATATGTTTACGAACTTTTGGGACAGTCTTATAATACAAACTTCTACTGTCTTTACTGTAGTGTAAATATTAGGAGGGTTTGGTTCATCAGTGGCGTAAAACTTCTGTGCGGAATCTGTAAGGTAATTATACATGGAACCTTTTATGAATGAAAATAGAAACTTTAACCCGAATTACTCTGATCATAATGTCCCCTCAGAACCTCAGAGGTCCTTGATTCGACGGCAGATTCAGGGAGTACTGGGAACTAAGGGTTCGAGGGCCAAAGGGGGGGGGGGGGAGTCCTATTGGAACTTTAGGACGGGTTTAGCTAATTCCGAACGAGAGGGCTCGGTCAGCAACCTTGCTATGAACTCTCGGAGACGCCTGTGGGTGAATGGTCAACCCCATTGTAGCCAGACCATAATGGCGGGCGCGAGGGGCCTACCAATGGCCGCTCGGTGCATGGAGAATGCATTATTCCCTTTCTGGCTGTGTGATCGACAGGGGATGCAAGGGCCTTTGATGCCTATATCGTCCCTGGTTCAGTCTTTGAGCCAAATTTCTATTCTGATCATAATGTCCATGAATAATGTCTCTATAGCATATCTCGTGTTCATTTTTAGGCCCGTCAAAGAGCCTCTTGCTAAAAAACTTGCTTTGTTACATAATAAAAGAAACATCACTTATTATTGGCATGTTTGCGTTAAAATCTAGCTATTCCTAAACATATACAGTAGAACCTTCCTGTAAAGGATACCTAATTGCAGAGCCAAATTGTCCTTTAGGGAGAGGTGTCCTCTTACCGGAGAGTTGATAAATTGTAAAAATGGTAATTTTACAAATGAAAACTGTCCTTCGTAGAGAGGTGTCCTCTAGCGCGAGTGTCCTCTCATGGAGGTTCTACTGTATATATTTTTAAAAATAAATTATTCTTACATCATATTTTTAAATTCACAAACACAGTTTAATAAATAAAAATCCCCTCAAAACAAACATCTATATATTTACCACTATATACTAATCCCTTTTAAATCATTATTTTATTACAATTATTACATACAATACTCGAGTAGTTGGAGACTTCTGTACACTCCAAGAACCTGGGTTCTCAATAAATAAATAAATACTACAGTTTATATTACAGTAGCCTATAATGAACGAGGTATCACTATTAAAATCATTTGGTGAAAATTACGTAAGAGTTAATGGATATTTAAGATGGCGGATCATGCGTTGTCGCATTTTCACTTCCGTCACTGTAGGGTAAGTTTGGTTTCAAGTTTTACTCTGCCTTTTGATGTGTGTGTTAGAATCTATTGTAGTCTTTTGTTGAAATGGCAATGGTATCGAATATTAAGTCAAGCGACGAATCCAAATAATATTCTTTATTAAAAAAAAAAAAAACAAACTAGGCCGAGTTTTTGAGAATTTCGCTTTCTTATGGATCCCTGGTGGATTATAAAGGAGAGCAAACATATTTATAATTAAACTAGAACATTTTAGCCCGTTCTATGAACAGGTGTAGAATAATAAGCAGTTCTCTCTCTAAACCTTATTATAATTTTACCTTAATAAAGCTGAAAATAAAGTGAGTGTGTGAGACTCTATGTTTCACTAATATACAGGGTGGCCAATAAGTCCAGAACCTTTTTATTTTTTAAATTAAAAATTAAAAGGCAAACTAGAATACAAAACTATAACTATTTTATTTTAGTGCATTTTTCAAAACATTTAAATTTAATATTTATTCAAAATGTCGTCCATTTGCTTCCAAATACAATCTAAGTCTTTTAGGGACACTTGGACAAACACAAGCACATAAAAACCGCATCAAGAAGATTAAAATTTTCTTCTAATGCAATTTTGGTTACCGCGCAGGCCAATCAATGGGTCTACGGTCCATTTGTGAGGGACTTTTCATTGAGAAATGTTCTAACAGGGTTTGAGTAATGGGCGGGTGCACTATCCTGCATGAAGTAAACGTTTTTTCAAACCCATTTTGGCTGCATAAATTCCTCCAACATTTTCAAATAATTCTCAACATTTACGTTTTCATCGAAAATTAAGGTCCGATTATTCCTTCCGAACAAATTCCACTCCAGGGAATTTAACTTCTTTCTCAATTTCTACCTTTGGATTTTCTGAAGCCCAATAAACACAATTATATCGATTGACATGGCCATTCAATTCAAAATTAGCCTCATCAGTTACATTATTCGATTAGGCAAATTTTCATAATTTCGAGCATTTTTTCACAAAATTCCACCCTTCTATCCTAATCATCTTCATGAAGTGCATGAATTAATTTAGGAATATAGGGCTTATAAACAAGACCTTTTAGCATTCTTTGGATGGAGGTTCTGGGTATTTTCAGCTCTTGAGACAACCCCCTTGTTGATATTTGAGGATTAGCTTCTAAAGATGCTTTAACTAGGTTTATATTAGTTTCACAGGTAGCAGAGTTCCTGATCTAGGGAGATCTTCCACACTACTGGTAGTTTCAAATGTTTAAATTATTCTTGTTACGGTTGATTTAGAAGGTGCAAAAGACTCAGAATGCTTTGACCATTGACGTCGTTGAATTGTGAAACTATCATGTTGATAATAGAGTTTGACAATTTTAATTATTTATTTAATATCGAGGGGGATGATATTTTCTGAATTAAACTTGGATGGAACCTGAGTACACGCATGCTAATTAGACAAATATTATAAATAATTATTTATAAATTATAATTAATTAGTTGAAATTTTTAAAAATGGTATCGGGACTTACGGGCCATCCTGTATGTTTAACTCTACCCAATGTAAATAAATAGGGAAACATTGATTATTAACATATAGTGTTTCATATAGTTTTGTTTATTTTATTTTATAATATTCCAGTTATATATGATGACATCATCCATCCTACAATCATTTTTATTTAAGTCGTATAAAAGCGTTTTTAAAAATATAAATTTGACTATTTCAGCATTTTCAACTTGCTCACTCGCGATGAGAATTCAATTATTTGAAGCATTTTTAATTGAACCATAGTTTAAGTAACAGAACCTTTCGACCCATTTGATTATAATATGTATAATTACTTATAATGTGGATCAAGTTTATTTTAAAACAATAAAACCTGATTTTTTGAAGGCTTGTACATATCTATATCTATATATATATGGTAATTTAAAACAACAACCTCATATGGTGTAGATAACTTATAACAAGATTGTCATGTTGTATATAGAAATACATCTATAAATAATTATGCGCATGATTAATCTGTGTCTTTACATCACCCTATGTAATGTAATTTGTACAAAGTGGATAAATAAATAAAATCTGTAATAGATTTAAGAGTTGAGCTGGGGCAGAGATCGAACATATAGTATTGCCAAAACAACAGAGTCTAAAGATGGAAGTCATAAATCAGGTAGATTCACAGTTCCCACGACAGGCCACCCACACTGTCACATGTGGTGGAATGCAGAGACCCCTCTCACACCTGGACAGGTAAAGGCGCCCTTTCTCAAACGCCCCTGTCACATAAGGTCACCCCGTCTTTAACCTATAAATCATCCACCTTACAGTCTCTTGGCAGTTCAGTCAGTTCAGTTCAGTTTAGTTTAGTTCACCCTTAGTGCAAGCCGCGTCGGTCGTATGTTATGTCGATCTCATCCAACATGTAGTTAGGAAGAACTCGTCTATCTCCATCTTGCGCTTCTAGCTCAGCTTTTATCTGTTAACGGAACTTTCTTAGTGCAACTGTGTCTTCGTTTTTTGTGTGGATATCCCCAGCTTTCCACTCTGCCTCGACCACGACTGCCTGTATTTTGTGAGAACTTTTAAAGGTCTTCCAAGGTGCAGAGAGGTACTGGAAAACTCTACATCCTGACTGTTCCTCTCGGTCAACACAGTACAACAAGAGCTACCAGGACTTCAACATTATTTCAGTAGTCGACAGGATCTCTACAAAAGCTACTGGAATTCTCTCAACATTACATGAGTCGACAGGATTCTACAAGTCGACAACACCAAACTTCAAATTACATTACATATATATATATATAAATGAATGTATGTGTGTGTGTGTGTCCTTTATGCCTGACCAAACCACTCATTGGAACGCCATGAAACTTTGGGATGTTATTTAGTATAGTACTGGGAAGGTTTCTAGCAAATAAAATTTTTGAAATAACTTTTCGCCTAAAAATAATCAAGATAAATATTCTAATTTATCTGTTATAATTCAACAATCTGCTCTAAATATCATCATGATGATACAATGATTTTGTAATGTAGAAAATTAGGAAAAACAAAATTCAGGATGACACGGCAATTTATTTGAGACAAGCATAATGATACAATTCCAAGGCAAGATACTATTCCTTTAACTTCCAATTACCGAGGGAATCAATTAATATTGATTTTATTCAACTTATCGAGTATTTTTCAAGGGACCGGGAAAAAATGTTCACTTTATCGAGAGATTCGTTAGACAAACCTTTACTCGGGTAAAACCCGGGCGAAGCCGGGTACGTCCGCTAGTATATTATAAATATTTGAATGATGATATTTGAAACAGTATTTGATTACAATAGATAAATTGATAGTGTTTTGATGAGGCCTAACTCTTTATTCTTCTTTAAACTTTCTATCTCTTCTTTAAAAAAAAAAAACCCTCTCTCTTTCTTTTGACGTTTTTATGACGTTTCTGTGCAAGATTCCTATCAGATATGTTTAATCGGGTTTCTGGCCTATATCGGTTCTTGGTAATGTGGGAGGAAAATAAGTCCCGGAAGCCAACTTCCACCTCATTAGCGTAGAGACAGGAAGAGGTGATAGTCTCTAAACGCCAGATCCGGCGGATGAGGAAGTAGGTGTTCAGGCTCCTCCAGAATATTTTCTTCTGGAATTTGAAGAATTAAACGACATTTTGTCTAAATTTTCAACTCGGTGATATACACTAATGGACAAAAATTTAGGAAGTTATACCTTTTAGCATGTATATCGGGATTCAGACAATAACTCTGAAAGATATTTGATACAAAGTACCTTTATTGAATACACACGAGATAACCAATTGTGAACAAAATTGCCTCTGTCTCCTTAAAAAAAAAAAAAAAAAAAAAAAAAAAAACAGACAACTGGCGGCACAAATATTTTCCACTTCCTTAAGTTTTGTCCATGAGTGTATATTAGTAATAATCGTTCCAATACAAAATTAGAAATATGAATAAGAAGATTGCGGCAGAAAGCATGCGTTCTTTCTTTTGGCATCGCATCAGAAGTCTGTCACGAGCTTGATTACTACTTGTGTTCTATATATTGCAGATGGTATTCATAAATACAACGCCATGACGGCTAAAATATATAAAAATCATATTTATCAGATACATCGAGCGCATAATGTTTAAAGGTGAACTGAATTATATTGCAGACACTGCAACTTGCGAAAAATGCAGCAATGGTATGGCTGCTATGCTTGATTGCCAATAGATAGAAATCGATAATTATTCGGTCAAGAACATTTTTGCCCAAGAGAACCTGATGGTGTTTCTGGTGTTACTTTTCATGCTGAACTCAAAAATCTAATCAGAAATTCTCCATCACCCATGGTTTTTGTGTGACAGCCTTTTTTTGGTATTGGGATAGATACAGCAAAAAATGCAAAAAATATTACGTAAGCATTTTTGCATAAACCTTATTACATTACATTGGTTTATCAAAAATTATTTTTCTTTGTCCTAAAAGAAACACAATCTTATCTAAATTTAACTCTTTGTGCTGATTTCAAAAATACCATTAGTTTTTCTATCACGCAAGATTTTTGAGATACACCCTACTTGAAATTTGGAAATGTTTTTAATATATAGGCCTATATGAACGAAATACTGTATATTTATTTTATTGAAAAGTAGTGACAGTGGATTTTTTTGTATACTTTGCTTATGGTACATCCCTCTTGAGTGTCCAGCAGTAGTCAGCAAGCATACCGGGACTCCATTTACCTTGGTACCGCTTCTCCATGCTTGATATATCTTGATGAAACCTCTCACCATGCTCATCGCTAACTGCACCAAGATTGTCTAGAAAGAAATCCAGATGTGATGCAGGAAATAGATCTTGAGAGACATGTTACATCCCAGTGCCTTGTAGGAAAGCAACAGATCATTAACAATGTCTCGGTAATTTTCAACCTGGACACTTCCTAAGAAGTTCTTGCAAACGTTTCTAAAGGAATTCCATGCTGCTGCTTCAACTTCATTCAAACTATTTTGAAAATATTCATCCTGCAGAAATTCTCGAATCTGAGGTCCAACGAAAATGCCTTCTTTAATTTTCGCATCACTTATGCTAGAACATTTTTGTTTTAGGTAGGCAAATCCACTGGCATTTCGATCCATTGCCTTGACAAAGTTCTTCATTGATCCCAGTTTAATATGTAATGGTGGTAAGTAAATATTTTCTGAATCGATCAGGGGAGGATTTACAATATTTTTATGTCCTGGAGTAAAGATTTCACGGTTTGGCCAGCTTTTTTTAATGTAATGCCTTTCCCTATCTCTGCTATCCCACTCACACAGAAAACAACAAAATTTTGTATAACCAAGCTGTAATCCACGCAAGAGAGCAATGACTTTCAAATCGCTGCATATTTTCCAACTGTATCTTTCATATTCTATCTTTTTCAAAAGCAGTTTCATGTTTTCCTAAGTCTCTTTCATGTTGGATGCATGTGTTATTGGCACTGATGGGAACTTATTTCCGTTGTGAAGGAGAACAGCTTTCAAACTAATTTTTGAAGAATCAACGAATAAACGCCACTCTTCTGTATCATGGTCATGACCAAGCGCTTCCATTAAACTAACAACATCATTGCAATATACTAAATCATTCTCTTGTGAATAGAAGTCTTGAAATTCATCTTGACGCTTGCGAAAAAAGCATACTTTTGTGCCTTTATGCAGCAGATTACAGCGTTTTAACATAGAGCCTAAAAGTTCACTCTGTTTTTTTTTTTTGGATAAATCTAAATCACTTATGAGGTCGTTCAAATCTCCTTGGGTTAACAAATGAGGTTCAGACGAAGCACCTGCTTCAAAATTTGTTTCATCCGACTGTTGCTCTCGTCTATCTGAATCATCGTCACTAAATATTTCATTTTCAGGAGGCTGTGGCACAGGTAAAATGTCACTATGAGAAACCGGTCTCATAGCAGAAGGCAAATCTGGATATTCAACTGTATGTCTTGATTTGGATGTAATACGTGTAGTTTTTGTCAAACAAAAATAACAGTCTGAAGAATGGTCTTTAGGTTCCCTCCATATCATTTGAACCACAAAAGACATATGACGTTAATCTTTAATCCACCCTGTAAGACGTCGAGCACAAATTTCACAACAATAATGAGGAGCTCAAGTCTTATCTTGGTCACCGACTTTACAGCCGAAATAAAGTTGATGGCCCTTTTTGATGAGCGGTGTAAAGTTTCGCCTATGAACTTTGAAAGTTGATTCCCCACAAATGTAACAGAAAATATCAGGGAAATTAATGCAACGCCTCGGCATATTGACACAGTCTAGTGCACACGATTTATAAAAGCAAATCGATAGAGAAGAATGACTGATCACTTCAAATATACCTGTCACTTCTAATGCAAATCTATTAAACAAATCGTTAGGTTCAATTCAAATATATATATTAAAACTGTTATTCAGAAAATAGCATTCTAGAGCTTGTCGTTATTTTTGAGTTGGAAGCAAAACAGATTGCATTATAAAATAAACATATTTAATAAAATAATCAATAATTTGTTATTTAAATTAAAATTTATGATTCTTAAAGAGCATAATTTAATCAATAACAAATAAAATAAAGCTTTTGGATCCACATATCAATTCTTTTTGTCAAAAATAAAGCGCTAGCTAATGTAATGATGTTTACTTAAAAAATGCTTACGTAACATTTTCTGCATTATTACCGTATATACCAATTTATAGAAAAAATGGTTATCCTGCAAGAACTATGGGTGATGGAAAACTTCTGATTTCATTTTTGAATTCAGCATGAAAAGTTACATTAGATTCAACATCAGGTTTTCTCCGGCAAAAAAAAAGTTTTTTTTTTTGTAGACCTGTGTAACGGAAGAACAAGGTTTTGGATGAGTGAAGTACATTAGTCCATGATGCTTCCACGCGCGCTACCCGAGTTGGCCTTCGCGTGGCGCATTCTGGGCAAATACTTGGTAATCATCGAACAGATCTGATCGATGGGTGACATAATGGGTCGGCCAAAGTAGCGACAAAACCTGGATGTCAATAAAGAATTGTTTATAGCTACTGGTCATAGTGAAACCAGGTCTTAACAAACTCTGGCTACACTCCTTGGACTTTTCTCTTTAAACAGCATTGCCCTGTTGAACCTACTAGGAAACAAACCGGCCTGGAAACACTTGGTGAACTGGTTCACTAAGGCAAGCCAGACAGATTCCTAAGTTGGTCTAGTAGTTGGTGATCTATGGATAGCCTGGGTTGCTAATATGTTACTATATATAGGCTGCTTATTAAAAAGCATTAAATTTACGATATCTCGTTTTATCATATGAGTTTATTACTTTGCTTAATAAATGGGATCCACGAGAGCTCTAAAAGTGGAAGTAATAATAAACTTAGCGTTGTTATATATAACATTGTTGTGATATCACATTTATATGTTTAAAAGCGTATGTAAAAGCTACATTATTTATGAATTAAAATGTAATTATCCTAATTTTTGTGTGCTCAGGATATGAAGATGTGGATAACATTTCTTTTTCTGCTCCTGGCATTGGATGCCTGCTGGACAGAGGAAAGTCCCGTGATCTCTCTACCCATGGGGAGAATCCGCGGAATGCGAAAAGTGTCTATTGCTAACAAAGAACTCGACATTTTCCTAGGAATTCCATATGCCAAACCACCTTTGGGAGAACTTCGGTTTAAAAAACCCGTGGAAATTGAAGCTTATTTAGGAGAAATAATTGCGCATTCTTTTCCAAAAGCGTGTTTGCAAGTTAGTGGACTTGGTGGTTGGGAGCACTATAAACGGCTTAATATGAGTGAAAATTGTTTATACTTGAACATTTGGGTTCCTATTTCAAAGAACCTGAACTCCGAACCAAAAGGTGTTCTAGTTTGGATACACGGTGGCGCATTTGCTTCAGGATCTTCTTCTGAGTCAAGATACAATGGAGAAATGATCGCAGCACATGGGGATGTGATTGTGGTCTCTATGAACTACCGCTTAGGAGCTATGGGATTCCTCAATGGGGGAACGCAAGATGGGCCTGGAAACATGGGACTCTACGATCAGAATATGGCCTTGAGATGGATTAGAAATAACATCGGTTTCTTTGGGGGCAATCCTGAGATGGTAACTCTATTTGGAGAGAGCGCAGGTGGAATTTGTGTAGGGTTCCATCTTACATCACCTTTCAGTAAAGGACTATTTAAAAGAGCAATCATTCAAAGTGGAGTTCCAAATATGCCTACCAATTTCAATTATGAACAAACCCTTAAATTTGCCCAGAATTTTGCTCAAAATGCTAATTGCACGTCTGCAAATTTAAACATTAAAAGAAATCCTGTTCCAATTTTCAATTGTCTCAGAAGTAAATCTCCAGAAGAACTTTTGAAAGCAGAATATGAAGTGCGGAACGAAATAAAACTCCATGCCCTATTTCGTCCTGTTGTTGGCGAAGATTTTATTCCCTACCGAAGACTTATTCCTCTGGAACCCGAGCATATTAATGATAAAGATTTGATAATTGGTATAACATCAGATGAAGGATCCCGTTTTGTATTAGATCATTTCTCTGATATCATGAGTAGAACAAAAATAACGAAGTCACTGGCCTATAGTGCTTTTATCCAATATCTTGAAGCCACAGATCGATGGGAGATCATGAAGGAAAAACTGGACGCTTACTTTAGAGGAATTTCTGAAGATGATTATATGGGCGTGAAAAAAGCAATGTCTGCACTTCTTACTGACTGGCTTTTCAAATGTCCATCCTACGAATTTGCCAGTTTGTTTTCTGCACGGAATAATGACGTATTCTTCTATTACTTTAATCACATGTACAGTGGAATGGAAATGAATCCAGATAAGGAATGGATAGGTGTTACTCATTTCGAAGATATCCAATTCATATTTGGCCATTCCTTAAGGAGTGATATGATACCAAATGAAGCCAACTATACCAGTAACGAAAAGAAATTTTCTCTAGACATGATTGAACTCTGGTCATCATTTGCAAAGAATGGGTAAGTTTAGTTTAGTTCTGAATATTTATTGACAAATGCTTGAATTGTATTATTTAATTTTTATTACAATTTGTAAAATGTTAAGATGTTCTGCAATATATCAGCTCACACACATTAGTTTAATATTTGTTTTTATTTAATTGTTTTTGCACAGATTTAATGATGATAATTGTGTGTGTGCATATATATGTTCTGAAAATAGAGCAATCCATACTTAAATCATTAGATAATAAAAGGACATATATTGGATTGAATAAAAGATTTATTTGCCTTCTTGCTAGGCGAAGCGCGTCGGTACCAAAACTGGTTAAAATCGTTCTGAAATCCAATATATGCCTTTTTACTATCTAATGATTTAAGTATGGATTGTTCTATTTTCAGAACGATTTTAACCAGTTTTGGTACCGACGCGCTTCGCCTACAAAGAAGGCAAATAAATATTTTATTCTATCCAATATAAGCCTTTTTACTATCTAATATATATATGTATGTGGTGTTTGCATTCATAGACGGCGTTTGTATTTTAGTTGCGGAATTGTGTTACCTATGTTTGTTGTTTGCAATAAAAATAAGTAATCTTTCAAGTCTTCTTGTTAAAATATATTGCAGGTTCAACTATTACAAAATATTTGATATATACATCAAATATATATAATCTTATTACATTATTTTGAAATAAGCCTACCCTCCATAAGTCAAAGATAAATTATGAAGATATTATATTAAAATAAAACATATTTTGTAAAGATTATATAAAAGGGCGTGAGATTGCTCCCTCTTTATCAATTTATTGCACAGTGAATTTAATTTACAAATTATTGTAGATCACATGAAAACAAATTTTTCATTGGTCAAAAACAATTATTGATAATAATACATAAAAATAATTATTAATAATAATAATACAATAAAAATATTATGAAAATTAAAGGCTTTTTAGAATGCAGTATTTTATAAAATGTTTTTGAAACAAAATATAAGGAAACAAAAATAAGAAACAAATGAAGTTGACTGCGATTATTATTTAAAAAAAAAATAAGTTAAAAGAGACACATAAGGTTCGGGGATCTCTTCATATCTGTTTACACTAGCAGGGTCCTTCATTGATGCTATGGCCTCCAGGAACTTCCTCTGGTGTGAGTTCTGGATGCCCCTGTAAATAGTGGAACTCAAATTTTGATTCAAATATTTTGTAAAGTTCTCCATAAAGGTCATTTATAAATATTTCTTTTAATATCTCATCTGATATATACGTGTTTATTATTTTTATTGATAAAGAGGTTCTCTGAAAGCTTGTTTTCTTCAACATAAATAAATCTCAGCGATTATATATATTGTCGCGGAGATAAATAAAGCAAGGGCAAATTTGGGAATAAATAATTTATTATAAGGGGTATTGATAGGGGAAGAGCGGAAGTACCACTTACCCCAAGTTAAAGCTAATCCTGAATGAACGGCGTTAGCCACCGTCCCCGTTTTCCTTATTTACAGATCAGCTTCCCAGAAGCCCCCACACCTGTGGTCCCCCCCGGGGTCCAGGGATGATTGACAGTTGTCCCATCTGGATGGAGCTACTTGACATTACCCCCTCTTTAGAAAAAACAGCGACCCGCTGATTAGCTTGTCTCAGTCCTTGTTCTGGAAGGAAATCTATCACGGCCTGTGTTCCCTAGCAGAATGGAATGTTGTTCTTCAGGGTCCAGGTAGGGCTTCATCCGAATGACATGAACGATATCCTTGGATTTCCGTGATCGGGGAGACGGGTCCACGGGCTCTACTTCATACGTAACTTTTGAAAGCTTCTTGGTCACCTTGTAGGGACCGAAGTATCTCTTCAGTAGCTTTTGTGAGAGCCCTACTTTTCGGATGGGAGTAAAAACCCACACAAGATCATCCTTCTGGTAATAGACTGGAGTATGTTTCTGGTCGTAAAGTCTACGGTCTTTCGCCTGTGATTGTAGAAGGCGTGATCGGGAGAGTTGACGCGCTTCCTCAGCTCTGGTCACAAGTTCCCCAACGTAGTCGTCAGAGATCTCATCTGGTAGGTAGGGTAGTACGGCATCGATGTAGGTCTCGGCCTCGCGGGCGTGGACAAGAAAGAACGGAGTGTAGCCGGTCGCCTCCTGTTTAGCAGTGTTGTAAGCAAAAGTCACGTAGGGTAAAACTTGGTCCCAGTCCTTCTGCTCGACACCTGTGTACATGGACAACATGTCTCCCAGAGTTTTGTTGAACCTTTCAGTCAGGCCGTTGGTCTGGGGATGGTAGGCCGTTGTAAATCTGTGCACAATTCCGCACAGAGCATTGATCTCTTTTATTACTTGAGAAATGAAATTTCTTCCGCGATCTGTTATCATTTCTCTAGGAGCTCCATGCTTCAAGATAACATCTTCAACCAGGAACTTAGCTGTTTCGATTGCTCCTCCGTCTGGGATCGCTTTCGTTATGGCATACCTTGTCATATAATCGGTGCACACAATGATCCAACGGTTTCCATCTTTAGAAACTGGAAATCTTCCAAGGAGATCGACCCCGACCTTATAGAATGGCTTTTCTACGGGCGGTATGGATACAAGTTGTCCAGCCGGACGTCGAGGTAATTTCTTCCTTCGTTGACACTCCCGACAATGGCTTACATATTGGCGAACAGTTCTATAAAGGCCAGGCCAATAGAATCGTTTCTTGACTTTGTCATACGTTCGGGCGAAACCCAAATGCCCAGCTGTAGGAGCGTCATGTAAATCTGCCATAACTTCCGATCTTAAGTGCTTAGGGATCATCATAAGCCAGGGTCTTCCAGTTGTGCTATAGTTTTTCTTGTATAAGATGCCGTCGATAATGCTGAATTCCTTTCTGGTGTAGCCCGAGTTTAAATTATCGATTATTTTAGCTAAATCCAGGTCTTTAGTCTGCTCTATATCGACGTTGGTTAGTGACATCACAGCACTAGGTGGATCGTTCTCAAGCGGGCTCCTTGACAGACAATCGGCATCCTTATGTTTGCGTCCGCTCTTGTAGATAACGGTCACGTCAAATTCTTGCAACTTCAGCGCCCATCTTTCCAAACGGCCAGAAGGATCTTTCTGCCCTACCAACCAACATAGAGAATGATGGTCAGTGACAACCGTGAATGGTCGACCAAACAAATATGGGCGGAATTTGCTAATAGACCAGACTACAGCAAGGCATTCTTTTTCCGTTGTAGAATAGTTATTTTCAGCCTTTGTCAAGCTTCTAGATGCATAATCTATAGGCCGCTCCTTTCCACCTTGTATTTGTAGAAGAACAGCTCCAATACCATGTCCGCTTGCATCCGTGTGTAGATGGGTATCAGCGGATTCATCAAAGTGTCCTAAGACAGGCTCTGAAATTAAGAGCTGTTTTAAGGACTTCAAACGCTTTCTCTTGAGCTGCATCCCAATAAAATTGTTTTTCAGTCTTCAGTAGGTCATGCAAAGATCTAGCTTTGTCGGCAAAGTTCTCAATAAATCTTCGGTAATAGGAACATAATCCAAGAAAGCTCCTCAGTTCAGAGATATTCCTTGGCCTCGGAAATTTAGAGACGGCTTCAACTTTATCTGGATCTGGATGAATTCCATTGGCGTCAACAAGGTGTCCCAAAATCTTTATCCTCCTTGATCCAAAAAGACACTTTTTGTGGTTCAAGCTTAGTCCAGCTTTCTGGATGCAGCTTAATACAAGTTGTAGACGACGTAGATGTTCCTCAAAGGTAGTTGCGTAAACTACGATGTCGTCCAGGTAGCAAAGGCACATGTTCCATTTAAGACTGCCCAGAACACTATCTATCATCCTTTCAAACGTTGCTGGAGCGTTACAAAGACCGAAAGGCATTACTTGGAATTCATACAACCCATCTGGAGTGATGAAAGCAGTTTTCTCCCTGTCTTTTTCGTCCACTTCAATCTGCCAATACCCGGACCGAAGATCCATTGTGGAGAAGTAACTAGAGCCGGCTAAACTATCCAAGGCATCGTCAATGCGTGGCAGCGGGTAAACATCTTTTTTTTTGTTATCTTATTTAATCGACGGTAATCTGCGCAGAATCTCCAGGTCCCGTCTTTCTTTCGAACTAGAATAACTGGAGATGACCAAGGACTTTCAGAGGGCTTCACGATGTGATTTTCAATCATCTTGTTCACTTCATCTTGAATTAGTCGTCGTTCACTTGGTGCTACTCTATAGGGCCTCTGTTTGATAGGAGAGTGGTCTCCTGTGTTTATCTTGTGCTTCACAGTACTGGTGGGCTTAATAGGAGTACTCTCAAAGTCAAATACGTCGATAAACTCGTCAAGGCATGAAACAAGCTGTAACCTTTGAATTTCAGACAGCCCTGGATCTAGAGTAAGGTTTATCTTCTGTGACCATTCACGTGACTTTAGCTGCGTTTCTTGTAACTTATCGCTGGATTCAATAAGACTGCAGATATTCCCATTCTCATAACTTTCCATAGTGCACATATTCATTCCTGATGGAATCAGTTGCGGCCATTCGCCACCCAAATGCTACCTCGGCCGTGTCGAAATGTAACCAATGAGTTTGGTATAAGAACTTCCTTTCTTAATAATAAGTCCTTAGAAGTTGAGACTAAAACATCTCTAACACCACATATTTCTTCGTTTATCACACTGATCTTCTTTATTGATTTAGGCGGGATGACAAAGTCTTCGGAAGCAAACAATCTCTGGTTTTCCTCCTCTCGAGATTCCAGGACGGAGGTTTCCCCGAGATGGAGTTCATTTCTGCCACAATCAATGACGGCCTCGGTGGCCTTGAAGAAGTCCCATCCAAATATGATATCATGGCTGCATTCCACCATAACAACGAATTCAAATGAGATATTCAGACCATTAACTTCTATGTTCAGGACACATTTTCCTAGGGTCTCTATTAAATTTTTGTTTGCGGCTTTAAGAATGGGACCTGGTTCTTTGAAGAGAGGTGTCTTTAGTTCGCGTCGAAATTTGTCTGAAATAACAGAAAAGTCGGCTCCTGAATCCACCAATGCTTTAATTTTGCGTCCATTTATTTCGACCATAACAAAATTTTCTTTTAATTTAGCGGCGATATACCCTGAAGGATTTTCCTCAATGGCGACCTCACCCCCGTTAGAAGCCGCTCCACTTAGTTTTTCACATTCTGAGGATTGGGAGAACGGCTGAAACGACGGGCTGGCGACTGGGATTGTCTTCGGGCTGGCGACCTTGCACGGCTTGGATGTGGGGAAGAGCTCCGGTAGAAGTACGTCGAGGTTTGGGGCGTTACATAGTCGTCGTCGGCGTCATATCTCGGGAGTCGACTCGAAAATCCAACATTTCTTCCTTCTCCGCCATTCCTTGACCTGGCTTCAGCGAAGACCTGCCGTCGTTCCCTACAATAACGGACGACATGTCCGGGTCGTCCGCAGTGGAAGCAGATTGGTTTGTCGTCGTAGGTTCTCCAATGTTCCCGTCTTCCTGGGTTGGGTTGGTCGGTCGATATTATAATAGGGCGTTCGTGGTTTTTGTTGTACCACGTTGACTTGTGGTCTGGTAGGTTGTAGAGCACGGCTGACCTCTTCCCTCACAGTCTGTTCCAGGGCGTTCACCTCTCGGAGAGGATTGATCACTTCAGGTGCTGTGAAAACCTTTTGTATCTCTTCTCTAACGATGCGGCGAATTAAGCCGGCCAAGTCGTCTGAGTCGTCAACACACGAAATGGGCATTACGTTTGACAACCTGGCGAATTTCGTACGGCCGATCCGGCGCTGCTTGACGGTTGTCAGATGACGGCAGAACTTCAGGATCTCATCTACCGTCTGTATGTCTTTCGCCACCAATACCTGGTATGTGTCCTCCGAAATTCCCTTTATAATGTGAGCAACTATCTCACCTTCTTCCATGCGAGGGTTCACCTGGTGGCAGAGACTAAGAATCTCCTGGATGTATGACTCGCTGGGTTCTTCGGCCTTCTGTGCTCTTGACTTCAGAACTTCCTCGGCGCGTCGAGCAGAATCCTCCTGCAGTCCGAACACACCGCGGAATGCGTCTTCAAAGCTTCTCCACGAGTTGAGTGATTCTTCGTTATTATCAAACCACCTTCCAGCAGTTCCGTTCAAGTAAAATACGACGTTGGCAAGCTTCATGGTCTCGTCCCATCTGTTGTACTTCGAAACTCTCTCGTACTCTTTCAACCACTGTCCAGGGTTTATATTTCCATCTCCAGAAAAGGTAGAAGGATCTCGTTGGCGCTGACAAGGGAGGTAGGATCCGTTAACAGTAGGTCTGTGGTCGTCTTCCATTTCTATTCGTTGTGGCAAAGGTTGAAGAATTGGTTCACGTCCCTGTAGACGTCGACTTCTTCGAAGTTCCGTCACGCTACCCAGCGTCTCCACCAAAATATGTCGCGGAGATAAATAAAGCAAGGGCAAATTTGGGAATAAATAATTTATTATAAGGGGTATTGATAGGGGAAGAGCGGGAGTACCACTTACCCCAAGTTAAAGCTAATCCTGAATGAACGGCGTTAGCCACCGTTCCCGTTTTCCTTATTTACAGATCAGCTTCCCAGAAGCCCCCACACCTGTGGTCCCCCCCGGGGTCCAGGGATGATTGGCAGTTGTCCCATCTGGATGGAGCTACTTGACAATATGATTACTATGATAACTAGTATACTAGTTAAATAGAAGTCAAAATAATTATACAGTATATGTGATGTGTAATTACCAAAATTGGTTCACTTGTTTTATATTTAAAAAATCTGGATGTATATTAAATTTTCTTCTTGCCATCAATACGATACCTGTCAAGTATTTTACTTTAAAAATCAATATTAATTAATTAAAATAGGTAGATGTTACAACAACAAAAAGCCTTTATTGAGGACCTCTCGTCCTATATAGGATTCGCCAGTTTACAGAGTAATTGAAGAGAGGAGAACTAAGAATACAGAGAGAAACCTATATGTAGTAGGTATAGTATAGTATTTTCTACACTGTGACTATATACAACAGCAGCAACAAGCCTTTTACTGGAATCAAAGTTCCATACAGGATTCGTCATTCTAATCCTGACAAAGATTATTTGAGTATAATTATTTACATCAATTAGATTATGTATATAGCCTCCTCTTCGGTAGATGTTACTTGTCTACCACTAGTGGGCTCTCCAATCATTTTCATATAATGCATCATAACAACAATAATGTGTTTAAAAATACCTTTACTTATAATTTGCGGAAGAGCAATATGCTTGAGAAGCATATTATATATTTATCATTATATGCATTTCTACTGTCTTAAAAGCTTATGTTCATAGTTCATTTAAAAATACCCTTTCCAAGAGAGTCTAGCTTTAGTAACATTATAAAAGGAAAACCGAAAATGAAATATTACAGCGGTATGATAGATTAAACTGGCAAAACTGCTGGGAGGGTTCACCACTGATGAGCCAGGCCCTCCCATTATTTTTTATCATTGCAGTAAAAGTAGTAGAAAATTGATTTATTTTAAAAAGAATCATACGCGTCAAAAATAGTTCAATTTTCTTATAATCATTTTCTTGTTGAGTTTATAAAGGACAACACCTAGTTACAGAGTCAAAATTTCCTTTAGGTGTCTTCTTACCGGAGAATTAATCATTTGTAGAAATTCTATATACAGTTACGAGCGTCATCAATTCTTCATCTCTTAATCAGTTTTCGTCTCTGTCACCGTTTGCTTTTTTTTTTGGAATGGCGCCCTCCTATTGGTTGGCTACGATCACGCCACCTTTGCCCCCCCACTCGCTTTTTCGTTTTTGTAACTATTGTGTTGGAGCGGGTCGCTCCTTAAATAAATGCATATATTAGTTAATAACCAAATGGAATCCTCTCTTTCTTTTTCCCAGTAAGAGACGCCTACGGAAGCCAACAGTACATAGACAGATAAAGCACATAGGCTATAGTTATTAACTAACATATGCATTTATTTAAGGCGCCAATTTATAATTGTAACAAATAGTATTTGAATCAAAACATTCAATCGGGTAAAACACGGGCGTTGCCCGGGTCATTCGGCTAGTGGTAATATATTGGTGGTGATAGCTTTACTTTGTAGAGAGAGGTATCCTCTAGCGAAAGTGTTTTCTCATGGAGTTCTACTGTACTACTAATATATTTTGTGATAATTCGAAACCAATATAGACACGTATGATTCTTTTAAAAATTAAACAAATTTCTCTACTGCCCTTACTGCAATGAAAAATTGATGAATATAAGTTAAAGCTGTACTAGATGATAGTGAAAAGAAGTAGTTAATTATCTTACTATATCATCTTATTGAAATGGATATAGTTGAAAGCACGCGGAGTCAAACAACAGGCAAGGGTTAAGCTCCTTTTATATAGACTGATAGCAAAGGAGAGAGAGACTGACAACTGGGCAGCACTGTGATTGGCTGGCTGGAATGTAGTGGTGACGTAGGTCCTCCCCGGCGGAAGTAGGCATATTCAACATGTCTTCAAAAATTAATTAATTTTCCATTGCAGTAAGGACAGTAGAAAATTGTTTAATTTTTAAAAGAATCATACGCGTCTATAATAGTTTCGAATTTTCATAACAGATGGCGCGCTAATGTATCATATTATAATTTCTATTGTGTTTTCTATAATGTTCACCACAATCCATGAGATACTTTATCCTGTATTACTATTATCTAAATATATTATTTACTCGCTCTGAATTCCAAACATCTTAATCTGAGTTAGCTTTTGATGTCGTCACAGGGAAGCACGATCATCCCGTCACTATGCTTGGCCTCGCTGGGACCCCCACCATCGCCGGGTCCTTCAGCTCAACGCCACCACGGCCTCGGTCATCCCGCTGCCGGGAGCGGAGGCCTGCCGTCTCTGGATAACTCCGAGGCCTCTTCATTCTAATATGGACAGCTTCAATACTTTATAACTTCAGGATATTTCATAATTTCTCTAGCTTTACTGGAATACTTCGAGGCCTTTCTGTCCTCCCGTCAGTTCAGATTCAGAAGCCTTTAGTTAGATGCGATTTACTATACCCTTTATACTCCTTAGGCTTCACTATACCCTAGATATATCCATGGCTTCACTATACCATAGATAATTATATTGATTCACTATACGCCAGATACCTCCATGGCTTCCTTATACCATATATAATCGTATTGCTTCCTTTTACTATAGATACTCTTATTGCTTCACTATACCCTAGACACCTACATGACACCACTATACCATAGATAATTCTATTGCTTCACTATACCCTAGATACTCCTTAGGCTTCGCTATACCTTAATTACCACCATGGCTTCACTATACAATAAATAATTCTATTACTTTACTACACACTAGATACTTCCATGGCTTCACTATACCATAGACAATCATATTGCTTCATTATACCCTAGATACTTCCATGGCTTTACTATACCCTGGATAATTCTATTGTTTCACTATACGCTAGATACCTCACTGGCTTCACTATACCCTAGATAATTCTATTGCTTCAATATACCCCCGACATAACTCTATTGCTTCACTATACGCCAGATACCTTCATGGATTCTTTATACCATAGATACTTACATGGCTTCACTCTACTATAGATAATTCTATTGCTTCACTATACGCTAGATACCTTCATGGATTCACTGTACCATAGATAATGCTATTGCTTCACTATACGCGCGCGCTAGAAACCTCAATGGCTTCACTATCCCTAGATAATTCTATTTCTTCACTATACCCTAGACACCTCAATGACTTCACTATACCCTAGATAATTCTATTGCTTCACTATAACCTAGACACCTCAATGACTTCACTATACCCTAGATAATTCAATTGCTTCACTATACCCTAGATAATTCTATTGCTTCACTATATCCTAGATAATTCTATTGCTTCACTATACCCTAGATAATTATATTGCTTCACTATACCTTAGATAATTCTATTGCTTCACTATACCCTAGACACCTCAATGGCTTCACTATACCCTAGACACCTCAATGGCTTCACTATACCCTAGATAATTCTATTGCTTCACTATACCCTAGATAATTCCATTGCTTCACTATATCCTAGATAATTCAATTGCTTCACTATACCCTAGATAATTCTATTGCTTCACTATACCTTAGATAATTCTATTGCTTCACTATATCCTAGATAATTCTATTGCTTCACTATACCTTAGATAATTCTATTGCTTCACTATATCCTAGATAATTCAATTGCTTCACTATACCCTAGATAATTCTATTGCTTCACTATATCCTAGATAATTCTATTGCTTCACTATACCCTAGATAATTCTATTGCTTCACTATACCCTAGATAATTCTATTGCTTCACTATACCCTAGACACCTCAATGGCTTCACTATACCCTAGATAATTATATTGCTTCACTATACCCTAGACACCTCAATGGCTTCACTATACCCTAGATAATTCTATTGCTTCACTATACCCTAGACACCTCAATGGCTTCACTATACCCTAGATAATTCTATTGCTTCACTATACCCTAGACACCTCAATGGCTTCACTATACACTAGATAATTATATTGCTTCAATATACCCTTCATAACTCTATTGCTTTACTATACGCCAGATACCTCCATGGCTTCACTATACCATAAATAACTCTATTGCTTCACTATACGCTAGATACCTTCATGACTTCACTAAATACCCTAGATAATTATATTGCTTCACTATACCCTAAATAATTCTATTGCTTCACTATACCCTAGACACCTCCATGGCTTAGCTATACCACAGATAATTCTATTGCTTCATCATACCCTAGATATCTCCAATGGCTTCACTATACCCTTGAGAGATAACCCTAAGGCAAAACTAGCTCTTCTAATTTCTGAATGAAGACTCAAATATTTACCGCTCTGTTTTACTTCTTAGAATAAATTAGCAAATCCTCTCACAGAGAGAGAGAGAGAGAGGAATATTGATTTAGTGGTACTATTTTATTCTCAGTAGATCTTTTAACTTAGACCTATATATGCTCGAATAGCTTGTTCTATAGCCTTTTTGATTGAAGCTGTACTTGAGCTCTTATATTTTCAAGAAAATATATAACATTTCTTATAAAACACTTAATGAGTATTGTCATCATACAAGTTCTAATTAAACCTTCAATAAAATATTATTGTTTATGTCTCTTAAATTTTGAGAATTCTAAATTGTGTTATACATATCACTAAACAAATTCAATAGTTTTTATATACGAGGGTAAAGTGAAAACAGTTCCTAGCCTGACAACGAAACACTATGATTTTCACTTTTAAAATATTCCATTTTTCTACATAATCTCCTTTGACTTAAACACACTTGGTCCAGCGTTTCTCCAAAATCAGTATTCCTTCTCGGAAATGAGAGTCTGGAAGGTTGTTAAATATTCATCTACAGCCCTCTCAATTGGACGCAAAGCGCTTTCCAAAAACAAATTTCTTTAGGTGTGGGAAGAGATGGATGTCTGAGGGTGCAAAAACAGGAGAATAGGGGGGATGGCCAAAAAAATCGTTTTTCAAATCCCGTAGTTTTCCCATTACAAACACACTTTTGTGAGAAGGTGCATTGCCCTGGTGAAAGATGATTTATTTCTTCCTTAAGCCAAGCATCTTCTAGCGTATTTCGACATCCAGCTGGTCAAGAAGGTTAGAGAAATATTCACCTATATAAAAGTTTGGCCTTTTTCAAGGTAACAAATTAACAGGATCCTTTGTCATCCCAAAACACACTGGCCATGACCTTGACTGCTGTCTGTTTTCTGGAGCGTAGTGGTGGATCCATATCTCATTTATGGTGACAAATCGTCGCACAAAATCGGTCCGAATCCCCCTCTTAAATAGGTCAAAACATTGTCGTTTGCACATTTGCTTTTAATCTGCATTCAGAAAATTCGGCACTCACCTTGCGCAGAACTTTCGTATCCCTAATTCTTAGTGCAAGATGTTCCGCATCCTTACTTCCGATATTCCCACGGCCTCAGCTATCTCACACACCTTTACTCGCCTATCGTCCAACACGATATTGTGTACATCTTTCGATAGTTTCCGGTGTAGTTGCAGTTTTGGCCGTCCTTCACGTGGGTCATCTTCGAGTGAAATGCGACTCCACGTTTAAATTTCAGCTGCCCACTTTTTAACGGTTGAAATTGAAGGAGCAGAGTTCTCGTAAACTTTTGTCAACTTCGGATGAATTTCTTTAGAGGTTAATTCATCCAAATGCAGAATTTAATAACTGCACGATACTCAAGTTTATCAAATTTAACGAATAACGACGTGTACTGCAAAGACTCGTTTACACAAATTACTTCAACGAACAAGTTAAAACTTGTCCTACGAACTAACGACATGCGCGCGCAGGGAGGAAACATTATACACGTATATTTGCCGATTGGAATGCCATCTCTGGGTCAGTCCGAGAAATTTCCACCTTACCCTTGTATTACAAATATTTTGTTAAAATAACATCAATATGAGAAGTAGTGAAGGATATTTCATTGTTTTGGAAACGAGAAAGGTTGGGACAAAGTACTCACATACCCCAAGTACTAGCGATAAGTATATCTTCTATTAAGAAACATATTCAAATATAAAATGAAAGGATTTAAAAGCACGAATGTTTTTTTATACATAATACAAACTTCTACTGCCCTTACTGCGATGAAAAAATATATTGGGAGGGCTTGGCTCATCAGTGGTGAACCCTCCCAGCGGTTTCGCCAATTTAATCCACCAGACCGCTTCTCAGAGCTCTAATACTGTATTGGACGATTCTGCTTATATACGTAGCACTGAAGGATGGAATCTCAGAAATGGTTTTCAAGAAAACTATGGACATAAGCAGTGCTACGTATATAAGCAGAATCGTCCAATACAGCGAAACCGCTGGGAGGGTTCACCACTGATGAGCCAAGCCCTCCCAATATATATTTTTTAATCGCAGTAAGGGCAGTAGAAGTTTGTATTATGTATAAAAAAACATTCGTGCTTTTAAATCCTTTCATTTTATATGTATAGATGGCGCGTTATTGCTTTGTGTTAGTATTCGAATATATTCAGATATATTTGTTGATAGTCCTTGTTATCAGAGGGTGTATCGGGGGCCACCGAAAAGCCAAAGGACGAAAAAAAGGTTAGATTTTAAAATAATTATTATGCACCTGCAATATATATTATTATAAAATAAAAGGATTTAAAAGCGCGAATGTTTCTTTTATACATAAAACGAACTTCTACTCTCCTTACTGCGATGAAAAATGTATAAAAGAAACATTCGTGCTTTTAAATCCTTTTATTTTATATGTATAGATGGCGCGTTATTGCATTGTGTTAATATATATTATTGTATATAAAAAGAGACTTTGTATTCTAGATGGACGATTACGAATATATGAACAAGTCCTGTTTCTGGTTAAACATTTATGTAAGGTGACCTTATGCTAGATTTTTACAATATATTTGTGTCAATTAGTTTTCCATCTTTCTCGCTCTCAGGTGGGTTCCTGGGTAGTATAAACAGTTCTATGAATCTTACGCCTTTAAAATAGTTTCGAATCATGTTATTGTATTAGAATGTGATAATTATATAATAACTAGCCGAATGACCCGGGCAACGCCCGTGTTTTACCTGATTGAATGTTTTGATTCAAATACTATTGTTACAATTATAAATTGAGAAAGAGAGGATTCCATTTAGTTATTAACTAATATATGCATTTATTTAAGGAGCGACCCGCTCCAACATAATAGTTACAAAAACCAAAAAGCGAGTCGGGAGGGGGGGGGGGGGCAAAGTCAAAAACAAAGTGTCTCGCGTAGTGACGGCGCCATCGTAGCCACGTGATCGTAGCCAACCAATAGGAGAGCGCCATTCCAAAGAAAAAGCAAACGGTGACAGACATGACGCATGACGCTCGTAACTGTATATAGAATAATATTTGATAAATGTCATTCACTCGGAGGAGAAGCAGGGCCAATCAATCACTATATATAATAATACTTATCATTTTATGGGCACGATCCGATGGTTCAGGCCCAGGATGTCTGCTCCCATAGATTCAGCAATCGACGGAGACGGGGCAGCAGCCAGGAACCCGAGGACAAGGGTTTTATTCAGGTTCCGGACTCAGCCATCTGTGAGTAGGCGTTCTTTCCTCCATTTCTGGATGCAGACAGAACCCCCTTATAAAGTAGGCAAGCTGGAGTTAGGTACTGATATCCAGAAGTCTTACGCCACCAACAGATACAGGACATGCCAGTAGACCTCTCGGGAGCCAGGCGGCTCGATGGCAGGACCCCCAGACGAACCGCTTCAGCCTGGCCTGTAGTTGGGCGATAGTGGCGTCGCCAGGCAGGTAGCCGTGCAGATGGTGGAGTACTGCCGCTAGTATCATCGAGTTGGCCTCTCTCGCTCGTCCGACCAGAGAGAAGCCACGGACGTATGGGAACCACTTGAGATGGTCCTCTCCAAGATGCCCAGCAGGTTATTTTCTTGGACCGATGTTCCTTGGCCAGATGTAATTTCGCAGCCCAGAACCGTGATGGAAGATGCAGACCACGAGATACCCAGCGGAGAGTTCCCACAAGCGTCGCACACAGTCCCTTACTCTTAGAGAAGTTCACGCATACTTCTGACGCGCGCAGGAATGCGTCAAAGATGGTTTTGACTTTCTTGAACTGCCAATCCTCGCGGATCAGCAGGAGAATATCATCGACGTACGCCAGGATGTTTCCTCTTCCAAGAAATGGCGCAGGAGGGGACCGGTGAAGATGGAGAAAAGGGCTGCGCTGCAGGCAAAACCCTGCCGAAGCCCTCTGCGTATTCTGAATGGGCGGGTGAAGTTTCCATCGACCTTGATGGTAGCATCGGCCTCAGCGTAGAGAAGGTGGAGCCATTCCAGGAAGGGCAGCTAGAGCACAGCTGGGCGGCCAGGATCTCTCGGTCCACGTTGTCAAAGGCGGACTGCAGGTCGATGGAGATGACTGCAAGCGGCGACTTGTTCTTGAAGGCCAGGACCACCTCGTCAGACACCCACGCGATGTTCCAGGAGGGAGAACCTCCCGTAACGGCGTACGTCTGGCATTTCGGCATGATATTTGGTTGATGGCGACGAAGACGACCCAGAAGTATGCCCCTGACGATTCTGTAGTCCGCCTTTGGTAGAGATATAGGCCTGTAGCCACTTAGGACCTGACCACCGTGCGCTTTGGGAACGAGGCATATGGTTTTCTCCTCGAGGATTCAAGTAGAGCTCCGCGAAGCTTGGATTCGAGAACGACTCGATGTATAGCCCCTCCGAAGAAATCCTTGAAGCTATTGACCTGCTCGTACGGCACGCTATCCCAACCAGTCGCTTTCCTTTGTAGTAGACGGATGATTGCAGTTTCCACCTCACTCAAGGAGATATCTGCTCGATGAAGCGGGTCACTGTACTCCAGGGTGATGCTTTCCGTCGCTCCTTGCGGGAACCCAGTGATGGCCTCTGGGCTGCAGGCAGAGCTGTCGAAGCGCTCTCTGGAGGAGTTGAAGACGGTGTGCCTCAGGCTCTCCCTCGACGGGGTTCCCTAGGACGTCGAAGACGGTCGCCATTTTCGAGCGATGTAGTATGAACGTATGGAGATCGATGGATTTACAGCAGGTAATTTTTCTGTACTCATGTTTCATGGCATGATGGAATATCCTCGCCCAGTACTGTGATGGAAGATACAGACCACGAGATGGCCAGCGGAGAGTCGGTGCAATCCCTCTAGTATGTCATGAGATATGTTCTAACATAATATAGGGCGGCCATAAAGAGGAGATATACTTGTATTTTGAATGCTGAAAGCAATAACAATTATACATGTTTTTAATATAGCTTGACATTCTGGAATCAAATGACTATTCAAGACTAAAAGGCCCTAATTCCAGGCCATTCTATTAGAGAAATAGATCTATTTCTTTGCATATCTCTTCCTTCATTATTCAAAAGTTGCAGAACTCCTGTATTGTGGATAAACGATTTCTTAAAATATTTCGGAGAATATTTCCTGAAAATATATACACAATATATATATATATAGGTTTCACATAGGTATCTATTTTATATTTTATGAAAACCTTTCTATATATCAAATTTAACATAGCCCTCTTTATAATTTTTATAAAATAATATTTGAGACAGTGATAATTTCTATCTTTAGGAAAAAAAAGTCATCACAGTCAATTAAAAGGTCTCCCGTTAAAATAGACACAAAATATTTCTCAAGATGTTACATAAGCTTTTGCGCCCATTTTAACGGAAGAGATGCAATAGTTGCTTTGAAAAAGGAAATGTGGAAACTTCCTTCTGAACACAATGAGAGAGAATGGAAAACTGAATATGTTATTGAGTTTATAAAATATGGAGAAAACTCAATAAATTATGGATATTTAGAATATATATTAATATTCGTGTTATTAGAACCTGAAAATCGTATTGGACTTTTATATTTACAATTTATAAATTTATTTTGTTTGAATTAGGAGATAAAAGAGATAGAAAATTTATATTAAAATCTAAAAATATCGTCTGAGACTTATTAATTAGTTTATTATTTAACACAAATATGCATATTTCTCTATTAGAATTTGCATAACTATGGCTGACTTTTACCTATATATAGATAGCCGTGTGTGTTTGATATTTTGGGGGTTGTAAAACTAAACTCTCTCTTTGTAAATAAATTATACTTTATTTTTATTTCAATTTAAAGCGCAATGTCCCCCAAGGGACACTTGCGCTGTCATACATGTATGTCTTTACATTTTCTATACATATATATGTAGTAATCCCGAAGTGGAATGTGCTGGGCAGTCGTGGTAGTGGGTGCGTGATGGGATTCCCGCACTGGGACAGCAAGAGACAGAGGCAGGTCTAGATGGTAACTCCAAGAAGGTAGAGGTAGACCACGGACGAAGACAGTCGGACCACGGGCGTCACGGATGCCCTACATCGCGGATAGGGGTGAGAAACCCGACCGTATGACGGCGTCGCTCTGAAAACCAACTAACTAACTACTTTTGTCCCAATCTGGGGGACCTTATATACTGGACTCTGGCATATGTTGACGAGTTCTGATTGGCTCCCGTAATCACGCCACCTGTCAAGCGCTGGGTTATTTATCACGTCTGGCCACCTGTTGACGGGGTAATTGAACTCATTAACATAAACACCTGTTCGCCTGGGTTGTTTATCACGTCTGGCCTTTGTCGTCTGGTTTACCCTTACCTCCTTATTTTATTTGTCATTTTGTTACAAGTTCGATACACATTTTTATATAGGTATGGGGTTATGATAAATATTATAGGTTGTGTTCTATCTAATTCAAAATATACTACAGAATGTGTCCCCGGTGATGAAGGTTTGGTTGGGGGAATGACATGTAATGAATGATAACCTAACAAACCTATTATAAAAAAAATAAAAGAAATAATTTGTATACAAATTAGTTAAAATTATTATAAAGTTACAAGTTAAACAGAGAAAGATGTTGTAATGGTGGTGTATCAATGAAATAAAATTTAAGGTTATAAAAATAAAAACGCACAAAATGAATGATACAAGATTAAGAGAAAGTATATAATACAAAATGGTAAATATGGTAAAATGAATCGTACAAGGAAAATAATATCTTATTGCATAAAAGATGAGAGAAAAAAAATGAAGTTAGTTTATTAACTGAACATATAATGTGACGCTAAGGTTGAAAAGGGGAAAGGGGGTATCTGAGCATGTTTCTGCAAAGTAGTATCCCAAGCATTCTGCAATGCAATGTGAACTTGTTTAAGTGAGGCATTGTTTTCATTAACAGAAGGCCTAAGATATTCCGTCTGCATCATTAGCTCAGACAGTGAAAAGAGGTGGGAAGATTGATGGAGGTAAAGGGGGGAGGTAGAGGTAAGAGGGATCCCTGTTGTCCATAATGATTGTGCCCGGTTGAATGATGACAAAAAAAAGTGAAAGTTTGAAAAAATGATGAATTGATATGATGCGTCGGGCGATGAGGAAAAAAATAAAATATCGCGCTGGATATCCTGAACTCATTATCGGAAATGGGTATAACGAGGAAGGATTGTTCCAGTCGGATTAATCAATGAAAAAAAAAACAAAAATGTTCGGCCAACTGGAATCCCTTGGAAGGTAGTTGGAGGTTTGAAGGATGTGGAAAAGGAGAGGTGGGTGTAAGAGAATTATTGCTGTCAATTTTGATTGTGTCCGGCTTGTGTGGTGAAAAGAAAAAGTTGAAAAATGAAAAAAATGATGAGCTGGACGATGAGAAAAAAAAAATAAAAAACTAACTGGGTCTCCTGAGCTCACTGTTGGGAAATGTACAGCGAGGAAGGGTCTTCTAGTTAGTTAATCAACAAAAAAAAAAAGAAAATGGTTGACGAACAATAATCTCTTGATGGCTGTAAAAAGTTGGGAGGAAAGGTTCATGGGATAGAGTTAAGAGGTTGTAAGGGAAGCGTCAAAAATAACATTTTGAAATCTACAAAGAAAAATAAAATGATAAATGTTTTATCTGTTAAAGAAATATTATAAATATTGTTAGGTGTAGGTTTTTTAAATGGTGCCTAAGATAGTTGAAGTTGTAAAATGCTAAGTCTGAACATGATGAGAAAAAGAGAAAATAGAAATATTAAAGGTAATAATATATAAAGGGTTGATTGGTATTTGATGGCATTAATAAACAAAATGGTATTATCGATTGATAGTGAAATGTTTTATCTACATCTGTAAGTTTAAAAACAAAGTCCAACACCACAAAACTAGTAAACTGTAAGTCTATTTACAAAATAAATGAGAGAAAAGCTAGCAAACCTATTAAATGGGAAATAATTTGGGGCACAAAAATTAGTTATTAGAATAAAAATAAAGATAAAGGGGAGTAGTGGTGACACACTGATATAATATTATAAAACTACAAAAAATATATAAGAGGAGTACATAGGAAGGATAAATTTAAAGTAAACACACACAATAGCGAAAGTAAATATTAGGGGGAAAGTTGGTATACTATTTACAGTTTTTGTTACTTAAAGTGCCTTGAGTATTTACAACATAGTTTCAGGGATGTAATACAGGAAGGAGGAGAAGTAGAGATAATAAAAGTAAAATAAAATATAAAAGAAAATTGACTTAAGCAAAAGGTTTACGATAGGTAGTGACGCAGTGAGGAATAAAGGAAGAAGATCTGAATTGGTTTCTGCAAAGGACATCTCAGGAATCCTGCCCTGCAATACGAGCTTAGAAGCGAAGTATTGTTTTCAGGGTTCAGCAATCTCAAGATGCTCTGTAAGTAGCATTAGATCAGATGGGCAAAAGGTGTGAAGATCGAAGGAGAGGTAGGTAATGGGAGAATATGGGAAATAAATCTTTTCTGATAGAGGTTAAAAAGAGATGGTGTCTCAAGAGCTGCGCTGCTGTCGGTGATTGAGCTCGACCAGATGAAAAATAAAATTAAACGAAAAATGAGTGGGCGCATCGTGCTGATGGTGGCCTGATTCGAGCGTTAGAGAAAAAAAAATATCGCTGGTTACCCAAGCTCTCCGTGTGGAGTTAACATGGGGAGGAAGAGTGTACCAGGTCGATGAATCATTAAAAAATAAAAATTAAAAAATGTTGACGAGCAGGAGTCTCAGGAACCGTTGAAGAGGTTAGAGGATGGAGGTAGATTGTGAAAAAAGGGCTCGACTGTTGCCATTGATTGATTGAACCCGAGTTTGAGGAGAAAAGAATGAAATAAAGAATGCTTGGGCGGTGACCTGGATGTAAATAAAAAAAGTCGGCAAACAGGAACTCTGCGATGGACGAGGGGTGGTTAGAACGAAGGCATAGAAGGCCAATGGAAAATGATCAAGAGACGAGAGAAGTATGGACGGCCTATAATTGAATGATTGACAGGTAAGAGTGTGGAAGTAGGAAGGGCTATCTGCTAATGGTGAGTACAAGGTCATTCCACCCCTTTAGAAGTAGGGAGGGAAAAGACGAAGTAGAAAAAAACAATTAGGGGGAGATCAGTGCGTCCTTGATTTGTTTGTCGTTGGGATGAAGACTGGAATTAATTGTTCTTTAATGTAGGCCAAGATGACGTCTCATATGGTGTCATGTACAGGATCGATTTTAGAGATGATGGGGACCTAATCATTATAATATTGTAATTTATAGTTGTATTTGTAATTGTGGTAAAAATGGGAGGCACATTATGAGATGAGATAATTTAAAATTGGTATTTATAAAAATACAAATCTAGGACTAGTTTTTAAAAAACTTTTAAATATTGAGAAATATCAATTGAAATAGCAATAGGTTAAGTAAAATAAAGAGCGTAATAAATTTAATTATTAATACTATGGCCATAAATAAGGTATCGATTGAAGGGTTAATTAATGCGGAATATTATCCTGTAAAAGGGCAATGGCATGATAGTGACTTATAATTTGAATGGGGCGTGTACATAGTGAACATAACAATGATTTTTGCAAAGTTTGGAGTATTTGATTAAGAAATTGGAGTTTTGCTAAAAAAAAAACACACAAATAAGTTTAGAAAATATGATTCGAGTAATTAAAATATAATATGATTTTTTATGTAAAATTGAAATTAATGAATTAAAATTTAAAAGTTGCTTAAAATAAAGTAAAAATTGATAAATGAGGGTGTACAAGATTTAAAAATTTGAATTGAAATGTTATAAAATTGCAAAATTTGATTTAAAATGATTACAGTGAAAACAAACATTAAAATTATGGAGAATCAAGTTGTTTTTAAAAACTCACAGTTTTGAGGATTGTTCAGTCAGGAGACTTGGTCTTTAGTTGTTGTCCCGCTGATGGGGCCTGGTGGTCACTTTTTGCGATGGTTGCCACGGGACATCGTCGATGCTGGTTGGCGGGGCAATGCCAGGATTTCTCGATGAATCTTGCCTGCCTGTTCGAGCTGATGGAGGAAGATGTTCCTGGCGCCGGAGATGTTGATGGGGGCGATGATGACCTTCTCGATGCAAGGTGCAGCTAGTCCTCGCATGGCGTCTTTTAGGCGGCTTATTAGGTCTTCGCAGTGGTGTTGCATGTTGGTGAGGGCATCCGCGACGTAGTCGCTTTCGGCCTCCGTCATCCTCTGCATGTTGCTGTCCTCAGTCATCCTGTCGACTTTAACGGGTTCTGTAGTAATCCCGAAGTGGAATGTGCTGGGCAGTCGTGGTAGTGGGTGCGTGATGGGATTCCCGCACTGGGACAGCAAGAGACAGAGGCAGGTCTAGATGGTAACTCCAAGAAGGTAGAGGTAGACCACGGACGAAGACAGTCGGACCACGGGCGTCACGGATGCCCTACATCGCGGATAGGGGTGAGAAACCCGACCGTATGACGGCGTCGCTCTGAAAACCAACTAACTAACTACTTTTGTCCCAATCTGGGGGACCTTATATACTGGACTCTGGCATATGTTGACGAGTTCTGATTGGCTCCCGTAATCACGCCACCTGTCAAGCGCTGGGTTATTTATCACGTCTGGCCACCTGTTGACGGGGTAATTGAACTCATTAACATAAACACCTGTTCGCCTGGGTTGTTTATCACGTCTGGCCTTTGTCGTCTGGTCTACCCTTACCTCCTTATTTTATTTGTCATTTTGTTACAAGTTCGATACACATTTTTATATAGGTATGGGGTTATGATAAATATTATAGGTTGTGTTCTAGCTAATTCAAAATATACTACATATATATATACAATAATTTTAGGCCGTGAATAGAATAGTCATATGATGTAAACAATGAGGAAGATAGAAAAAAAAAAAAGAAAAAAAAAAACTGTACAAAAGAAAGTGTCTGACAATATGTACAATCAGCATAATATAAATTATCAGTTTCTTAAAATTAATTTGTTGCTATATAATTTAAAATATATATACAAAAGAAGTATTGAATTTAATATACATTCATTTACTGGAAATAAAAATACTTGGATCTGTTACTATTAAATTATTTTCGATTCTATAGTCTTGAAAACCAGGACAATCTAGTTGGTATCTTATTCTTGAGAGTAGTTTTTTATCTTCCTTACCGTGACAATATTACGTTTTCCTGATTAATCAAAAGAAAATATAGTTAAGAAAACAGAAATAAAACTATATAGGTACAAAAATACCCGTTATTTTAATAAATAAACTAAAGAAATAGAAGCATTATAAATCACGGATGTTTCTTTTTTCAAACACAAAACAAACTCATCTACTTTCCTTACTGCGATGAAAATGTATTGGGAGGGCTTGGCTGGGAGAGCCAAGGGTAGGGGCTCATCATTTGGCAAAACAGCTCCAAATTGAATCAAATACACGAGTTATTTTTCTTTTTAAAAATACTTCGAGCCGCAAATGAAAGGTATATCTTGAGGCAGAGCTTCTCATCGACTTATATTATTCGACATATATTATTCTTACAGATGCGCAAAGTTCAAATATACTTCTAACTTGAAATTAAAGTTATCAAAAAAGGCTTTAAAAACATTTTTTTCTTCTTTTGAAAGTCTTCGCGCCGCAATTTCAAAGGTAAATCTTGAGGCAGAGCTTCTCAATGACTTTATAAAAATACATAAATTAATCTTACATATCCGCAAAGTTCAAATATACTTCTAACTCGAAATGAGAGTTCTAAAAAAGGCTTTTAAAAATATATACATTGTTGTTACTATGGCGTTAAAAAGGAGAAAAAAAAATATCATCGCAGTAAGGACAGTAGAAGAGTTTGTTTTGTGTTTGAAAAAACAAACATTAATGCTTTATAATGCTTCTATTTCTTATATAGAGATGGCACGTTATCACCTTATAGTTAAATATACTAAAGTTACATATATATTTATTTAATATCTTCTGCACAGAAGGATTTATATTGTATTTTATTTATTAATTTCAATTGACACGCGTTCTTAGAGAGACCATGTGACCCACCTTCAGTAGAGGAAGTCACTGTAGGAAGGAGAAAATATTTAATAAATGAATTGTGCGTTTTACTAAATTAATATGTATCTTTTATATCATTTGAGAGTAAAATTCAATCCAGGGAAGAGTGCCTGTTTTAAATCTTAATGAATTTATTGGAAGTGCCTTTTTTTTTGCGCAAACATAGCATCCTTTTACACATAATATTTGTTTAATTCTCCACATACATATATATATTAAGAAAAAGGCATCTCCTTATCGTGCAACTGAAAGTTGCTGATGGCTGGCGCCATCTATCGGAATAAATATCAACTATTCTCGTTGATTTTTAATTATTCCAGAATTGGCCAAATACCCATTCTTGATTAATCAAGAAAAGCTAACCACGGACGCGTTTCGGGCTGTTGGCCCTCATCAGCGTGGTGCAAGCTGAACCTCAACGACCAAAAAATTGGTCATTAAGGCATCCTGAAAAATCATGAAACGGGTAGTTAAGGCCAGAATTGCGTGAGGACGCTACACAATGTGAAAAAATAGTACAAATGTAACATTGTACTGGGATAAGGTGCATAAATTAAGAAAAAGGCATCTCCTTATCGTGCAACTGAAAGTTGCTGATGGCTGGCGCCATCTATCGGAATAAATATCATATTTAAAAAGATATATAAAATCTATATATAAAAGATAATTAGATCAGGTGTTGAAATCAATAATATATATATATTTAAAATTATATTTAGAATATAGTAATAACTTCTCAAGGCGCGATCAGCCTGTATATAGAAAGCCAAAGTAAAACTTTGGAGTTTGATCACTTTAGAGAGAGAGAGAGAAGAGGAGAATTAAAGATATTTTCAGATCAATTTTGTGCATGCTAAAATACTTGGTATTAAAATATAAAATTAGACAAAAATAATTAGGTAAAATCTTATAGAATGTATATTAAGTAGATATACCTTATTGAAATTAATAGTGTTTGACGTTTCAATAACAACGCTGTTACCATCATCAAACAAAAGTAATACAAATGTTTATTGAGTTCTTTTTTTTAAATAAAGGTAACAGCGCTTTTCCCGAAAGGGTCACTGGGGTCATTCGATCCCATAAACCTGGATCGAATCCCGCGTTAACATTTTAATTAATATGTGAATAACCTTTACATAATATTCATTGTTGCAGATATTATAAACTAGGTTGTTCTTTTTAGGCGGTACCTGATAAAGTGATTTTGGAACAAGCACAAAGAAATAAATTAACAGATAGAAACCGAAAATTTCAATATTGAAAATGTTTTTCTGGGCCTTTAGGAGAGAAACTAGCTCATGGCTATCTGGAGACTAAGGATGAGGCCTCGGAGCTATCCAGAGACGGCAGGCCTCCGCTCCCGGAAGCGGGATGACCGAGGCCGTGGTGGCGTTGAGCTGAAGGACCCGGCGATCGTGGGGGTCCCAGCGAGGCCAAGCATAGTGGCGGGATGATCGAGCCTCCCTGTAACGACATCACGCTCTACACAAGGGGTATATAACAAATTTGCATAAAATTTAGTTCAAGCAAAAGTGTAAAAGCCGTTTTAAGCAAACCCTGTGATGTGTCCACTAAGTAGACACATTTTATGAATAATATACGCCCACACATGCAGTTATGTTCAAATGGTTATATTCTAATAATGAATTATATCCTGATCTGTAATATTATTTATTCATATTATCAATATATTGTGTGATTCCACTTCCTTAAGTTTTGTCTCCACACACAATAATGTATCTATAAATAGTTATAAAAATAGAGTTTTTAATTTTAAATGTATATATTATTAAATGAACTTACCCAGTTTTTGCGTAGGATGACCATAGATCAATTAACTCTAGAGAAAAACGTTCTTCATTACTTGTATAGTTCCATTTTTGAGGAATCTCGTCCTTAACAAATTTAAGTCCAAACAGAAACTTGATTTCTTCAAAGTGCGGCACTTCAAGCCATCCGCCATCAGGATAGCTGCTCCGGCCACTGTAGAGATGGTTGTAGTAGTAGAAGGACACGCGGTTGTCCCTGTGGGTGAAGATATCAGCAAATTCCTGGGAAGGACATTTGAACATCCAGTCGGTGAGAACTCTGCCCATGGCCCTCTTAACCTCAAAGATATCATCTTCAATGACCCCTCTGAAGTAATAATCTAACTTCTCCTTGACGTTGTCTAACCGGCCTATTTCAGTCAAAAATGGAATCATGGCATCATAAGCCATCGTTTTTGTGACATTTGGGTTACCAATGAATTCTCTGAAAAAAATAAAGACAAAACTTTGACCATCATTTGCTGTTATTCCTATCATAAATTCTCTATCATTTATGTGACCAGGAACAAATGGAGTGAAATTTATGTAAGGAAGAAAATCCGCTCCAATAACTGGTCGGAATTGGGCGTAGAGTCTTTTATTCCCGTGCATATCATACTCTGCCACTGAAAGCTCTTCAGGAGATTTACCTCTAAGACAATTTAAAATGGCGCTAGGATCCTTTGTTATGCTTAAATTTGGACTAGCACAATTTGCTTTCTGGGCAAAACGTTGCGCGATTTCAAGACTCTGCTCATAGTCAAAATAAATTGGAAGGTTTGCGGTACCACTTTGCAAAATTGCTCTCTTAAAAAGTCCTCTGCTATATGGAGACGTCAAGTGGAATCCAACGGAAATTCCACCGGTGCTTTCTCCAAATAATGTTATCGACTCAGGATTGCCACCAAAATAAGCAATATTGTTTCTTATCCATCTCAAGGCCAAGGCTTGGTCATAAAGTCCAATATTGCCAGGCTCGTCTCGCGTGGCGCCATTGAGGAATCCCATGGCCCCTACCCGGTAGTTCATGGAAGCCACGATGACGTCTCCACGTGCTGCGATGACTTGACCATTATACCATGGACCTGAAGTAGAACCCTGAGTGAATCCTCCCCCATATATCCAAACTAAAACACTCTTTGGTTCTGTGTTAAGTTTTTTTGAGACAGGCACCCATATGTTGAGATAGAGGCAATCCTCACTCATGTCTTTTATTTTATAGTACTCTGCTCCATCCGGGGTGAAGGGATCTATTTGGAAGCAAGCCTTAGGAATAGTATCAGCGACTATTTCTTTCCTATACCTATCGATTTCTACAGGCTTTTTATATCGCAGATCTCCCAAGGGAGGCTTGGCGAAAGGAATTCCAAGGAAGACATTAAGATTTTTGCGAAGGATGGTTTTACGGAAACCTCTAATTCTTCCCATCGGGAGATTGACCACAGGATCATTTCTGGTGGAGTAGGCCGCTTCTGATGCCAGAAGCAGGAGGAAGAGGGAGGCGAACATTCTCCTGTAAAACTACATATCTAAGCAAATAAAATAACATGTATAAAATAGAAATATAGGTAAAAATCACTTCAAACACATACACAGTCTAGTCATAAATTCTGTTATAAACAATTTTATAAATTAAATGATTAAGAACAAAAACTAATGGAATATAAATACATATTTAATTAGCCAAAAGGATATAGATTTTAAATATATACAATCTTTCAAAATGTCCTCCCTTATTTTAGACACATGATCTCAAACGTTCGGGCCACTGATCTATGGTGGCACGCACCTTTTCTAAGGGTATTTCTTTAATTGCTCTCACCAAGGCTGATTTCAATTGATACAAATTATGATATCTTTTATATCACACCTTCTCCTCTAAATATGCCCACAAATTGTAATCAAGGGGGCTTAAATCAAGGCTTCCAGAGGGCCATTTATTGGCCTTTATGAACTCCGGGAAATTCGTCTCCAACCATTGTTGAGTTGACTTAGCTTAGTGAACAAGAGCTGAATCTTGTTGAAATATCCAGTGTTCTCCATTAAACATTTTTTTCTTCAGAGGCTTTACTATTCGTTCCAAAATATCTTCTTGATAGTTTTTAGCTGTAGTTGTTACCCCTTTGGCACAGAGGTGGAGATCTGTTACACCTTAGTAGCTAACTCCCCACCAAACCATGACAGAAGAAGGATGGTGACTTTTTTCAAGTCTTCTGACTTTCAAAGAAGCTTCTAGGAAGCTACAAGCATATATCCTATCATTCTGACGATTAATCTTTACCTCGACAGTGAAAAATATCTCGTCTGTGAAAAGGATTCTCTCATGCCACCGACCATCATGCCGCGACAACAACATTTTTTATCTAACCCTTCTAATATCTCTAAAAGAAGGGGTTATCAAATGACCTGTGCGTCGTTTGAAAGCTCTCAGTCCAAGGTCTTCGTTGATTATTCTGGAATTCTTGGAGCTAAGTTCATCTGCTTTGCTAAGATCTTTTGTTTGCGGCGTGGATTTCGACGAATTCTTTTGCGAATGGCTTTTATAGCTGCTTGCGTTCGTTGCACGCGCGGTCAACCAGATCTTTCAAGGTCATTAATAGTGCCAGCCTTGTTGAACCTTTCAATGGTTCGATAACAAATTGAAGCGTAATTTTCAAATTTTGTAAAAGTTTAAAAATGGATGAAGGACTTTGGCCTACCTTGTGTAAGGCTATTAGAGCTATACGGGTTTCTTTAACACCCCAATCCATTATCAAAAAACAAATATATTGCGATTTTTTTTAAAAACACGTGTGCACGAGATATTCAAATAACAACTACTGTATTTTGAATACTTCACGCGGTCAAATGAAATTTTTTATCACTGATTTGGTTTTGTAACAATATTTATAGCTAGACTAAGTATATGTCATAATATATGCTCTTCCAGGATTAATAAAACAATCCAACAGCCAACGAGAGAGAGATGGGCAGCTAAAGCTAAGAAAACTAACTTACGACCATTTTTGGTCACATTCCTGAGGGGGGCGTCACCACCTGGCGCTTATCTTTTGTTAGCCCCGCTTGTGTACACAGGGAAAAAAACAGTCGTTCAGCAGATAACGTCTCACTCGCCAGCACTTTCTCTCTCGGCTGGCTGCCTGCCTGGATTTTTAGCTCTAACAACTCATCGTGTGATTATTTCTCAACTCACCACATCATTACCACTATATTGTCACATTGAAAAGTCGACAGGATAAGATCTGACCGGGAAACAAATCCCTCATATACCAGAGTATGAAGAAAACAAGAAGCAATACCACGATGATCGAACAAACCCACAACCAAGTTCCACAAGAACCAACGACCGACTCTACTGTAGCCGCTTCCCTTCAAACGCTCACCCTCTGTCTCGACCAACTTTTAAACCGTGAGTCTGAAGAAACAATCACCTACGACGGAGATGAACCTGCCGCACACTTCTTCTCACAACTTGAGTCTCAGCCGAACTTCCACAACTTAGAGCCAGCACGCCAAGCTCGAAAGGCTCTATCATCACTCAGAGGCGAACCTCGCAAAGTTGCACAAGACTTAGCGCTACTCAATAAGACTTATGAAGAGGTCAAAGAGTCACTCTGCGCCGTCTATCCCCGACGCCCTAGCTTCACCCTTCAAGAGTTCTATGAACTTAAATGCACGTCGATGGCCGACATCGAGACCTACTACAAGAACAAGGTCCGAATAGGATTGGCGATCAACCTCCCTAAGAGTGCCATCGTGCAAGCACTATCCAACGGTGTGCCACGTAACTATGGCAACCTTTTAAAGATGGCACAACCCTCGGGACCAGAAGAATGGTTGTGCTTAGCCCAACAGCTGACCTACGAAGGGGATAACACCAGCACTAAAGCTGCCCAACAACGATCACCGCGCCAGAGCAGAACACCTTCCACCGCCGTGGACAAGACCCCACCATATCCTTGCCGTTACTGTGGCGGACAACACTGGCACGCACAGTGTCAGCAGCGAGGGCCCTACCAGCGGACTTTTCGGACCTTTACACCTGCGGTCCACAGCGTCGAGCAACCCCAAAGATCGACTGGGCCTGCGGGTGTCTACGAGACCGCAGCAACGACGAGCTCGGGAGAAACCAAGTAATGCCAGCTTCGGCAACAGAACTCCTCCGAAGCTCAATAAACCTACCTGCACCCTAAACCAGCATATGCCTGTAAGTGCAATTATTTTAACCCCTATCATTAATTCTTTAAAGATACCATTCCTAATTGACTCTGGAGCCAATGTTTCCATAATTAGTTTAAACCAATTTGAATATATTAAAAATGTTAATAGTTTCATTTGTTCCACCCCTATTAACAATGATGTTATTATCCGTACTATATCTAGTCATGCCAAACCAATCGGATTAGTTACCTTACCAATACAATTTAATAATTTTAATTTTAATGAAACATTTTATATTTTAAATTCACCCCTTGAACATGGTATCCTATCTATTCATGTTATGCAATTTTTAAGATTAACAATAGATTTTCATAATCAATTGATACTTCAAAATAGTGTTCCAGTACCTAAACATTTGTACCATTTTGTATGTGACCTTCCCACTTGTAAGCACGGCTCGCGAATAATAACTTCTAACCCTAAACGACCCATAATTCACTCGGTTAACTTAGGCGTTGACGATTTTCAACCTCCACGTGAGCCTTACTTACAAACAATCCTTAGTAATATTTATCAACCTTCCCCTGAATGCCCCTCTCACCCTTACAACCTTATTAGCATTCCTACCAGCCCATGCGCCTCTAGAGAATTAATGATTAAAGAATTTATCGAACAACGCCCAGAACTGACTATCCCTTATCAGCAATTATTGTATTCTTTTAAAGATATTTTCCCTATCAATAAATTCAATGTATTACCACTCAACATAACCCCTGTAAAACTCAAAATTATTTCCGATAAGGTTATTTCCCTCCGACCATACCGAACTCCCTATGCCTACCAGAAGGAAATTCAGGACCAGATATCTCAACTTCTAAAACATGACATAATCACCCCCTCCTCTAGCCCATATTCCTCTCCTGTGACACTCGTTCGCAAACGCGATAACACCATGCGTCTCTGCATTGACTTCCGTCGCGTGAACGAACTAGTACCCTCGGATTTGCATCCTTTGCCATTGATAGAAACGGTACTGGATAACCTGTCGAAAGCCAGAGTATTTAGCACCGTTGACATAAGCAATGCATACTATCAAATCCCCATCGCGGAGGAGAGTCAACCACTACTCTCTTTCGTGACTCAACAAGGGCAATATAATTTCAAACGCTTACCCTTTGGGTTCAAATCAGCATCCCAAATTTTCGAACGTGTGATTACCCAGTTGATCCACAAACACCACCTCTCTTTCATAGCCCATTATTATGACGACTTCGTTATTTTTTCTGACTCCTCAGAACAACACCTTACGCACCTTCGACTTTTCTTTAAATTCTGTTTAGAGGAAAATCTCCAACTTAACCTTAAAAAATGTAATTTTTATCAAAATGAAATAGATTTTCTCGGCTACCACATCACCGCAGGGACTTACACACCTAATATTAAAAATACCGAAATCATCAACGCTATTAGAACTCCTATCAACGTTAAAACCCTACAATCATTTTTAGGAGCCGTCAACGTATATCATAAATTCATCCCAGAATATGCTAGACTTCGCCACCCCTTAAATCAATTACTAAAAAAGAACGCCAAATGGCTTTGGAGCCCGAATTGTCAACAAGCCTTTGATAAATTGAAGCAACACCTCGCAACACAACCTGTGTTACATCTATTTCAAGAAGGGCTCCCATGCCAGGTCTATTGCGACGCTTCCACGCAGGGCATCGCAGGTGTACTCAAACAAGTACATCCTGACGGTAACATCTACCCTGTACAATATTACAGTCGCGCGTTGCGTTCCTATGAGCGTAATTACACTATATCTGAACTGGAGTGCTTAGCCATTGTAGAGTGCGTTGACAAATTCCGAGTGTACCTCCTAGGTACAAGGTTTGTCATCTACTCGGATCATCACGCCTTACAATGGCTAAAGACCATAAAAGACCCCACCGGACGCCTCTTTCGTTGGAGCCTTCGACTCTCAGCTTACGACTATGAGGTCAAATACCTCAAGGGCTCGCGTCAGTACGAGGCGGACCTCCTCTCCCGTAACCCTTTCTGCGGATTCCTATCCACAGGTCAAATAAAAGAGCATCAGGGCGAATTACGGAGGGACACAAGGTATATCCTCAATGACAAGGACCTTATGACCATCATACGACGGGGTGTCACTAAAATAATTGTTCCACCATCACTCCGTGGCACCCTACTACAACGAGCCCATCGCGATTTCAATCACCCCGGCATTTCGCAGATGACCAGACTGATCGCAGCCCAATACTATTGGGACGGCATGACAAATGACATCAGGACACATGTAAGAACCTGTTCAGTATGCCAATTGGTCAAACCACCAAAAGGACCTATCTACGGAGAATTGGGACAACTCCCCCCAGCGGTCCTGCCGTACGAACTAGTGTCACTAGATACTATTTCTGGATTCGCGAAATATGGAAATTCTCAGACCTGCTTACATGTCGTAGTGGACCATGCCACACGGTACGCGTGGGCATTTCCATCGCGGTCCACCAGCATTCTCACCTATACCCAAGTGATTAAAAAGGTGATGCAGTTTGGTTATCCTAAACGACTTTTGACGGATAGAGCTCCTGCCTTCACCTCTCCGAAATTTCGTAGATTTTTGATTAGACATAACATTGGCCAACTTCTCACGACAAGCAACAACCCTCAGGCCAACGGATTAAGTGAACGACTAAACGCCACGATCACTGGCAAACTTAAACTGTTGCGCCTCCAACAACCTAAGACGGCCTGGACCAAACTACTACCTCAGGTCCTTCAGGCTTATAACCATACCCCACATTCTGTGACCGGGTTTCCACCGTCATACCTTTTGTTAGGTAGTTTTCCGCTACAACTATCCGAGCATGTACAAAACTACCCAAAAATCGACGACGCCAGAGAATTGGCCTATCAAAGGACACACGAACGACACTTACGCGACAAAGCGAGATTCGACCAAACACATAGAGCTTCCGATTTTGAAGTAGGCGATCTCGTTTTGGCAAAAACATACCACCATCCAGACACTGGTAAACTACGACCTTTCTTCTCAGGACCTTATGAAATACTGGAGATAATTTCCCCTCAAATCGTACGGATCAACCGCTCCAACCGACCTTTAAGTCGTGAGACAGATACAATTCATGTCAACAAATTAAAACACTATACGGAAAACGAACAATTTATTTCACCGCCCGTAAATGATCGAGACCAACCCAAAAATACCTTCAATTTCCCATATAAACACTTCAATCACACTCTAATCCATACTACAACGGCTATTAACTCACGAAAGCAACATGACTACACTTACAATCAAGATGATCAAAGATATTTGAACCACTTATCCCCTGAGATCTTTACCAATTACTAACCTGACAACAAGACTTTACGAACCCAGTAGTATCTAAATAATTAAGGTAGGGTGGCCCAAAGCAAGTTTCCCCTCGCTCTGTCCGCCTATATTCTACCTTTGCATCTAGAACTATTTTATCTTCGAAAATTAAATATAAATCCATTCGACTTCCTCACCTACACACGGGACTTTTCCCCTCGGACTCGCTACACAATTAACTACATAGATAAGTTAGATTGGCCCAAAGCAAGTTTCCCCTCGCTCTGTTCGCCGAAATTCTAACATTGTATGTAGTTCGATATTTACCTCAGTCCTGAGCTCACACAATTGCCAACCTCAACCTCATTTCTCGTGCTCTACACTTATAGCATAGAAAGCCCATGACAAGTTTCCCCTTGCCATGTCCGCCTGAAAATTATCTTAAAGTGTAGAGTTCTCCAGTCTTAATGATCTTCAGAATTTCATCATATGTATGTGACTCTTCTTCTCCTTGTTCACACCTCTCAATAACATGTTCCCTCGAAAATTTTCTTATCTTTCACCATCGCTCTTGAAAAAAAAAAAAAAAAAACTCTTGTTTTTTAATTTTTCGTATATCAACTTATGTTTTTTTTTATGAACCAATGACCAAATTTTCGCTGAACCTCTCAGTCTTTCTGCAGTGTATCTATTCCTACATTGAAACTTAGGTTCTGAAAGTCAAGGCTTTTTTTTCAACCATTCGACCTCAGAGGTCTTATTTTTGTCAATTGACCGCAAAGGTTCACTTTTTTTCTCACTCGACCCCGAAGGTCTTTTTCACGTACGTGCATGTCCATTATTTGTTAAATTTATTAATTTTAGTGTCATCAAGAGAACCGCACATAAGTTGTCTGCCTAATCAATCTTCTTCATTCTAAAGTATCTCTGTAAAATGTCTCAATACGTTTTGTTGACGAATGCTGCAGAGATGACTATTTGCTCCAGCCTCTTTCTAATGGCTTCCTTTGTTCATTTTAGAATGTTGAACCACTTACTTTAGAGCTCTCTTACTTTCCACCTTTTCTTTCTCTTCACCTCCTCATTCACGTATCCATATTGTACATAGCTATGATTGTCCATACCTACACTCTGTACCATATTAACCTACACATAAAATTAATTTGTATATAGCCTTTTATAACCTTGATATTTTCAAAGATTTCCTTAAATGTCAAACTCTCCGGTGTTGTAAAACTACTTGTAAATAATATTTACTTGTGTACTATGCAATATTTTATTTACATAAAACTATGTCACCATTACCTTAACTAATTTTAATTGTAAAATTATTTTCTCTATTCCTGGCTTCTCCAGCTTTAAATATACTTAAACCATGTTCAGCCTTCTTCAACGGGGGCCATATGTCATAATATATGCTCTTCCAGGATTAATAAAACAATCCAACAGCCAACGAGAGAGAGATGGGCAGCTAAAGCTAAGAAAACTAACTTACGACCATTTTTGGTCACATTCCTGAGAGGGGCGTCAGCACTTGGCGCTTATCTTTTGTTAGCCCCGCTTGTGTACACAGGGAAAAAAACAGTCGTGCAGCAGATAACGTCTCACTCGCGAGCACTTTCTCTCTCGGCTGGCTGCCTGGATTTTTAGCTCTAACAACTCATCGTGTGATTATTTCTCAACTCACCACATCATTACCACTATATTGTCACATATATATATATCGTTTTGAAAATAGAGCAATCCATAAATAGATCTTTAATTAAAAAGGCATATATTGGATCAAAATATAATTTATTTACTAATATTTCAGTTGGCTGAACGCCAACCTTTTTAAGGTATTATAACATACTAGCCGAATTACCCGGGCAACGCCCGGGTTTTACCCGATTAAATGTTTTTATTCAAATACTATTCGTTACAATTATAAATTGGCACCGTGGATGTCACTTTTGTGAAACGTCCCGCTCCAAACTTTGTGTGTTTTTAAAATATAAAAATAAATATGTAAATTTTCAAAACGATATTTGAAAATTATATTATTTTGATTTTCAAATACTATTCGTTACAATTATAAATTGGCGCCGTGGATGTCACTCTTGTGAAACGTCCCGCTCCAAACTTTGTGTCTGAGAAGCGATATTTTTATAGAAAGATGATCTGGCTTTTGTTTTCTGCTCGAATGAATGTTTTTCTGTTAGAATTTTGTTCCTGCGTACAAAAAAATGAACTGGTTTCACCCGTGGTTTCTGCTTTTTGGAATTTTTCCCGATATAATTTTGTATCTGATAATCAAACATAATACAGCAATATTGTCATCATCATTTTCTGACTAAAAACAACTTTATCTATTCTCCCAATATATATGTTGTAGATAAATGATAAAACTAACTTTGACTTGTGCGCAATTAATAGGTAGAAAATCTAACTTCTGATAAATAAACTTTAAGATAATTTACTTATTAAAAAAAAAGATATATTTTGATAATTTGAAACTTGTAAATTTGAATCTCTCGATAAAGTGAACATTTTTTCCCGGTCCCTTGAAAAATACTCGATAAGTTGAATAAAATCAATATTAATTGGTTCCCTCGGTATTTGGAAGTTAATGGAATAGTATCTTGCCTTGGAATTGTATCATTATTCTTGTCTCAAATAAATTGCCGTGTCATCCTGAATTTTGTCTTTCCTAATTTTCTACATTACAAAATCATCATTTTATCTATTCTCCCAATATATATGTTGTAGATAAATGATAAAACTAACTTTGACTTGTGCGCAATTAATAGGTAGAAAATCTTACTTTTGATAAATAATCATCATCATTAAGTTAAATCTACAAATCTGCAAATAACTCTATGGATATTCAAGATATTCAAGAAATTATTTTTCACAAACCTTTCCGGGGATATACCTAATAATATACCAAAATTTCACGGCGATTGGATGGATGGTTTTTGAATCTATAGAGTACAGACAGACTGACAGACATTCAATCCTTCCTTATATATATAAAAATGAAATGCGAAATCGATGTTTGTTATCGCATCACGCAAAATCTACTGACTCAATCATTATGGAATTTCGCATGTAGGTAGCTGAAGATTTCGTTTAACATATAGGCTATTCAAAAAACTAAAAAAGTTAATGTGCTTTTTTTTTAAATAAAAAACCAAAAAGCGTTAGTTCCAGTCTTTTACCGCTAGGGCGCAGCACTGGTCGCGACGATAAATGAATTTGATTTTTTTAAAGCATCGGTGGTTCAGTGGTAGAATGCTCGCCTGCCACGCGGGCGGCCAGGGTTCGATTCCCGGCCGATGCATTTTTTTAAAAACAATTTTTAAAACTCATTTATATTATATCTATATTAATAAAATGCAAATTTCATAAGTGGTGTTCGCTTAAATCTTTCGTTACAATGCATCAATTTCGACCAAATTTTCAACATTTATGTAAAACGAGATGGAGCAGGTTTTGCTTAACATCAAAATATTTTTCCTAACTTTAAAATACATAACTTTGCTGTTATCGATAAAATACAAAAAAAATCAACAGAGTTAATTTTATTTATATATAAATACAAAAAAAAAAATTCAGCAATTCATTCAACTCAATCTAAAAAAATATTCAAAACAAGCAATTTTAAGATAACACCATATGTAAAACAGTCGGCCAAGAAAACAACAACGATATTACATCTTTCTCACATATTCACACACAATCTTGAATAATAATTAAAACTAATCTTTAGCATTGTTTATTATACTTCATAATATATAATATTCGTTAGGCAAACTTTCACTCGGATAAAACCCGGGCGAAGCCGGGTACATATCCGCTAGTTTTATATATATCTATATATATAAAAATGAATGTTTGTATGTTTGTTTGTATATATATATGTAGTAATCCCGAGTAAGCCGACGTGGAATGTACTGGGCAGTCGTGGTCGTGGGTGCGTGATGGGATTCCCGCACGGGGACAGCAAGAGACAGAGGCAGGTCTAGATGGTAGCTCCAAGAGGTAGAGGTAGACCACGGACGAAGGCAGTCGAACCACGGGCGCCGCGGATGCCCTAAGCCTACTCACGGATAGAAGGGGGGGTGAGAGATCCGACCGACCGTATAACGGCGTCACTCTGAAAAAAACTACCTTTGTCTCTTTTCTGGGCCTTTTTATATTGGACTCCCGCATATGGCGGAGAGTCCTGATTGGCTCTTGTAATTACGCCACTTTCTTGGCGCCGGGTCATTGTCGCCGTCTGGTTTATGGCGTCGTCTGGTCTACCTCCTGCCTCTTTGTTTATTTGTGACATCCATTTTTACAAGGTCGATACCTATTTTTATATAGATATGGGGTTATAATAAATATCAGAAGAAGGTTGTGAACTATCTAACTCAAAATATACTACAGAATGTGTCCCCGGTGATGAAGGTTTGGTTGGGGGAATGACATGTAATGAATGATGACCTAACAAACCTATTATAAAAAAATAAAAGAAATAATTTGTATACAAATGCTCCAGGAATCCGGGTAAAGAAAAAAAGAAAAAAAAAAGAAAAAATATACAAATTAGTTAAAATTATTATTAAGCTACAAGTTAAAAAGAGAAAGATGTTGTAATGGTGGTGTATCAATAAAAATCAAGGTTATAAAAATAAAAAAGAGAAAGTATATAATACAAAATGGTAAATATGGTAAAATGAATCGTACAAGGAAAATAATATCTTATTGCATAAAAGATGAGAGGAAAAAAAATGAAGTTAGTTTATTGACTGAACGTATAATGTGACGCTAAGATTGAAAAAGGGAAAGGGGGTATCTGAGCATGTTTCTGCAAAGTAGTATCCCAAGCATTCTGCAATGCAATGCGAACTTGTTTAAGTGAGGCATTGTTTTCATTAACAGAAGGCCTAAGATATTCCGTCTGCATCATTAGCTCAGACAGTGAAAAGAGGTGGGAAGATTGATGGAGGTAAAAGGGAGAGGTAGAGGTAAGGGGGATCCCTGTTGTCCATAATGATTGTGCCCGGTTGAATTATGAAAAAAAAGTGAAAATTTGAAAAAATGGTGAATTGAAATGATGAGTCGGGCGATGAGAAAAAAAAAAAAAAGATCGCGCTAGATATCCTGAACTCACTATTGGGAATGGTATAGCGAGGAAGGATTGTTCCAGTCGGATTAATCAATGAAAAAAAAAAAACAAAAATGTTCGGCGAACTGGAATCCCTTGGAAGGTAGTTGGAGGTTTGAAGGATGCGGAAAAGGGGAGGTGGATGTAAGAGATTTATTGCTGTAAATTTTGATTGTTTCCGACTTGTGTGGTGAAAAGAAAAAGTTGAAAAATGAAAAAATGATGAGCCGGACGATGAGAGAAAAAAAAATCTAACTGGGTCTCCTGAGCTCACTATTGGGAATGATATAGCGAGGAAGGGTCTTCTAGTTAGTTTAATCAATAAAAAAAAAAAAGAAAATGGCTGACGAACAATAATCTCTTGATGGATGTAAAAAGTTGGGAGGATAGGTTCATGGGATAGAGTTAGAGGTTGTAAGGGAAGCGTCAAAAATAACATTTTGAAAATCTATTAAGAAAAATAAAATGATAAATGTTTTATCTGTTTAAGAAATATTATAAATATTGTTAGGTGTAGGTTTTTTAAAATGGTGCCTAAAATAGTTGAAGTTGTAAAATTCTAAGTCTAAACATGATGAAAAACGAAAAAAAAATTAAAGGTAATAATATATAAAGGGTTGATTGGTAGTTGATGGCATTAATGTTGATGGTTAATAAACAAAATGATATTATCGATTAATATTGAAATGTTTTATCTACATCTGTAAGTTAAAAAACAAAGTCCAACACCACAAAACTAGTAAAACTGTAAGTCTATTTACAAATAAATGAGAGAAAAGTTAAAAGAAAACAAAAATATTCGTTCCTGAAAAAAGGGAACATATTTACACACAATGTCTAGGTGTATGTGCCATGAGTATTTACAACATAGTTTCAGGGATGTAATACAGGAAGGAGGAGAAGTAGAGATAATAAAAGTAAAATAAAATATAAAAGAAAATTGACTTAAGCAAAAGGTTTGCGATAGGTAGTGACGCAGTGAGGAATAAAGGAAGAAGGTCTGAATTGGTTTCTGCAAAGGACATCTCAGGAGTCCTGCCTTGCAATACGAGCTTAGAAGCGAAGTATTGTTTTCAGGGTTCAGCAATCTCAAGATGTTCTGTAAGTAGCATTAGATCAGATGGGCAAAAGGCGTGAAGATCGAAGGAGAGGTAGGTAATGGGAGAATATGGGAAAGAAAATTCTTCTGAGAGAGGTTAAAAATAGATGGTGGCTCAAGAGCTGCGCTGCTGTCGGTGATTGAGCTCGACCAGATGAAAAATAAAATTAAACGACAAATGAGTGGGCGCATCGTGCTGATGATGGCCTGGGTCGAGCGTTAGGAAAAAAAATCTCGCTGGTTACCCAAGCTCTCCGTGTGGAGTTAACATAGGGAGGAAGAGTGTACCAGGTCGATGAATCATTAAAAATAAAAAATTAAAAAATGTTGACGAGCAGGAGTCTCAGGAACCGTTGAAGAGTTTAGAGGATGGAGGTAGATTGTGAAAACAGGGCTCGACTGTTGCCATTGATTGATTGAATCCGGGTTTGAGGAAAAAAGAATGAAATAAAGAATGCTGGGACGGTGACCCGGGTGTAAATAAAAAAAAAAAATAAGCCATGGATTTTCCTGAACACACCATCAGGATGGGATGGCGAGGAAGGAGTAGTCCACTGGGACAAATCAATAAATGGCATAGAAGGCCAATGGAAAATGATCAAGAGACGAGAGAAGTATGGAAGGCAGAGTTGGAAGGATCAAGATATAAGAAGGGACCGTTGGTATAAGGCGTCACTGTTAAAACAAATTTTTTAAGTTAAATTAGCTTAGAGGTAGGCCATGGAAAATTAAAACAAATGATGTCAAAGAATATAAGGTTTCAGGTGATGTTTATATAGGTTGGCTAATGGTTTTAACTGTTTAGGGATGGAAGGAAAAGAAATATCTTATTGTAAAAGAAATATCCTAAAATATATGGATTGATTCTAAAATATAAAATGGCACACATCAAGGATCGTAAAAATATAAATGAATAAGATTTTAAAATATAGTAAGTATTTAGGTTAGTGTGTTCCCCACGTTATGCAATGCTTATAAACGCAAATTAGACGATGTTTGGAAAAGTCAAAAGTGGTAAATGAATTGAAATGCCATTATGAATTGTTTTTTATTCTTTTCTTAATTATAATTTCAGAGACGTCTCACATGGTGAGAGAGAGAAAAAGGAAAACGAACTTATCAAAAGTAGTAAAATGTTACAAATAAACTTATAATGGATATCTGAAGGTTTAGAGTGACGCAGTGGTAAAAAGAGGGGAAGTCTGAGTTGAATTTTGCAATGGCGTTCGGCAATGCAATACGTGCCTGTGTGAGGTATTGTTTTCATTGACCGAACTGCTAAGACTTTTCATAATCAACATTAGATCAGACAGGGGAGGTAGGTAAGTTGAAAGTGGAGAAATGGGAAAGGTGGAGTCAAGAGTTGCCTGTTACCAATGATTGAGCTCGGATTAAAATTGAAAAAAAAAGTAATAAAATGGTAAAAATGATGGTTGTAATGATGATCCGAGCGTTGAGAAAAAAAAAAAAAACTCGAACTAGTCGCCTGAGCTCACTGTTGGGAAATGTACAGCGAGGAAGGTAGAGCCAGCTGGTTGAATAAAAAAAAAGTTTGTTTGGCGAGCAGGAGACTCTTGACTGCGGGAAATATGGAAGGTAAGGAAGGTAAAGGGTACTGTTGCTAATGATGATTGAACAACCCGACATAGTTGAATGTAATGAATGATGTTGTCGGGTGATGGATAAAAAAAAAAGAGAGAATCTTTGGATTTCCTGAACTCGTTATCGGGAATTGTATCCCGAGGAAGGATGGTCCAATAGATGAATTAATAAAAAAAAAAAAATGGGTGGCAACAGGAACCCTATGGGGGACTATGAGGTTGAGAGGAGATGGGTTAAGGAGGTGTGAGTAAGTGGTATAGGATGGGAAGATAGGATTGAGAGAGAGAGGTGTCAATATGAGAAAATAATAATAATCTCATAAAAAACAATGATATCAGAAATAAGACGATCTTAAGGTATTTTTAAAAATATATAAATGTTATATAAAAAAACTCAAATGATGTTTAAAAAGCTTGAATTTGTAACGTTTTAGAATCTATATATGCTGACAGATGAAAAAATAGTTGAATAGTAATGATTCAAAAGATTGCTGATGGTTGAATATTCTAAGATATAATGAGCAATGACAATAATAACTATATAATAATGTTGGCTTGGATGGTTTATACTGGCTGAGTGGTTGAGGTATAGAAAAATAAAATAAAGACATATAGCATACAAATATAAAAAAGGTGATAGCTTGATGGATGGCATTGGCGAAGATGTTTTGTTCTAATATTGATAGGGGGAATTTTCAATTTTGGGGATTTAATTGTCCTTTTAGGAGGCCAAGATGGCGTCTCCTTTGGTCTCATGTACAGGATCGATTTTAGAAATGATGGGGAGCTAAATTTTAAACGGGGTTGACAAAACGATAAACTATCCTATAACATTATAAAATAAGATTTGTTATAAAAGGAATTTTTTATAATTTTCCTATCCATTTTAATCTGGCAGGTTGTTTGGTGGACACGAAGTCTAGAATACCGGTGTGCCAATATCTTATGTAATCTCTCCGTCCTGCGAGTTGGAGCACGTGTACAGGTGTACTGAAACTGGAGATGTCAATATGGCCGCCATTGTGGGGGCTGTGGATGACGCACCGCGCCGGCAATAAAAACAAACAGGAGATGACGACCGCTGTGCCGAATTGTTTTTCTTTCCTCGGTCGTCCCGAGGTTCTGGGATTCTCTAGGTGAAATAACCTTAGTTTCCCAGTAAGTTTTGCGTTAAGATGTTCAGACAAATCGTTAGATTGGAGATTATTAGCTGTGATTAGGTTTAGAAAAATTATAAAATACAGAATTTACGAAATTTTTCTAAGAGAAAAGGTTATGGCATGGGTACAAAATTCGGTAGAGTTTCGTAATTAACAATTTAACACAGGCAGGAATGAAATGCAATGGGGTATGGAAATTTTATGGTATGATAATAGTTTTCGCATATTGCATTTATAGTTGTATTTGTAATTGTGGGAAAAATGGGAGGCACATTATGAGATGAGATAATTTAAAATTGATATTTATAAAAATACAAATCTAGGACTAGTTTTTAAAACTTTTAAATATTGAGAAATATCAATTGGAATGGTAATAGGTCAAGTAAAATAAAGAGCGTAATAAATTTAATTATTAATACTATGGCCATAAATAAGGTATTAAAAAAACCACACAAATAAGTTTAGAAAATATGATTCGAGTAATTAAAATATAATATGATTTTTTAAATGTAAAATTGAAATTAATGAATTGAAATTTGAAAGTTGCTTAAAATAAAGTAAAAATTGATAAATGAGGGTGTTCAAGATTTAAAATTTGAATTGAAATGCTATAAAAATGGTAAAATAATGAACTTGATGGATTTATAATAATAATGTTATTGCTATTAAAATGGTATCGAATAATTAATTCAGAGCAAACGGAGATAGTGTTACATTAAATAGTTCTGTAGAGAAAATTCTCCTACCAGATGGATGTCTTGAATGTGTCTTGTGGCTTGGTGTGCGATGAGGCTTGGTGATCTTTTTTGCGGTGGTTACCATGGGACATCGTCGATACTGGTTGGCGGGGCAATGCCAGGATTTCTCGATGAATCTTGTCTGCCTGTTCGAGCCGATGGAGGAAGATGTTCGTGGCGCAGGAGATGTCGATGGGGGCGATGATGACCTCCTCGGCACGAGACACGGCTAGTCCCCGAATGGCGTCTGTTAGGCGGCTTACTAGGTCTTCGCAGTGGGGCTGCATGTTGGTGAGGGCATCCGCGACGTATTCGTCTCTGACCTCCGTCATCCTCTGCATGCTGCTGTCCTCAGTTATCCTGTCGACTTTAACGGGTTCTGTAGTAATCCCGAGTAAGCCGACGTGGAATGTACTAGGCAGTCGTGGTCGTGGGTGCGTGATGGGATTCCCGCACGGGGACAGCAAGAGACAGAGGCAGGTCTAGATGGTAGCTCCAAGAGGTAGAGGTAGACCACGGACGAAGGCAGTCGAACCACGGGCGCCGCGGATGCCCTAAGCCTACTCACATAGGGGGGGGGGGGGGGGGTGAGAGATCCGACCGACCGTATAACGGCGTCACTCTGAAAAAACTACCTTTGTCTCTTTTCTGGGCCTTTTTATATTGGACTCCCGCATATGGCGGAGAGTCCTGATTGGCTCTTGTAATCACGCCACTTTCTTGGCTCCGGGTCATTGTCGCCGTCTGGTTTATGGCGTCGTCTGGTCTACCTCCTGCCTCTTTGTTTATTTGTGACATCCATTTTTACAAGGTCGATACATATTTTTATATAGATATGGGGTTATAATAAATATCAGAAGAAGGTTGTGAACTATCTAACTCAAAATATACTACATATATATATGTCCGGTATACAAATTCGCGGTAGTTCACTAATTCAAACCAAAATTTCCATACATAGGTAAAAAAAATACAGGGAAGACGATAGGCTATTTTAAAAAATATATAAATCAATTATTAAAACTATATATTTTTAGTCAGAAAATGATGATGACGATATTGCTGTATCATGTTTGATTATCAGATACAAAATTATATCGGGAAAAATTCCAAAAAGCAGAGACCACGGGTGAAACCAGTTCATTATTTTGTACGCAGGAACAAAATTTTAACAGAAAAACATTCATTCGAGCAGAAAACAAAAGCCAGATCATCTTTCTATAAAAATATTGCTTCTCAGACACAAAGTTTGAAGCGGGACGTTTCACAAGAGTGACATCCACGGCGCCAATTTATAATTGTAACGAATAGTATTTGAATAAAAACATTTAATCGGGTAAAACCCGAGCGTTGCCCTGGTCATTCGGCTAGTATAGATAATAAAAATGGCATATCCTGACCAGGAGCACATGTGCTTTACAGAAGGTAGAGCGCCATCTGGTGGAACATAAATCAACTAAACATTGATTTAGCCTGTTCCCTGATATTTGGCCAATCCAATTTCTTTACAGGCTAAATCAATGTTTAGTTGATTTCTGTTTCACCAGATGGCGTCTGCCTTCTGTAAAGCACATGTGCTCCTGGTCAGGATATGCAATTTTTTTTTATTGATTTCAACACCTGACCTCTTTATATTTTATTTTTTTCTTTCGTTTATTCATATATATATATATGAAGTAAACATATACACAAAAATCAGTCAACTAACATCATTTGTTGAAGCTGCCAGGTACTTATATCTGTCAATTTATCTGTCACTTCAACCCCATAAGCTACAAAATTTAATCCTTACTGTAGGTGGTTTTAATTCAGGGTCTACTCCCTATTTATCAACTTATAAAAAATTATAGCCAGGAAAAGCGAAAACACACTTTGTTATTTTGCAAAGTTTAGAACAAAAAGCACACGCCAGCCAGCGAGCTTCTCACGCGCCTACATGCGAACTGTCTTTCTAATTACTCTCTCCTGCCAACAATGCAAATTTTTATACCCAACTATAAAAATCTGCATATGTTCATATCTAAAATGAAATATTTATAAATAAGACTTGAAAATATGCACATGAGTCTATGCGCACTGTGACACTTATATTGCATACTTCCCTCTATGATCAATTTGAAATAACTAAAATATTTGAAAAATAAGAGCATCAATTTTTACATAGCCTATATATATTACCTATTAAATTTGAATCTATAGAGAGAGATTTAAAATTATTTAGGCGCGGCTCACCAGAGATGTTCCATTTGTAATGAGAGGTCAGTGACATCCATGACTTGACTGCAGTAGATAGGGTTTATCGTATATGTTCATAATTATACCATAGTTAATTATGAAATATATTTATAATTAAACATAATATTTAGAAATGTTTTTTACACATATATTCATATGATCAATTAATAAATAGTTCTATGAGGATGGACTGTGTTTCAGATTATTATTCAGGTATATCATTCCTAAGACTGGTGGACCACTTCAATCAGGATCTTTCAAGGCGATAGATTCACAGCTATAGTCTGGCGGTGTATGATGTTGGTATGTTACTGTTATAATCCATTTATTATTATTTTTTCATGGAATGAATAAGGATTTTGTTTCCCATTTGCTTCCACGTCCACATATGCTGCTGACTTAATAGTAGGTTAATCTGCTTTTTGAAGCCGTTTCAGACCTCAAGGACAAGTGAGTGTCTTCCTCCATAATGAATGGAGTTGGAGTTTTATCCTGGGTTCTGATCGGCCCCCTCCTGAGATAGCCTCTCAGAGTAATGTGAAGATAGCAGGTGAGGATTTTGCCTTCCTAGAAGATAGTACCTTAGAATAAAGTATGTGTATTTAACACACTCCTCCACAGTACTTTGTTTTAGCTATATCTTTTTAAAAGCTACAATGTCATTGGGGGATTATTAATACTCATAAGTTTAGCCTAATTGTATTAAAATAGTTCTCTCTCTATCTCTACAGTGCCATCTTGGTCTTGAGTTGGGTAATGCCAGGCATAACATCGACCTGCCCACTCTGTGGGAAAGAACTCCCGCAGTCCATCAGTGGTAGAGTCTTTCCCGCGGTGGGCGCCACCAATGAAATCCTTGTATACATTTTATATATATGTATTTTTTATCAATTTTATATTATAAATTTATTTATCTATTTACCCATATTTAATATTATTTATTACTATTTATTCAATTTTGTATTAACCGCATATATAATCGTATTTGAACGATATAAAAAATTAGTTTCAATCTCAATCTCTCACTCTGAAGTAATAATTTATGGATCTTTTAGAGCTCTAAATATATGCCCTTAATTCCTTCCATTTTATTTTGTCAAATTTCAGGCGTGTAGCTGAGTTTCTGAGGTTTTTAAAATCAACGAATATTAGAATTTTTCAACAGAAATAAAAAATGGGGTTATTATATGTTTAGTCTTTCGCTAGCTACACATTTCCTTTCCGTGTTTCTGTCAAAACATGAATACCACGGTGATGAAACGATGTGTCTTTTAGGGTGGAATAATTCATCCTACCAATTTTTGACTTCTTTGAAATAGGCCAAATGGACAGGAACAAGTGATAATTCGAAGGTCTGATAAAAAGGAAAACATATATTTTCTAATTCTCGTTTTCAAAAAAGTAAAATCCTCTGCAATACATATAGAATAATCTACAAAACAGCTTCTCCGAAGATGAGTTTCTTGCTTTATTTAATATTCTTCTTAAGCTTTCGGGTTTTCCAAACCCTTTTAAAGAGGTATATGATCCTATACTCCTATAGAAAGGTTTTTAAAACCCGAAAGCTTGAGAAGAATATAAAAGAAAGTAAGAAACTCATTTTGGGAAGTAGTTTTGGTTATTATTTGATATTAATTCTCTTTTTTAGTAAAAAAAGGAATAATTCATGCGAATCAAACTAAAAACAAATCGACAAAAAAAAAATAAAAAATAATAAGAGACGATCAGAATGTGCCTTTCTTTTTTTCATGATTTAAAATTAAATTTTTACACAAATAAATTTACTGGCAATGCGTTTCTTTTAAATATCATCATTGATGATATTTAAAAGAAACGCATTGCCGGTAAATTTATTTGTGTAAAATTTTAACGATAGATGGCAATAAAATTTAATTTACTAATATATAATGATTTAAAATGTTAACAAAAATATATTCTTTTTGAAAATATACTCGATATTCTATAATCAATATGTTTTTGTAAATAGCATGTAAGAATTAGTTTGGATTTTTATGATCAAATTTCTCAAAAGTTGGATTGAAGGAGTATGTAAAAAAATAGTTCTCTCATATTCACTGAATAAAAAACAGAATGGCTTTGTAAATAATAAATCACCATGTATTTCCACGCATTCGATCATTACCTAATTAATTTATCCAAACAATCAAAAGTTTTTGTAAGTATGCAAATCACACACACACAACGTTTTCTTTAAAAAATAATTGCTTAGACAAAATTGTGGTGTTGATTGAATCAATTATTTCATCAGAACCTACCGGTATAATCATCAGTTTAAATTTCTTTTCAGAAATAAGGTTTGAAATCATCGTATCACTTATTTAAGAAATTATATGCGCTTTATAATATACATGTATAGATATATCAAAATTCGAAACTATTATAGACGCGTATGATTATTTTTAAAAATAAACAATTTCTACTGTCTATAATAGTTTCGAATTTTGATAACAGATGGCGCGCTAATGCATCATAATCCTTTATCCTTTATATCTATAAAAATGAAATCCAAAATCGATGTTTGTTATCGCGTTGCGCAAAATCTACAGAATCAATCATTATGAAGTTTCGCATATAGGTAGCTGAAGATTTCGTTTAACATATAGGCTATTCAAAAAACTAAAAAGGTTAATGGGCTTTTTTTAAAAATGTAAAACCAAAAAGCGCTAGTTCCAGCCTATTACCGCTTGGCGCAGCATTGGTCGCGACGATAAATGAATTTGATTGGTTAATAATTTTACACCATGAATGTTAGTTTGTTTACACGATGAATGTTTTTAAAAGGTAAGATTATCCAATCGCCGTGAAATTTTAGGAAGTTATTCACTATACTCCCGGGAAGGTTTCTGGTTTGAATTTGATTTGAAATAAATATTTGTTGCAATTTTATATGCAAATTTTCTACTTTTACTCGCAAGCAGCGCCTCTCGCGGTATCTGGTGAAATTACATTTATAAATTGTAAAAATGCCAAAATGTGTTCCAAGTATAATAAATTTAATATTTAATTTGAGGGTTTAGTAATATAATATTAAAATTACGTTGTGAAAAACTTGGTATTTCAATATTAATATTTATTTAAAGAAAATATCTTATTTAAAATTTAATAAATGTTTTAAAAAAATTTATGTGTTTCAAAAATATATTTAAACGCATACAACAATATTTATATACGTTTATAAATCTATATATAGGTGGATTGGATGTTTTCTAGAATCGTTTTAACAAATGTTCGTTAGGCAAACTTTTACTCGGGTAAAAACCGGGCGAAGCCGGGAGCATTCGCTTGTATATATATATTATATAATCTAAAAAACCTCAAATATTTCTATATTTTAAAAAAATATATACTTTATTTTATTCATTGATAATTTTATTTTTTGTTATCATCGTTTTTAGAAAGACTTTCAGTTTTAGTTGTTTAGTTTTAGTTGTATAGTTTTGTTGTAAATATGCGTAGTTAACCAATCAATCCTTTTAAATCACTAATATAGGATTAACTTATAAATTCTATATAATGTGAAAACTAACTAATGTGTAATCTTTCCTCAAGTAATTGAAAATAAAAGCTACTTGACGGTAAATAATTATCTTTTTTTATCACGACTGCACCTCAACCCTTTATCTTATCGATCCTTTGTCTTATCAACCCTTTATCTTATCGATCCTTTGTCTTCTCAAGCCTTATCTAACCACAACAACCAAAATATTCATAACATATATATATATGCTACGATATTTTTAAAAAGAGAGAATTGATTTTTAGGGAGGCTTCTTACTATGTGCAAGTCATTTGGTAAAAAAATGAAAATATTTATTATCTCAGGTAGTTTATTTTTAAATCTTGAATACAATATTTACAAAAACAATGTCACACACACACACACACACACATATATATAAAATACAATATAACGTGGCTGATGATTGTAAAACGAAAATTGCAATTATACCGCGAATGTTTCTTTTAAACAAAAATCGAAATTTATTTTAAAGAGAAATAGCGATTATTTCTAACTTTAAGAATGAAGTATGATAGGATGAATTGTGAAGAGTAATGACAAACGGAAAAATAAAAGTGTCCATTTATTTTTCCGTTTGTCACTACTCTTCACAATTCATCCTTTCATACTTCATTCTTAAAGTTAGAAATAATCGCTATTTCTCTTTAAAATAAATTTCGATTTTTGTTTAAAAGAAACATTCGCGGTATAATTGCAATTTTCGTTTTACACACATATATATATAATAGGTACAAGAAAAGAAAACACCAAAGCACGAAAGTTTCTTCCACACATAAAACAAACTTCTACCCTCCTTTCTGGCGATTGAAAAATTGGGAGGGCTTGGCTCATCAGTGGTGAACCCTCCCAGCGGTGTCGCCAATTTATTCAACCAGACCGCTTTCTTTAGACCTATAATACTGTATTAAATCATTCTGCTTATATATGCTACACTGAAGGGTGGAATCTTAGAAATGCTATTCAAGTAGAATATAGACATAAGATTTTAGGACAGTAGAAGTTTGTTTCATGCGTGGAAAAACTTTTGTGCTTTAGTTTTTTCTTTTTATATATATACGAATATAGCCGCAATATTGCGATATAATAGGTTAATCCTGATCGCTCACATGCGCATTTTAGATGGCTAGGTTGGGTAAGTATTAGGCAATAACCAAAATCAACGTTTAGTTGATTTTTATTCCCCTAGATGACGCTCAGAAATCTAAAATTCTCATTTATTTTTAATATGACAACCTGGCTATTTTATATTTCTCCTACTCTCTTCACCCATACATATATATATACCAAAATGACACCTCTTCCTTTAAAAATGAACAAAAACTAGTCTTGTGGGTTTTTCTTTTATTACCAAACCATTAGGTTTTTTACTGGTTTGCTAAACAAAATGCATCGTTTTAATTCGTTTGAAAAGGGAGAGGTGCCTCTTTTTGTACATGAAAATCATCCTACCGTAACTTTAATTTTACGTAATATTTTACACACACATACACTTCTCGTTTTAATATTAATATTTAATACTGAATTATTTGAAACTATTTATAAAAGTGGTAGTTTTGGGGATTGGGGGGGTTTCATTTCAGCGATTGCTGGGATTAGATACGAGGAGAGAGGGTATTTTATAGAATCTCTTATTTTGAACCAAGAAGACTGTTTCATTTGCAAGGTAGTCAATAACATGACATTGCAATTACAAGGTGTATTTGTTACCAAGCTTCTTATTTCATTTTGCAAAAGTATCTCTGCTTTTCAATCAGAATTACAAAAGTAGTAGAGTTAATTGTTTAGTGATTCAATTAAAAAAGTAGAGAACACAGAGAAAGAGAGAGAGAAATGGATGGGTTTAAGGACCAGAGCAATAAAGAAGACCCACCTCGGTCGACGTGCCCAGGAGTGGAGTGGCAGAGATAAACCGCTTCCTTAAACTGATTGATTGCTTCACAGTAGGCAAAACTCCTGGACAGAGCCATTGTTCGTCTTAGATTAACGTTATTTATGGCATGTCAAACAAATGGTAGTGCAACATAATTATTTTTTCTATGAAAGTGACATTTGCTTTGAATTAACTATTGCAATTGTTTTGAAACAATATGGCTATATCTCAACCAATTGTATTTGTAGTTCCCAACGTTTCAATAACTCGCTGCCACTCTCCTTAAGGAAATGATTATTGACTATTGATTATATAAATAATCATCCTCCCCCCCCCCCTCTCTGGGGAGAGTGTCAGCGAAACACTGGAACGTCGAGTACTGAATGAAAACTGGTTGATGTAGCCATCTATTTTTCCAAGCAAACTTCCAACCAACAAACGATCTTCAAAAATATTCTAATTGTATTGCACATTGTAGAATGATCGCTATTTGTTGAGGCTCATACATATATAATGTAAGAACATCTTTTCATTATGTGACTAAAAGTTGAAAATTGCAATGCGACCTCTATCGAAATAACTATTAACTGATCGTTGCTTTTTTATTTCAGAAACTTAGCCGATGCTCTTTTCAGAAAAACTATCAGGAAAAAGCAGCTAACCACGTGCGTGTTTTTAACTGTTGGGACGCCTCAGCGTAGTCTTTTATAAAGTAGTATACTTTCCATAGCGGGTTAAATACATATAACTTGTACCACGCTGTCGAGGGATAACAGCCTGGAATCCTTACATGATAGACCTTTTGGTAAATCACAAGAGAGAAAGAATTTTGACTGAATTCCGGAAATAAAAATTGATGTTTATTCAGCATTTACTGGATAGATGGCACTCTTCCATCAGCAACATTTAGTAGCCCTAATCATGAGCTTTAATTATGGTACCACCGTGATTTTCTCTAGTTTAAAAGTACATAATTTTTGCTTTAATGCATTTAATCCATAGATTTCTTCAATACTATTTTTAAAAAGAGGTAGATGCTTTTATTAGCACATAATTACCATCTTCCCGCACTTTTAGCATTTATTCTGGGTTAAGAACCGCTCTACCAGCTAGAACATCTCTTTTGGGGAATTCGGCCAATTAATTTATTGAATAAATGTTATTTTATTGAATAAATTGAAACGAGTGGTCACCTAGAGGACAAGAGAGATAAGGGAGAGCGAAGGGGAAAACTGTAAATTGCCGATCAAATCATGAAACTCGGAGTCTATTTCTCCGATAACAAAAGAAACAAAAACAAAATCAATTTTTTCAATTTACATAGAGGATATCGTAGCTCAATGAAACAAAATAAAGAACATTCTTTTCTCAATTTGTAAAAAATCTTGGTGATTTGTCTCTAAGAAAAGAAGTACAATTTATGAAGTATTCATACGAACGAAAGCCACTTATGCTAGCAAAATATGATATCCATATATTCCTATACGTTCTTTACAGACACTTCATTTATTGTGGGGGCAACATAATATTCTTATCTCAGTGGTTCATGGATATCAAACCTTTTCATACGAATGTACACACCTTTCGCATACACCATTCATAGAAAATTATCTCAACTATAAATCAATACAATACGATCTGAAAATAATTACCAAGAAAATATTTAAAACATTTAATGGCGAATAAAAACCTATTATTATGGGAGAGAAAGATTCATTTGTATCAATTCATTTTTAATGCTAATTATATATACAATTCGCACTATTTATTCAAACGGAATTCCTATACAGTTGCATCCAAATTTTTGTGTACTCTATTTGTCACATAACACGGAAAATTCCAGAAATATTAACATAAAAGAGGTCTATCAGAAAAACCCAAATTGTTTCTGTGGAGAAACTGAGCAAACTGCTCTTCACCTTGTCTACGAATTTCCAAACTTCGCAAAAGTGAGATATCGATTGTTCCCAGATCTAAGTGGTTTAACTCTCTTATATCATCTACTTTATTCATATAGATTTTATGAATTCTGTCGATTGATACAGGCAAATTTGTAAATATTTAATTTGTTTGTTGTTTTTGTTTCCTTTGTAATAGGCGCATTTACTTCTGTATCGCGCCTGGTTGATTAATAAATAAATAAAAATTAATAAATAAATTCTTGCCTATGTAGATTATTAAAGAAACTTTCTGTAAATCACTTATTGATATATTTTTCAATCGGTGTATGTGACCAAAGTAATAGATTAAAATACTACTAAAACTTTTTAAATGCTTTTTTATATTTGAAATCACCATTGATATAATACAAATTTATCCTAAATATATATTGAAAATATATATATATATTGAGGAGAGAAAATAACAGAAACCAACAATTAATATTAAAAATGGTTTTTCTGGGCCTTCAGAAGAGAGACTAGCTCATGGCTATCTGGAGGCTAATGAAGAGGCCTCGGAGCTATCCAGAGACGGCAGGCCTCCGCTCCCGGCAGCGGGATGACCGAGGCCGTGGTGGCGTTGAGCTGAAGGACCCGGCGATGGTGGGGGGTCCCAGCGAGGCCAAGCATAATGACGGGATGATCGAGCTTCCCTGTGACAACACCATGTTCTTTATATCTATACAGTTATTTTCAATTGAGTAAGAATATATCAGGTCTCCAGGGAAAAATATATTTTCAAAAGTATAAAGGAGAATTATTATATATATAAAAATGTTTTGAGAAAATATTTTTATCTGGAGGCGTGATATATTTTTACTCAATATTCATGCAAGGAATTATTTTATTGAATTGCCAACTCGAGATATATACAATATTGGCATAAAACCTAGTTTAAACACTATTGTAAAAGCCATTTTAGGTCCATGTTGTGTTTCCTCTAAGTAAACACATTTTAGGGATTATATACACCCGGTGTTCAAATGGTTATATTCTAATAATGAATTATATCCTAGCTGTAGAACTATTTATTTATGATAACAATATATTATGTTAGTATGAAATAAAGTATGAAGAGGAGCTTCTTTATACACATTTATTCGCGCTAGCTTTCGAACCTATATGGTTCTTCATCTGGCATGGATAGATTTTTACACTAACAAAAGTACTGCATCACAGGGACCTTATAAACACCTAGGAGGAAATTTACAATCTTAAGCTAATGGATTAAAAGAGATTATATGACGCCGACGTTAAAATTGGAATATTTACATATAAAAAACCGAAAACAAGATTTGTAAAATTATGAATATATGTAAAAACAGCCAACATTGTTGCGACAAATGAGTAAAAGTCCAAGGGCACAACCAGGGGCCCCACTCAGGATAAAAGATTCAGTCAAATATCCCTTCTCATCCAAAATCACCAAAAAGTTTCAGCTAGAACTACTGGAAGCCAGAGTACAGGGTTCACACTCAAACATCCGAATTCTTTCTCGTTCCATCAAAGGCCTCATCTTCCACATTCAACAGTTAATGCCCTTAGAGGACCTCCACGACCTAGTAAAATCTACCACGCTCAAAGTCTAAAATCAGACAACAGTCCAGAACAACAAACACCTCTCCAAGCTGACTCACTGGAAGCAGAAATATGATTTCCCAGATGTCCCTGATTCTAAGAGCGCAGCCCCCCCAAGATCATCAACATATCCACAACCCGTTTGCCCGAAAGAGAAGAAAAGCTTCTAGAACTAGGCCTCCAGTATGTTCCTCCAACCAAACCGGACATCCCCAGAATCATTGCTGGTGTTGAAGGCATCATGAGCACTCTAAATCAAGGCGAAACTTTTAAAGCACGGAATGCGATAGTCCAAGCCCTACTAAGACCAGACCGGAACAAAGTACCCAGCCACAACAACAAAGCCATAATCAATAAGTTAAAAAGTTATAAATCCCTAGTATTTACAAGAGCGGATAAAGGAAACCACCCCGTCATAATGGACCGATCAGATTACATAGCAAAGATGACAGACATCCTTCAAGACAGCTCCACCTTCTCATCTAACTCCCCACAAGAAAACATTACCCTCACCAAAATGTTCAGAAAATCCCTAAACAACATGAAAAAATCTGGTCTCATCACAACTGAACAACATACTCATTTTACAGCCAACTTGGACAAGAATGCATACATTTATGGCGTCCCCAAGGAGCACAAACCAGGAGTCCCACTCAGACCAATCATCGCTTATCACCAATCCCCGGCATATTCTGTCTCCAAATATCTGGTAAGCCTTTATCCCCTCTCATGAAGCAAAACCTGAACATATACAGCATCACTCACCCCCCCCACATTTATAGAAAACATCACAGCCCTAACTCCGCCACCACAACACATCATGGCGTCCTTTGACGTCACATCTCTGTACCTTTCCCTACCACATACCCTCATTACAGATAAATTACACCTATTCCTCACAACATCTAACATAGACACACAGACAGCTTCCACCATACTACAACTAACCTCCCTCTGTTTGACCGTTAGCTCCTTCACATTTAACATGCAATGTTACAAACAAATCAGAGGCACTCCTATGGGTAGCCCTCTCTCATCAATAATTGCAGAAATAGTCATGAATTCGCTGGACACATGGATCAACCAAACCCTCCCCTCTGATATACACTACTGGAGGAGATATGTGGATGATGTTTTTTGTATCATTAACTCAAACAGCCTCCAACGTATCCATAATAGCTTACACGAATTCAACCCAAATATAAAATTCACTTATGAAACCGAATCGAACTCCGCTTTACCCTTTTTAGACATTTTAGTCATACGCACACCGCACACCTTTCAAACCACAGTTTTTCACAAAAAGAACATTCCCCCCCAATACACACACTTCTCCTCCAGTAGCCCCATAGCATATAAAATAAATACAGTTAAGACCCTATCCAGGAGAATCTTCACCCATTGTTCATTGCCCATATTTAAAACTATCGAAAAATCTAGAATCCGTTTGAACCTTATGGCTGCAGGTTACCCCTTGCCCTTTATAGACAAACACATGTTTGATCCATGTGTCCATACAACTACTACAATCTATAGATCCACATGTTGGCTTCCATATTCCCCCAAAGCAGTTTCAATATTCCGCATATTACGCCCATATGGCATCAAAGTTCTATACAACAGTCCCCCCAACCTAACCACCATCCTCAGAAATAGCATTACCAAATCAGATAGACCTACCCTCCCTATAGACTCTACTGGCGCCATCTATTCCCTACAGTGCAATAATTGCCCAGCATCATATGTCGGGGAAACAGGCAGAACCACACGCATCAGAATTTCAGAACATAATCGCAATATTCACAACAAAGCTACAAAATCCCTAATCTACACCCATATCGCACAAACAGGCCACAGTTTTGATCTTGAACATCCACACATTAAATACAGACATATCAACCATAAACACAACAGACTATGCTTAAAATCCATTATTTCCTCACAAACCAACAGTATTAACCGCAAAATAGACCTTCCCGATCTATACAAAGTCCTTTATTAAAAGTATGTACTACTCCTTCCACCCACCCCTCCTTCCTTCTCCCCCCCCCACCAACCCCCCCCCCCCCCTATCCCCTCCCCATTGGTTGTGACATTGAGTGGGGCCCCTGGTTGTGCCCTTGGACTTTTACTCATTTGTCGCAACAATGTTGGCTGTTTTTACATATATTCATAATTTTACAAATCTTGTTTTCGTTTTTTTATATGTAAATATTCCAATTTTAACGTCGGCGTCATATAATCTCTTTTAATCCATTAGCTTAAGTATGTAAATTTCCTCCTAGGTGTATATAAGGTCCCTGTGCTGCAGTACTTTTGTTAGTGTAAAAAGCTATCCATGCCAGATGAAGAACCATATAGGTTCGAAAGCTAGCGCGAATAAATGTGTATAAAGAAGCTCCTCTTCATACTTTATTTCATACTAATTTGATCATGATAAGAGTTATTCCATAAAAATATATATATATATATATATATATATTATGTGATTCACTTAAATTTCTTCATAAGGCATCTCCAAAATATCAATGTATAATCTAAAAAATTATATATTGTGTATAATTTTATTTATATTAAATAAAAATTAGCATATATACACACAATAACTACCAAAGATATTTAAAAAAGTACGCATATACTAAAAAATATTAGATTATAATACCTAATAAAGATATTATCTAAACACAAAAACTACTGAACAAATATATATTAGATTATAACACCTACTAAAAAATATTTTAGATTATAACATGTACTTAAAAAGTTATTAGATTATCATAGCTACTAAAAATATTAGTTTACAATTTTTGATACACTGCACTCTCTCTAGCGATATATAGTAAGCAGAGTATATTTTAATAAAAATAAAATTTAGTTAATTCTAAAATATCTTTAATATTTTTTCTTTAAAATAGACATTTCAGCCAGAGTTGAAGTTTGTAAAACTTTAACTGGCCGAAGTGTCTATTTTTAAAAGAAATATGAATGCAGGCCAGGTAACTTCTATCTTTAAGATATATTTATTAAGTTGAAATATCATGCGCCCTCCTCCTTCCAAGGATAAGTATTTTTATAAACATTTTAATTTATGAATCTCTAGCTTTTGGGCTCGAAAGCCCTTCTACATTTTACATGAAATCGCCGATTGTATTAGAGCTGAAATAAAATAAAATATGTAGGGTGTTTACACTTATTTGAATTGAGATTTAATGCCGGCTTCCACTGCGCGCACTCTATCTTATTAAAAATAATGATTTAAGCTCCATTATGGGGTAAAATTCAAACAATAATTGAATAAATATTCATTTATGAAATACTAAAGTTTATTAATATAATGTGTTACAAAATTTGCTGAAATATATATAAATAGTTGTGTGTGTAAAAATAGGGTTTGATTTAAATGTATTAATTATGAATTTATAAATGAACTTACCCAGTTTTTGCGTAGGATGACCATAGATCAATCAACTCTAGAGAAAAACGTTCTTCATTCCTGGTATAGTTGAATTTGTGAGGAATCTCGTCCATAAAAAATATAAGGCCAAACAAAAACTTGACTTCTTCAAAGTGCGGCACTTCGAGCCATCCGCCATCAGAATAGCTGCTCCGGCCACTGTAGAGATGATTATAGTAGTAGAAGGACACGCGGTTGTCCAGGCGGGTGAAGATATCAGCAATTTCCTGGGAAGGACATTTGAACATCCAGTCGGTGAGGACTCTACCCATGGCCCTCTTCACCTCAACGATATCATCTTCAATGACCCCTCTGAAGTAATAATCCAACTTCTCCTTGACGTTATCTAACCGGCCTATTTCAGTCAAAAATGGAATCATGGCGTCATAAGCCATCGTTTTTGTGACATTTGGATTGCCAATGAATTCTCTGAAATAATCAAAAACAAAACTTTGACCATCATTTGCTGTTATTCCTATCATAATATTACGATCATTTATGTGACCAGGAACAAATGGATTGAAATTTCTGTAAGGAAGAAAATCCTCTCCAATAACAGGTCGGAATTGGGCGTAGATTCTTCTATTCCCGCGCATTTCATACTCTGCCACTGAAAGCTCCTCAGGAGATTTACTTCGAAGGCAATTCAAAATGGCGTTAGGATTCTTTATTATGTTTAAATTTGGACTAGCACAATTTGCTTTCCGGGCAAAACGTTGTGCGGTTTGAAGACTCTGCTCATAGTCAAAATAAACAGGAAGGTTTGCTGTCCCACTTTGCATAATTGCTCTTTTAAAAAGTCCTTTGCTAAATGGAGAGGTCAAATGGAATCCAACAGAAAGTCCACCAGCGCTTTCCCCAAATATTGTCATCGACTCAGGATTGCCACCGAAATAAGCAATATTGTTTCTTATCCATCTCAAGGCCAAGGCTTGGTCATAGAGTCCAATGTTGCCAGGCTCGTCACGCGTTGCGCAATTGAGGAATCCCATGGCCCCCACCCGGTAGTTCATGGAAGCCACGATGACGTCTCCATGGGCGGCAATAATTTGACCATTGTACCATGGACCTGAAGTAGAACCCTGAGTGAATCCTCCCCCATAAATCCACACTAAAACACTCTTTGGTTCTGTGTTAAGTTTTTTTGTGACAGGTACCCATATGTTGAGATAGAGGCAATCTTCACTCATGTTTAGTCTTTTATAATACTCTGCTCCATCCGGGGTGAAGGGATCTATTTGGAAGCAAGCCTTAGGCATAGTATCAGCGACTATTTCTTTCCTATACTTATCGATTTCCACAGGCTTTTTATATCTAAGATCTCCCAAGGGAGGCTTGGCGAAAGGAATTCCAAGGAAGACATTAAGATTTTTGCGTATGATTGTTTTACGGAAGCCTCTAATTCTCCCCATCGGAAGATTGACAACAGGATCATTTCTGCTGGAGTAGGCTGCCTCTGATGCCAGAAGTAGAAGGAAGAGGGAAGCGAACATATTCTCCTGTAAAATACATATTTGATGAAATAAAATGACACGTACAAAATATATGTAAAAATAATCAAACACACATATATAAAGTAAACATATGATATACTGAAAATTCTGTCAACAGAAATCATTCGCTCAAGCTGCCAGATGCTTCTAGCTGCAAATTTATCGGCCACTTCAACACTACAAGCTATGAAATTCAATACCTTATTGATCACCTTGCTATCACCATTTTAAAATACCTAAAATATTACAAAATGGTTTGAATTAAATTTTGTTATATAGATTATTTATAATACATATTAATATCAAGAAGTGCACTGATTTTAAAATATTATTAGAGAGATTTACCATTCATTTTAATAATTTCATTTTTAATGATAAAATTTTCAAATAGGATCACACCCCCATAGATGTTCCATTTGTGATAAGAGGTCAGCGACATCCATGACTTGACTGCAGTAGACAGGGTTTATAGTATATGTTAATAATTATACTATAGTTAATTATGAAATATACCTTTTTTATTAAAAATAGTCATGGATAAAACTTAAGGAAGTTTAATATTTTGATGCCATTGGTCATCTGTTTTTCTTTGAAGGAGACAGAGGCAATTTTGTTCACACTTGATTATCTCGTGTATCTCTTCAAAAAATCACTGTGATTCAAATATCTTTCAGAATTATTGTCTGAATTTCAATATACATGCTAAAAGATAAAACTTTCTTAAGTTTTGTACTTGAGGGTAAGTTTAGGAATATCTCTTTCTCTCTTCAAACATATTCATAAGGTCAATCAATAGATTGATATATGAAGATGGAATTGTGTTTCAGATAATTACTTCAGGTATATCAGTCTTAAGACTGGTGGACCACTTCATTCAGGACCTTTCAAGGCGATAGATCCACAGCCATAGTCTGGTGGTAAGGTGTTGCTGTGCTACAGTTTGTTCATTCATTATGATTTTCAAGGAAAAAATAATGATGTGCTTTCCTTTTGCCTCTTGAGTCCATATGCTACTGACTTAATAGTAAATTAATCCTCTTTTAAAAGCCGGTTCAGATTTCAATAACAAGTGAGTGTCCTCCTTCATATAGAATGGATTTGGAAACTTATCCTGATCTCTGATTGGTCCCCTCCTGAGATAGCCTCTCACAGTCATGTGAAGATACCTGGTGAGGATTTTTCCTTCCTAGAAGATGGTACCTTAGAACAAAGTATGTGTATTTAACACGCTCGTCGTTAGAACCTTTTTTACCTATATCTCTTTAAATGCTCCAATGTTATTCTAAAAAAATTGAAAGAAATTGACTGTGCTATTTTGAATACTCACAAGTTCAACTTGATTGTAATTTAAAAAGTTCTGAGGTATTAATTATGGACAAATAATCTCTGAATATGGTCGCTTAATTTTTTTCTTTTTTTTTTTCGATTATCAGGTGCGTAGCTAAATTTCTAAGTTTTTAAAATCAATGAATATTTGAAGATTTCAAAAGAAATATAAAAAATGAGTTATTCAATGTTTTGTCTTCCGCTAGCTACACATTTTCTTTAAGTGTTTCTGTTAATACATGAATACAACGGCGTTGAAACGACGCGTCTTTTAGGCTGGAATCATTCATCCTACCGTTATTGCATTTCTCTCTTTGGAATTGGCCAAGTGTAGCACAGCTAAGCCTTGTGCCATCAACAGGAATAAGATAATTTGAAGGTCCGGTGAATACAAAAAACATATATTTTCTAATTCTCGTTTTCAAAAAGTAAAATCCTCTGCGATACAAATAAAATAATCTACAAAACGGCTTCTCCGAAGATGAGTTTCTTGCTTTATTTAATATTATTCTCGAGATTTCGGGTTTTCCAAACCCTTTAAAGAGGTATATGATCCTATATTCGGATTTTAGTAATTACACTGGTCAACAAGATTTTTGCACAAGAGAGCCTGATTATTTTTCTAGTGTAGCTTTTCATGCTGAACTCAAAAATCTAATCAGAAATTTCCCATCACGTATGGTTTTTGCGTGACGGTCTTTTTTTAGTATTGGGATAAATACACTAAAAATTGCAAACAATGTCACGTAACTGGTTTATCAAAAAATATTTTTCTTTGTCCACAAAGAAAAAGCATCTTATCTACATGTCCTGAATCCAAATATACCATAAGTTTTTTTCTATTACACAATATTTCTGAGATACACCTACTTGAATTTGGAAATATTGTTAATATATAGGCATATATGAACGAAACATATTTATTATTGAAAAGCAGTGACAGTGGATTTTATTCTATACTTTGCTTGTGGTAGATCCCTCTTGAGTGCCCAGCAGTCGTCGGCAAGCATAGCGGGACTCCATTTACCTTGGCACCGCTTCTCCATGCTTGATATAGCTTGATGAAACCTCTCACCATGCTCATCGCTAACTGCGCCAAGATTGTCTGGAAAGAAATCTAGATGTGAATGCAGGAAATGGATCTTGAGGGACATGTTACATCCCAGTGCCTTGTAAGAAAGCAACAGATCATTAACTATGTCTCGGTAATTTTCAACCTTGACACTTCCTAAGAAGTTTTTGCAAACATTTCTAAAGGAATTCCATGCTGCTGCTTCAACTTCATTCAAACTATTTTGAAAATTTCCATCCTGCTGCAATTCTCGAATCTGAGGTCCAACGAAAATGCCTTCTTTAATCTTCGCTTCACTTATACTAGAAATTTTTGTTTTAGGTAGGCAAATCCACTGGAATATTTCGATCCATTGCCTTGTCAAAGTTCTTCATTAATCCCAGTTTAATATGTAATGGTGGTAAGTAAATATTTTCTGAATCGATCAGGGGTAGATTTGCAATATTTTTATATCCTGGAGTAAAGATTTTACGGTTTTGCCAGATATTTTTAATGTAATGCCTTTCCCTATCTCTGCTATCCCACTCACACAGAAAACAACAAAATTTTGTATATCCAAGCTGTAATCCACGCAAGAGAGCAACGACTTTCAAATCGCTGCATATTTTCCAACCGTATCTTTCATATTCTATCTTTTTCAAAAGCAGTTTCATGTTTTCGTAAGTCTCTTTCATGTTGGATGCATGTATTTATCCCAATACTAAAAAAAGACCGTTACGCAAAAACCATACGTGATGGGAAATTTCTGATTAGATTTTTGAGTTCAGCATGAAAAGTTACACTAGAAACACCATCAGGATCTCTTGTGCAAAAAAAAAAGTTTTTTTTGTAGACCTGTGTTATCTATAATATTAATTTTCGTTTACTAATAAAAAAAATTAATCCGAATCCAGAATTTAAAAAGTCATGAAGAACACTCGATCCACAGATTCCACAACAAAATTGTAGCATGTTTTTTTTATTATAATATGGCTGGAGAGATTTAAAATTAAAGGATCTTCATCTGGTCCTTATCTGAACACACATTTGTTTTTTCTGGGCTTGCATATTTAGACAATAGTCTTATAAAGAACCAGCAGCTTGAAATCTAATTCAGATATTAATAAAATAAAGGGTGGAGAATACTTTAGTGAAATATTTTTAATATGACCACTTGGTCATTTTATATTTTTCCTACTTTCTTTACCCAAACATATATATATATCAAAATAAGCACCTCTCCCTTTAAAAATGAAAATAAAACTAGTGTTGTGGGTTTTTTCTTTATTAACACCACCAATAGGGTTTTTCTGGGTTTCTAAGAAAAATGCGTTGTTTTAATACCTTTTAAAAAAGGAGAGGTGGCTCTTTTGGTAAATGAAAATCATCCTACCGCAACCTTAATTATACGTAATATTTTTATTGAATTTCACACATACTCAAAGCACTTCTCGTTTTAATATTAATATTTAATACTATTTGCAACTATTTATAAAAGTTGCAGTTTTGAGGATTTGATTTTCCATTCTAGCGGTTGCTGGGATTAGATATGAGGAGAGAGGGTGTTATATATAATCTCTTATTTTGAGAAACAAGAAGATTGTGTTTCATTTGCAAAGTAGTCGATAACTTAACATTGCCATTACAAGGTGTAATTGTTACCAAGCTTCTTATTGCATTTTGCAAAAGTATCTCTGCTTTTAAACCAGCTTCCAAAGTGAGTTATTGAGCGATTCAATTTAAAAAAGTTGAGAACACACAGAGAGCATGGGATGGGTTGAGCGATGAAGAAGACCCACCTCGGTCGACGTGCCCGGGAGAGGAGTGGCGGAGATAAAACCGGTACCTTAGACTGAGTGATTGCTTCACAGCCGGTAAAATTCAGGAGAAAGCCATTGCTCTTCATATAGTAACGTTATTTATGGCTCGACAAACATCTGGAAATGCAAGGGCAACATAAACATTGCTTCTATGAAAGTGATATTTTGCTTTCAATTACCTATTGCAATTGTTTGCAAACAATATATGGCGACATCTCAACAGATTGTAGTTGTAGTTCCTGACGTTTCAATGATTCGTTGTCACTATCCATTGGTGGGATGATTATTGAATATTGATTATCTGAATAAACATTGCCCTGAGGAGAATGACAGCGATTCTTTGAAATGTCGGGAGCTAAATAAAAAACTAGGTGATGTAGCCATTTAATTTTTCAAACCAACTTCCATCCAACAAATGATCTTCAAACATATTATAATTGTTTTGTACAACGATTCACAAGTTTTACGAAGGAGCTTCTTGTGATTCGTTGTACAATTGTATCAATTATACGGAGTTTACCTGTAGAAATATAATTGTTTTGCACATTGTGAAATTATCGTCATTTGTTGGGGCTCATACATATATAATGTAAAAACATATTTTCATTGAATGACTAAAAGTTGAAAATTGCAGTGCGACATCTATTGGAATGACTATCAAATGATCGTTGCTTTTTTTATTTCAGGAACTGAGCCGATGCTCTTTTCAGAAAAAAATCAGAAATAGCAGCTAACCACGTACGTGTTTTTAACTGTTGGTAGTATACTATAAAGTAGTATACTTTCCATAGTGGGTCGAATACATATAACTTGCACCACGCTGGCGAGGGATAACAGCCTGAAATTCTTACATGATAGACCTTTTGGTAAATCACAAGAGAGAAAGGATTTTGGCTGAATTCTGGAAATGAAAATTGATGTTTATTCAGCATTTACTGGATAGATGGCGGTCTTCTATCAGCAAAGTTCAGGTACCCTAACCAGGAGAGGTTGCCTAATTATAGCATCGCCGTGAATTTCTTTATTTTAAAAGCACATGTATATTGCTTTAACATATTTAATCTATAGATTTCTTCAATGCATTTATTAAAAAGAGGTAGATGTATTTGCACATAAATATCGTCCTCCTGCAATTTCAAAATGTATTCTGACTTAAGAACCGTTCTATCAGTTATAAAATCACTTTAGGGAGATTATGATGATATTGTAACACCCCCGTAGGATGTTATGAAATTGAAGCCACTCATGTATTAACGAGAGTCAATAACCAAAAGTCATAGTATACATTTCCGCTTATTTGTCTAAATTTGCAATGACATTCTTTGATTTGAAACTGTGCGCTATGTACAGGGTTAAAAAATGAATTTTTAATGCATTTATTCAAATAGAGAGGTGACCTTTTTGTCAACGCATTATATTCCACTGTTAATGGAAATATTGTAGTGAAAAAATCTATCATAAATTAGAACACACTTTTGACAAAATTAATTCTAAAACTATGCACCTTATGCTGACCTGTTCGGCAAACTAATAGAATCGGGCGAGTAACCAAGTCACAACAAGAGCTAGGGGAATTAAGAATGTCTAACTGGAAACTCTGGCTTTGGACTATGCCCTTGTAGGTCCAAGGCAGTGTGGTGTGTCGAGTAATTGATTCCAGCGATGGCCTAAAAAGTATTTTAAAGTTAGTTTTTATTACGATTATGCATTAGTCACATTTTTATAAAAATAATGGTAGACAAAAATAACTAGCCTAGAAAGTTGGAAAGGTTCTCATTGGCTGCTGCCGGCATTCAGCGCCACTCAGAGGTGGCCGTCTGTATTACGTGTCAACGGCTTGCCGACCCCGCAGTCTATCATCCCAACGGGCTGGAAGGAAGTCTCTCGGCTCCCACAGAAGCTTTGTGTGATTTCATGCTATCTACAAAGGGTTTGTGAAATATTATCTTACAGAGATGGCTTCAACCGATGGTGCGTTGATTTTCTAGTCTCTCTTGGTGGGAGAGATGAGACGTTTTACATGTTACACTAGTTATTCTAGATTCACAGGAAATTTTGAACTTATTATCTTGAGGCTAATTTCGTATGTAATATTAAGTATACTCAAAGCCTATATATATGAAACAAAATATATATTAGTATTATTGTAGTGCTGCTATTTATCATTAGAATTATTTATTCTAGTTTGTATTTATATTGAGATAGAAAAATGTACAAAAGTGAAATTGTGTCTTGGGATTAGGTTCATGAATGTGTGAAGAAAAAAAAGCATATCCTCTGATCGTTAAACTGAAGGTTAATTGCATGCACCATTAGTCGGAATAAATATCAACCACAATCGTTGAATTTTAATTATTTATGAGAATAATATATTTATTTTTGATATTGATTAAAAAAGGGTATTTAGCTAATATTCTGGAATAATGAAAATTTAATGGTTAATTGATTTATATTCCGACAGAATTAATTATTCGCCTCTTTTCAGTTATTTAGGGATATTCATAGTTTCTCACTCACGATGACGATGCTTTTGTTCTGAGATTTTTAATTAGGCATCAGAACACGAGGCATTATGTTCATTACCCTAGTAAAACACTTTACTAGTGATGATGGGGAGTCAGCCACAACGCAGTTTCGGCAAATTCAGACATGTGAGCAGTTTGTTGGCTTTTGTCTGAATTTGGCAATACTAGTATTGTGGCTCATTCTTCATCACTACTAGTAAAGATCTTTACCAGGGTGATCAACATAATACATCGTTCTGATGCATAATTAAAGGAAGAAATGCCTCTCTAGGTTCACATATATGTATATACAGATAATCTAAATTTCTGTCGATAATATCAATATAGGTTGGCGTTCAGCCAACTGAAATATTGGTAAAACAAATTTTCTTTTTGATCCAATATATGCTTTTTAATTAAAAAAATATCAATTAAGAAAATGAACTGCATGCTATCGTTTGCTTGTATATAAGGTTATGCCAAGCCCTTTCTTCTTTCTCTCTATTTAATACATTGCAAATAACATTGCCGAATATTGTTACTATTACGCCATTTCTCTATATATTTTCTACTCGAAGAATCTGTATTAAACCAAAAGGTCTTATTGACGCTTTTTATTGTTGTTTTTATACATAGATACGGGATGTTTTTACTGCACTTATCTTTTAAAAATTCCCTATCTTTTCCACTTGAAAGAGAGAGAATAGAAGGAAATGACAAGAATAAAAAGTTATTAATGTTTTCAGGAAATAAATGTCATCTTCAAAACCTTCTGAATAATAATAGAGAACCTTTTAATTTTCATCTCTTGAAAATTTGTGGCGTTAACTCTAGTGAACAAAAATTGATAATATATAGGAAAGATATATTAAACATTCAATCAAATTTACGCGTTTAATATTTCCATCAACAATATAGTTGAGAAAGAAAATTAACATAATATTAGAGAAAAAATTCAAATCAAAATTGAATTATACACAACATTTGTTTTTCTACAATATAAAAATACCATTTAATGGGCTTAAAATTCTTGTAGAAAGTGGTTCTTCGATAAATCTCCGTTAGTTTACATCAAATATTTTAGGTACACTTTGAAAAAACATCAAAAATATATTTTTATTCAAGCCCCAATGATAATTGCAAAGGTATAAACGCGCAATCTAAAAATAATGCGATTTGTGTAACGAGTTTCTTCATTAATATAAGGCCAAACGTTTGCCTTTGTACTATCTTTAGCAACTAAAAATATATTTTTTTCTTAATCTACCTCATTTAACAATAGAACACAAAAGGGAATAAGAATGAAAATTACCGATAAAATCAAGATACTCGGAGTCTATGGACACAAAACAATATTAATATTTCAAGTCACATAGATGATATCGTAGCTCAATGCAACAAAATAAAGAACATTCTTTTCTCAATTAATAAAAAAAATCTTGGTGGTTTGTCTCTAAGAAAAGAAGTACAATTTTTGAAGTACTCATACGAACGAAAGCCATTTATGCTAGCTAAATATGATATCCATATATTCCTATACGGTCTTTACAGACACTTCATTTATTGTGTGGGGGCAACATAATATTCTTATCTCAGTGGTACATGGATATAAAACCATATCATATGAATCTTCACACCTTCTTTTGCCTACACCCTTCATAAAAAAACTATCTCAACTATAAATCAATAAAATACAAAATGAAAAAAAATACCAAGAGAAAAATTTACAACAATTAATGGCGAATAAAAAGCGATTATTTTGAGAGAGAAAGAATCATTTGTATCAATTCATTTAATTATATATACAATCCGCCCTATTTCTCCAAACAGAATTTCTATACAGTTCCATCCAAATTTTATAGTGACTCCAAAATTACAGAAATACTTACATAAAAGAATTCTATCAGAAACCCCAAATTGTTCCTGCGAAGAAACTGAACAAACTGCTCTTCACCTTATTTACAACTGTTCGAACTTTGCAGAAGTGAGATAGCGATCGTTCCCAAATCTAATGATTTAAATCTTGTAAATCAGCCACTTTGTCTATATAAATAATATCAACACTGTCGATTAATATACATGTAAATTTGTGAATATTTAATTATAAGTATTATTTTGTTGTTGTTTTGTTTGTTTCCTGTTTTTTAGGTGCGAGTACTTCAATACCGCACTTAGTTAATAAATGATAAAAATTCTTGCCTATATGGATTATTAAAAAACTTGCTGTAAATACCCTTTTTGATATATTGCATATATTTTTTAATCGGTGCATGTGACCAAAGAGATAGAAAATATACTACTAAATGTTTTCAAATGCTTCTTTTTTATTTGAAATCACCATTGATATAATACAGTTTTCCTATATAAATATATATATCGAAGAGAGAAATTAACAGATAGAAACCAACAATCAATATTGAAAATGTTTTCAGGGCCTTTAGGAGAGAAACTAGCTCATGGCTATCTGAAGGCTAATGAAAAGGCCTCGGAGCTATCCAGAGACGGCAGGCCTCCGCTCCCGGCAGCGGGATGACCGAGGCCGTGGTGGCGTTGAGCTGAAGGACCCGGCGATGGTGGGGGTCCCAGCGAGGCCAAGCATAGTGACGGGCTGATCGAGCTTCCCTGTGACAACAAAACGCTCTTTATATCTACACAAATTTATACAATATTTTCATAAAACCTAGTTTACAACGCTATTGCAAAAGCCATTTTAGGTCCATTTTGTGTCTCCACTGAGTAGACACATTTTAAGCATAATATACACCTGGGATGTTCAAATGGTTATATTCTGATAATGAATTATATCCTAGCTGAAAAATAAACTAGTTGTTTATGTCAACAAAATATATTATGTGATGAACTTAAATTTTTTCATAAGACGTCTCCAAAAAATGTCAATTTATAATATAAATTATTATATATAGTATAAAATTATATTTATATTAAATAAATATTGGCATATACACACAATGCCTGCTAAAGATATTAATTAACAATATACCTATATACTAAAGGTATTATATTATAATACCTAATAAAGATATTAGCCTACACACAATACCTACTAAACAAATATATATTAGATTATAATGCCAACTAAAAATATATTAGATTATCATAAATACTAAAGATATTAGCCTACAATTTTTGATACACTGCGCCCTGTCTAGCAATACACAGAAAGCAGAGAATATTTTAATGAAAATAAAGTTTCAGGCACGAAAGCCCTTCTACAAGATGAATCATTTTATATTAAATCGCCAATTGAATTAGAGTAAAATAAAATCAAATACATAGGGTATCTACAGTTATTTGAATCCAGATTTAACGCGGGATTCCACTATGCGACCTTTATCTTCATTAAAAATAATGATATAAGCTCCATTATGGAAAACATATTCAAACATTGATCACACACAGATAATTATTCGTTTTTGAAAATTTAAAAGTGTATTTTAATATAATAAGTTAAAAAATTGCTGAAATATATATATATATATATATATGTAATGAGATGATGATTCCAGTAGCTTTTGTAGAGATCCTGTCGACTTAAATGTGATGATGTTTTGCTGTCGACTTATCTGTGATGAGATCCTGTCGACTACTGAAATAAAAGTTGGAGTCCTGGTAGCTCTTGTTGTACTGTGTTGACCAAGAGGAACAGTCAGGATGTAGAGTTTTCCAGTACCTCTCTGCACCTTGGAAGACCTTTAAAAGTTCTCACAAAATACAGGCAGTCGTGGTCGAGGCAGAGTGGAAAGCTGGGGATATCCACACAAAAAACGAAGACACAGTTGCACTAAGAAAGTTCCGTAACAGATAAAAGTTGAGCCAGGAGCGAAAGATGGAGACATAGAAGTTTCTTGCTCGTCTACATGATAGTTGAGATCGACATAAGGTACGACCGACGTGAGCTGACGCTAAGGGTGAACTAAACTCAACTGACTGGACTGTACTGAGCTGTCAAGCCACTGTAAGGTGATGATTTATAGGTTAAAGACGGGGTGACCTTATGTGACAGGGGCGTTTGAGAAAGGGCGCCTTTACCTGTCCAGGTGTGAGAGGGGTCTCTGCATTCCACCACATGTGACAGTGTGGGTGGCCTGTCGTGGGAGCTGTGAATCTACCTGATTTATGACTCCCATCTTTAGACTCTGTTGTTTTGGCAATTCTATGCTCGATCTCTGCTTTAGCTCAACTATTAAATCTATTACAGATTTTATTTATTTATCCACTTTGTACAAATTACATTACATAGGTGATGCAATGACACAGATTAATCATGCGCATAATTATTTATAGATGTGTCTCTATATACAACATGACAATCTTGTTATAAGTTATCTACACAATATGAGGTTGTTGTTTTAAATTACCATATATATATATATTAAAAATAAAGAAGGCATTTCCTGACTCAAGAACATATGCTTTTTTCTATTGTTTTTTCATATATATATAGTTACAAAATGGTGTTTAGCTTTAAATATATATTATAAATATATAAAGGTACTCTTACCCAGTTTTTGCGTAGGATGACCATAGATCAATCAACTCTAAAGAAAAACGTTCTTCGTTCTTGGTATAGTTGAATTGTTGAGGAAGCTCGTCCATAAAAAATATAAGGCCAAACAAAAACTTGATTTCTTCAAAGTGCGGCACTTCAAGCCACCCACCATCAGGATAGCTGTCCCGGCCACTGTAGAGATGGTTATAGTAGTAGAAGGACAAGCGGTTGTCCCGGCGGGTGAAGATATCAGCAAACTCCTGGGAAGGACATTTGAACATCCAGTCGGTGAAGACTCTGCCCATGGCCCTCTTCACCTGAAAGATATCATCTTCAATGACCCCTCTGAAGTAATAATCCAGCTTCTCTTTTACATTGTCTAACCGGCCTATTTCAGTCAAAAATGGGATCATGGCATCATAAGCCATCGTTTTTGTGACATTTGGATTACCAATGAATTCTCTGAAATAATCAAAAACAAAACTTTGACCATCATTTGCTGTTATTCCTATCATAATATTACGATCATTTATGTGACCAGGAACAAATGGATTGAAATTTCTGTAAGGAAGAAAATCCTCTCCAATAACTGGTTGGAATTGGCCGTAGATTCTTCTATTCCCGCGCATATCATACTCTGCCACTGAAAGCTCTTCAGGAGATTTACTTCTAAGGCAATTCAAAATGGCGTTAGGATTCTTTGTTATGTTTAAATTTGGACTAGCACAATTTGCTTTCTGGGCAAAACGTTGTGCTGTGTCAAGACTCTGATCATAGTCATAATAAATAGGAAGGTTTGCGGTACCACTTTGCAAAATTGCTCTCTTAAAAAGTCCTCTGCTAAATGGAGAGGTCAAGTGGAATCCAACGGAAATTCCACCCGCGCTTTCCCCAAATATTGTCATCGTCTCAGGATTGCCACCGAAATAAGCAATATTGTTTCTTATCCATCTCAAGGCCAAGGCTTGGTCATAAAGTCCAATGTTGCCAGGCTCGTCTTGCGTTGCGCCATTGAGGAATCCCATGGCCCCTACCCGGTAGTTCATGGAAGCCACGATGACGTCTCCACGTGCTGCGATGACTTGGCCATTGTACCATTGACCTGAAGTAGACCCCTGAGTGAATCCTCCTCCATAAATCCATACTAAAACACTCTTTGGTTCTGTGTTAAGTTTTTTTGTGACAGGTACCCATATGTTGAGATAGAGGCAATCTTCACTCATGTTTAGTCTTTTATAATACTCTGCTCCATCCGGGGTGAAGGGATCTATTTGGAAGCAAGCCTTAGGCATAGTATCAGCGACTATTTCTTTCCTATACTTATCGATTTCCACAGGCTTTTTATATCTAAGATCTCCCAAGGGAGGCTTGGCGAAAGGAATTCCAAGGAAGACATTAAGATTTTTGCGGATGATGGTTTTACGGAAGCCTCTAATTCTCCCCATTGGAAGATTGACCACAGGGTCATTTCTGGTGGAGTAGGCCGCCTCTGATGCCAGAAGCAGGAAGAAAAGGGAGGTGAACATTCTCCTGTAAAAATACATATATGAGCAAACTAAATAACACGTATAAAATATAAATATAGGTAAAATCACTTCAAACACATACATTTTCTTGAAAATAGAGCAATCCAAAAATAGATCTTCAAATTAAAAAGGCATATATTGAATAAAAATATAATTTATTTACCAATTGACAAATTGACGTTACGTGGCATGAATTAGATGTTGACATATATATGTTGTGATACTTTGAAAAAGGTTGGCGTTCAGTCAACTGAAATATTGGTAAATAAATTATAATATCATTCAATATATTCCTTTTTAATTGAAGGATACACACACATATATAAAGTAAATATATGACATATGGAAAAATCTTTCAACAAACATTATTTTCTCAAGCTGCCAGCTGCTTATTGCTGTCAATTTATCGGCCACTTCAACACCCCACAAGCTACAAAATTCAAACCTCACATTGCACACCCTACTATTAGCATTTTAAAACTACCTAAAATATTAACAAAATTGGTTTGCATCAATTCTTTCTCTCTCATACAGAATATTTATAATACATATAAAATTTCAAGCTGTGCATTGCATTAAAATATTATTAGATCCAACTTTATTCTTATAATAATTTAGTTTTATGATAAAATATTCAAATAGGCGCTCACACATACACTCACCCCAGAGATGTCCCATTTGTAATAAGAAGTCAGTGACTTCCTTGATTTGACTGCAGTAGACAGGGTTTATCGTATATGTTTATAATTATACGATAGGTAATTATGAGAAAAATATACCTTTTATTCAAAAATACACTCATTGACAAAACTTAAGGAAGTTTGATATTTTGATATCTCGGGTCTTCTGTTTTTCTTTGAAGGAGACAGAGGCAATTTTGTTCACGCTTGGTTATCTAGTGTGACTTCAATAAATGTTACAGTATATCAAATATCTTTCAGAGTTATTGTTTGAATCCCGATATACATGCTAAAAGCTAAAACTTCCTTAAGGTTTGTCCATGAGTGTATATTTAGGAATATTTGAAACATATCCATAGAATAAATCAATAAAGAGATATATGAGGATGGAATTGTGTTTCAGATAATTACTCCAGGTATATCAGTCTTATGACTGGTGGGCCACTTCATTTAGGACCTTTCAAGGCGATAGATCCACAGCCATAGTCTGGTGGTAAGATGTTGCTGTGCTACAGTTAGTTCTTTCATTAAGGATTTTCAAGAAAAATAAATAATGATGTGGTTTCCCTTTGACTTCTGAGTCCATATATGCTGCTGACCTAATAGTAGGTAAATATTCTTTTTAGAAGCCGTGTCAGAATTCAAGAACAAGTGAGTGTCCTCCTTCATATTGGACGGAGTTGGAGATATCCTGGTCTCTGATTGGCCTCCTCTTGGGATAGCCTCTCACAGTCATGTGAAGATACCAGGTTAGGATTTTCCCTTTCTAGAAGAAGGTACCTTTGAACAAAGTATATGTATTTAAACCACTCCTCCATAGTTCTTTGATTCATCTATACTCTTTATAAAAGCTCCAATGTTATTCTACAAATTTAGAAAGACATTGGCTGGGCATTTTAAATACTCACAAGTTCAACCTGATTGTATTGAAATAGAGTTCAAAAGTAATAATTTATGGATGAATTAGAGTCCTGAATATATTCGTTTAATTTTTACATTTTATTTTGTCAACTTTCAAGTGTGTAGATAAGTTCATGAGCTTTTCAAAATCAATGAATATTGAGAATTTTCAAGAGAAATACAAAAAAATGGGTTATTCAATGTTTCGTCGTTCGCTAGCTACACATTTTATTTTCCCCGTTTCTCTGTCAATACATGAATTCCCACGGCGATGAAACGACGCGTCTTTTAGGCTGGAATAATTAATCCAACCGATTTTGCACTTCTTTAGAATTGACTAATTGTAGCTCAGCTAAGCCATGTGCTCTCGTTCAGAATAAAATTCTAGTGAATACGGAAATAGTGAAATAATAAACAAAACGGCTTCCGAAGATCAGTTTCTGGCTTTATTGTATATTCTTCTCCAGATTTAGGGTTTAACAAATTCTTTTACAGAAGTATTTGAACCTATATACTTCTTGAAGGGTTTTTGAAAACCGAAAGCTTGAGAAGAATATAAAAAAAAGCAATAAACTCATCTTCGGATTAAATACTTTATTATTTAATATTAATTCTCGCGCGTTTTTTAATAAAAAAAGGAATAATTCATGCGAATTCAGAATTAAAAAGGTCATGAAGAATATTAAATCAAAAGATTCCACAGCAACATTGCAGCATGGTTCTTTTATTAAAATATGGCTGGAGAGATTTCAAGTCAAAGGTCTTCCTCTGGTCCTTATCTGAAATTACCTTTAGTTTTTTTTTCTTGGCTTTCATGTTTAGGCAAGGGCCTGATGAAGAACCTGTAGCTTGAAATCTAACCCAGATTTCAATAAAATAAGGGCTTGGGAATCTTTTGGTGAAAATTATATCGGCAATTATTTTAGTACAATGAATCTTGAATAATTGACTTGCTCAATTTTTGAAATATCAATTTTTTACCAAGCCCAAATATTCATATACATAGTGTGATCAATAATTTCCAGGAATGCTAAATATTTGAGGAAATACAAAAGTATAATAAATTTTTATTTTAAATTTCTCAAAATAATCACCGTCACTATCTATACACTTGATCCATATTTTTTTCCTGATAAAAACACCTCTGAAAATCCTCATCTTTCAGGCTTTTCAAAATATTCTCCGTATTCTCCTTTATTTCAGGTATTGAGTCAAATCGACGTCCTTTTATATAAGACTTTTTTTTCTAATTTTAGGGTAAAGGAAAAAGTCGTTGGGAGCAAGTTCAGGAGAATAGGGTGACTGCGGTAGTAAATCAATACCGTGTTTAGCCAAATAGAGTTGAACAGTGACGGCCGTATGTGGCCGTGCGTTGTCATGATGTAAGAGCCACATTTTCTGATGCCATTTTTCGGGTCGTTTCTGACGGACAGCCTCCCTTAAACGTCGCAATACATCAAGATAGTAATGTTGATTAATGGTCTGACCCTCGGGCATGAATTCATAGTGTACCAATCCTTTTACATCAAAGAAAGTGATAAGAAGACACTTAAGCTTCGATTTGATCATCCTTGCTTTCTTGAATCTTAGTTCTCCAGGCGCTACCCACTGGCATGATTGCCTCTTAGTCTCGGGATCATATCCGTACACCCATGTTACATCTCCCGTGATAACATATTTGAGCCAATGGGGATCAGAATTAAACATTTCGACCATGTTTTTGCACGTTTATTTGAGATTCCCTTTCTGCTTATTCGTTAAGAGATGTGGGACAAATTTAGCCGGGGATCGTTTAAGATGCAGATCATTCTTAATGATGGTTTGGCATGTTCCAAAAGAGATATCTAAGTCTTCTGATAGATCTCTGATAGTTATTCTTGTGTTTCTTTGATCGATGACTTGATTTTGAGTGCATTTTCGGGGTTTCTTATCGATAAAGGTCTGTCAGTGTATAAATCATTCTTAACGCTTGTTCGACCAGCTTTAAATGTGTAAACCATTCAAATGTCCTCGATTGTGATAGGACATCGTCTTTAAAAGCCTGCTTCAACCATTGAAATGATTCGGAAGCTGTTTTCCCTCATTTAAAGCAAAACTCTATGCAGACTCGCTGTTTTTGAATACAGTCCACGCTGAAGTTAGAAAAAATTCTGATATACTCGAGCTTATAACTTTGAAAAAACGTGAGCGCGTGCGTCTGTGTGATCTTTTATTTTTCTACGTGTTGATAAGTGTTTTTTTTATAAGGTCCTTATAAAATTATTTCTTATTTTGAATATTTTACGTGATCCAGCCTCATTCCTGGAAATTATTGATCACACGTTGTATATTTAGGAATATTTAAAGATGTTAAATATATTTTTTCAATACGTTTATAAAAAAAGAATTATCTTTATATATATGCTGGAAATATATTATTTTCGAGCATAATTTAAAATGAAAAATAAATCTGGAATAAAAAAAAAAGATTGGTTTATATTTATTACGATAGATGGCGCAAGACATCAGCAACCTTTAGTTGCACGATTAGAAGATACCTCTTTTTTCATGATTTAAAATATTAACAAAATATACTCGATATTCTATAATCAATACTGTCGCGCTCTTGCCCTCTCTGGTTCTTCGCGACAACGCCGCTTCCTCCTTCGTGGATCACCTACCCTGGGTTCCCGTTGCTCTCTCTCTCTGCAGCTCTACCCTGCAGACCACGCAAAGACTTCCGAGAACCACCACTCAAGTGGAACTCCCTTCCTTTGGCAGTATCTCTCGGCCTTACCACTGGTGGGTGGACACGAGAGACTTACCAGAAGAGTAGCGACTGTGGCGTTGGCGAGAGTAACAACAGCAACCAGCAACAATACTTCTAACACTTCTCTTTTATTGTCATTTCTACCACAAATTACATATTAAGATGCACTAGCGCGCCATCTGTTATCAAAATACGAAACTATTATAGACGCGTATGATTCTTTTCAAAATAAAACAATTTATACTGCCCTTACTGCAATGGAAAAAATATTAGGAGGGCCTGGCTCATCAGTGGTGAACCCTCCCAGCGGGTTCGCCAGTTTTTATATAACTAACATATAACTAAAATAAAAATTAACGGGTATTTACATTACGTTACCTCCTAGGGCCAATATAAACACGTGTATTTACAAACATTTACCCCAGGAAATAGGACCACAGCAGTCGGCGATTCCCACATTATTTCCAGACGGGAAATAGGCGAAAGCGCCATCTATTGGCAGAGGCTGTAGGTGTTTTGAAGTCTTATATACCCGACAATATGTTTTCGTTATAGCATGTAGAAATTAGTTTTGATCTTTATGATAAAATTTCCTAAAATTGGTTTTAGGAGTATGTAAAAAACACATAGATCCCTTCCTTTAAATCTTTCCATTGCAGTAAGGGCAGTAGAAATTGTTTAATTTAAAAAATAATCTAACGCGTTTAAAATAGTTTCGAATAGTTCTCTCATGTTGATTCTCTGAAGAAACAACAGAATGGCTTTGAAATTAATAAAATGAAAGAACTTTTCTAAAAACCCATTAATGCATTCAATCCCGAAATTGAAAAAATAAACTATATTATCTTATATTTACAGGCATTCGATTATAACTAAATTAATTTACTTATATATGTATTATCAAAATTTGTTGAAAATATGCAATTCAACGTTTTCTTAAAAAAAAAAAACTACTCAGACAAAAATGTGGTTTCACTGAATCAATTATTCCATCATAACCTACCTGTATATCATCATCACTTTAAATTTATTTTCAGAAATAAGGTTTGAAATCAGTTCATCACTTATTTAAGAAATTATTTGCGTTTTATAATGTATATATATGTTACGATATTTGTAAAAAAGATATAATTGATTTTCAGGGAGGCTTCTTACTATGTGGAAGTCTTTTGGTAATAAAATGAAATTTTCTCACAAATAGTATATTTTTAAATCTTAAATAAAATTCACAAACTATGTCACATTTCTATAATAGATATATCCTGACCACTCAAATGGGCATTTTAGATGGTTGGGTTGGACAAATATTAAAGAATCACCAAAATCAACGTTTAGTTGAATTTTATTCCCCTAGATGGCGCTCAATGGTCAGGATCTCTCTATATTGTTTTTAATATGACCACACCTGGCCTTTTTATATGCCCCCTACATTTTCACCTAAACATATCTATATACCAAAAAAAAAAAGGCACCTCTCCCTTTTAAAATAAACAAAAACTAGTGTTGTTTGGCTTTTTCTTTAGGATTTTACTGGGTTGCTAAGCAAAATGCATTGTTTTTAATGCATTTTTAAAGGGAGAGGTGTCTCTTTTGATACATAAAAATCATCCTCCCGCAATTATATATTATATGTAGTATTTATATTGAATGTTGCACATATACACACTTCTCGTTTTAATATCAATATTTAATACTAAATTATTGATAATATGACATTGTCATTAAGAGGTGTAATTGTTATAGCAAGCTTCTTATTGCAAATTGCAAAAGTGTCTCTGCTTTTAAATCAGGATTCCAAAAGGAGTAGATTGAGTTGTTGAGTGAATAAATTTAAAAAGTTGAGAACACACACAGAGAGAAAGGGATGGGTTGAGCGATGAAGAAGACCCACCTCGGTCGACGTGCCCGGGAGAGGAGTGGCGGAGATAAAACCGGTACCTTAGACTGATTGATTGCTTCACAGCCGGCAAAACTCCAGGAGGCAGCCATTGCTCTTCTTAGAGCAACGTTATTTATGGCTCGTCAGACAGTTGGAAGCGCAAGTGCAACATAATTATTTTTTCTATGAAAGTGACATTTGCTTTCAATTA
>CP092867.1:52485509-52513571 GCA_030710605.1 Cordylochernes scorpioides
GTGTGTGAATATGTTAGAAAGATGTAATATCGTTGTTGTTTTCTTGGCCGACTGTTTTACATATGGTGTTATCTTAAAATTGCTTGTTTCGAATATTTTTTTAGATTGAGTTGAATGAATTGCTGAATTTTTTTTTGTATTTATATATAAATAAAATTAACTCTGTTGAATTTTTTTTTGTATTTAATCGATAACAGCGAAGTTACGCATGTTAAAGTTAGGAAAAATATTTTGATGTTAAGCAAAACCTGCTCCGTCTCGTTTTACATAAATGTTGAAAATTTGGTCGAAATTGATGCATTGTAACGAAAGTTTTTAGCGAACACCACTTATGAAATTTGCATTTTATTAATATAGATATATACATGTAAATTTGTGAATATTTAATTATAAGTTTAATTTTTTTGTTGTTTTGTTTGTTTCCTGTTTTTAGGTGCGAGTACTTCAATATCGCACCTAGTTAATAAATAAATAATCAAAAATTCTTGCCTATGTGGATTATTAAAAAACTTGCTGCAACTACCTTTTTTGATATATTGCATATATTTTTTAATCGGTGCATGTGACCAAAGAGATAGAAAATATACTACTAAATGTTTTCAAATGCTTCTTTTTTATTTGAAATCACCATTGATATATTACAGTTTTCTTATATAAATATATATATCGAAGAGAGAAATTAACAGATAGAAACAAACAATCAATATTGAAAATGTTTTCAGGGCCTTTAGGAGAGAAACTAGCTCATGGCTATCTGAAGGCTAATGAAAAGGCCTCGGAGCTATCCAGAGACGGCAGGCCTCCGCTCCCGGCAGCGGGATGACCGAGGCCGTGGTGGCGTTGAGCTGAAGGACCCGGCGATGGTGGGGGTCCCAGCGAGGCCAAGCATAGTGACGGGCTGATCGAGCTTCCCTGTGACAACAAAACGCTCTTTATATCTACACAAATTTATACAATATTTTCATAAAACCTAGTTTACAACGCTATTGCAAAAGCCATTTTAGGTCCATTTTGTGTCTCCACTGAGTAGACACATTTTAAGCATAATATACACCTGGGATGTTCAAATGGTTATATTCTGATAATGAATTATATCCTAGCTGAAAAAAAAAACTAGTTGTTTATGTCCACAAAATATATTATGTGATGAACTTAAATTTTTTCATAAGACGTCTCCAAAAAATGTCAATTTATAATATAAATTATTATATATAGTATAAAATTATATTTATATTAAATAAAGATTGGCATATACACACAATGCCTACTAAAGATATTAATTAACAATATACCTATATACTAAAGGTATTATATTATAATACCTAATAAAGATATTAGCCTACACACAATACCTACTAAACAAAATATATTGGATTATCATTAATACTAAAGATATTAGCCTACAATTTTGATACACTGCGCCCTGTCTAGCAATACACAGAAAGCAGAGAATATTTTAATGAAAATAAAGTTTCAGGCACGAAAGCCCTTCTACAAGATGAATCATTTTATATTAAATCGCCAATTGAATTAGAGTAAAATAAAATCAAATACATAGGGTATCTACAGTTATTTGAATCCAGATTTAACGCGGGATTCCACTATGCGACCTTTATCTTCATTAAAAATAATGATATAAGCTCCATTATGGAAAAAAATATTCAAACATTGATCACACACAAATAATTATTCGTTTTTGAAAATTTAAAAGTGTATTTTAATATAATAAGTTAAAAAAATTGATGAAATATATATATATATATATATTAAAAATAGAGAAGGCATTTCCTGACTCAAGAACATATGCTTTTTTCTATTGTTTTTTTCATATATATATATATAGTTACAAAATGGTGTTTAGCTTTAAATATATATTATAAATATATAAAGGTACTCTTACCCAGTTTTTGCGTAGGATGACCATAGATCAATCAACTCTAGAGAAAAACGTTCTTCGTTCTTGGTATAGTTGAATTGTTGAGGAAGCTCGTCCATAAAAAATATAAGGCCAAACAAAAACTTGATTTCTTCAAAGTGCGGCACTTCAAGCCACCCACCATCAGGATAGCTGTCCCGGCCACTGTAGAGATGGTTATAGTAGTAGAAGGACACGCGGTTTGTCCCGGCGGGTGAAGATATCAGCAAACTCCTGGGAAGGACATTTGAACATCCAGTCGGTGAAGACTCTGCCCATGGCCCTCTTCACCTGAAAGATATCATCTTCAATGACCCCTCTGAAGTAATAATCCAGCTTCTCTTTTACATTGTCTAACCGGCCTATTTCAGTCAAAAATGGGATCATGGCATCATAAGCCATCGTTTTTGTGACATTTGGATTACCAATGAATTCTCTGAAATAATCAAAAACAAAACTTTGACCATCATTTGCTGTTATTCCTATCATAATATTACGATCATTTATGTGACCAGGAACAAATGGATTGAAATTTCTGTAAGGAAGAAAATCCTCTCCAATAACTGGTTGGAATTGGCCGTAGATTCTTCTATTCCCGCGCATATCATACTCTGCCACTGAAAGCTCTTCAGGAGATTTACTTCTAAGGCAATTCAAAATGGCGTTAGGATTCTTTGTTATGTTTAAATTTGGACTAGCACAATTTGCTTTCTGGGCAAAACGTTGTGCTGTGTCAAGACTCTGATCATAGTCATAATAAATAGGAAGGTTTGCGGTACCACTTTGCAAAATTGCTCTCTTAAAAAGTCCTCTGCTAAATGGAGAGGTCAAGTGGAATCCAACGGAAATTCCACCCGCGCTTTCCCCAAATATTGTCATCGTCTCAGGATTGCCACCGAAATAAGCAATATTGTTTCTTATCCATCTCAAGGCCAAGGCTTGGTCATAAAGTCCAATGTTGCCAGGCTCGTCTTGCGTTGCGCCATTGAGGAATCCATGGCCCCTACCCGGTAGTTCATGGAAGCCACGATGACGTCTCCACGTGCTGCGATGACTTGGCCATTGTACCATTGACCTGAAGTAGATCCCTGAGTGAATCCTCCTCCATAAATCCATACTAAAACACTCTTTGGTTCTGTGTTAAGTTTTTTTGTGACAGGTACCCATATGTTGAGATAGAGGCAATCTTCACTCATGTTTAGTCTTTTATAATACTCTGCTCCATCCGGGGTGAAGGGATCTATTTGGAAACAAGCCTTAGGCATAGTATCAGCGACTATTTCCTCCCTATACTTATCGATTTCCACAGGCTTTTTATATCTAAGATCTCCCAAGGGAGGCTTGGCGAAAGGAATTCCAAGGAAGACATTAAGATTTTTGCGGATGATGGTTTTACGGAAGCCTCTAATTCTCCCCATCGGAAGATTGACCACAGGATCATTTCTGGTGGAGTAAGCCGCCTCTGATGCCAGAAGCAGGAGGAAAAGGGAGGTCAACATTCTCCTGTAAAAATACATATATAAGCAAACTAAATAACATGTATAAAATATAAATATAGGTAAAATCACTTCAAACACATACATTTTCTTGAAAATAGAGTAATCTAAAAATAGATCTTCAAATTAAAAAGACATATATTGAATGAAAATATAATTTATTTACCAATTGACAAATTGACGTTACGTGGCATGAATTAGATGTTGACATATATATGTATATGTTGTGATACTTTGAAAAAGGTTAGCGTTCAGTCAACTGAAATATTGGTAAATAAATTATATTTTCATTTAATATATGGCTTTTTAATTGAAGGATGCACACACATATATATATATATAAAGTAAATATGTGATATATAGAAAAATCTTTCAACATACATTATTTTCTCAAGCTGCCAACTGCTTATCGCTGTCAATTTATCGGCCACTTCAACACCCCACAAGCTACGAAATTCAAACCTCACATTGCACACCCTGCTATTACCATTTTAAAACTACTTAAAATATTAACAAAATTGGTTTGCATCAATTTTTTTATACAGATTATATATAAAAATTATAAAATTTCAAGCTGTGCATTGCATTAAAAATATTATTAGATCCAACTTTATTTTTATGTAATTTAGTTTTATGATAAAATATTCAAATAGGCGCTCACACACACTCACCCCAGAGATGTCCCATTTGTAATAAGAAGTCAGTGATTTCATTGATTTGACTGCAGTAGACAGGGTTTATCGTATATGTTTATAATTATACCATAGGTATTTATGAGAAAAATATACCTTTTATTTAAAAATACACTCATTGACAAAACTTAAGAAAGTTTGATATTTTGATATCTCGGGTCTTCTGTTTTTCTTTGAAGGAGACAGAGGCAATTTTGTTTACGCTTGGTTATCTTGTGTGATTTCAAAAAATGTTACAGTATATCAAATATCTTTCAGAGTTATTGTTTGAATCCCGATATACATGCTAAAAGGTAAAACTTCCTTAAGTTTTGTCCAAGAGTGTATATTTAGGAATATTTGAAACATATTCATAGAATAATTCAAAAGATAGATACATGAGGATGGAATTGTGTTTCAGATAATTACTCCAGGTATATCAGTCTTATGACTGGTGGACCACTTCATTTAGGACCTTTCAAGGCGATAGATCCACAGCCATAGTCTGGTGGTAAGATGTTGCTGTGCTACAGTTAGTTCTTTCTTTGAGGATTTTCAAGAAAAATAAATAATGATGTGGTTTCCCTTTGACTTCTGAGTCCATATATGCTGCTGACTTAATAGTAGGCAAATATTCTTTTTAGAAGCCGTTTCAGACTTCAAGGACAAGTGAGTGTGCTTCTCCATATTGGATGGAGTTGGAGACCCCTAGGCTCTACTACTTCTCCTCCTGGGATAGCCTCTCACCGTCATGTGGAGATTTCAGGTGTTTATTTTCCCTTCCTAGAAGAAGGCACCTTAGAACAAAGTATATGTATTTAAAACACTCCTCCATAGTACTTTGATTCATTTCTATCTCTTTATAAAAGCTTCAATGTTATTCTACAAATTTAGAAAGACATTGTCTGAGCATTTTAAATACTCACAAGTTCAACCTGATTATATTAAAATAGTTCTGAATTAATAGTTTATGGTTGAATTAGAGCTCTGAATATATGCGATTAATTCTTTTAATTTTATTTTGTCAACTTTCAGGTGTGCAGCTGAGTTTCTATGACTTTTTTACAATCAATAAATATTGGAAATTTTCAAGAGAAATACAAAAAAATGGGTTATTCAATATTTCGTCTTTTGCTAGCTACACATTTTATTTCCGTGTTTCTCTGCCAATACGTGAATATCACGGCGATGAAACGACGGACTGGAATAATTAATCCAACCGATTTTGCACTTCTTTGGAATTGACCAATTGTAGCTCGGCTAAGCCATGTGCTCTCGTCCAGAACAAAAATCTAGTGGATACGGCAAACATATATTTTCTAATTCTCGTTTCCAGAAAAGTAAAATCCTTGCAATTCACATGAAATAATAAACAAAACAGCTTCCGAAGATCAGTTTCTGGCTTTATTGTATATTCTTGTCAAGATTTAGGGTTTTACAAATCCTTTTACAGAAGTATTTGAACCTATACTCCTCTAGAAGGGTTTTTGAAAACCGAAAGCTTGAGAAGAATATAAAATAAAGCAATAAACTCCACTCAGGAAGTAGTTTTTTTATTATTTCATAATAATTCTCGTTTAGAGAGTAAAAAAGGAATAATTATGCAAATCCAGAATTAAAAAGGCCATGAAGAATATTAAATTAAAAGATTTCACAGCAACATTGCAGCATGGTTCTTTTATTAAAAAATGGCTGGAGAGATTTCAAGAGTCAAGAGTTCTTCCTCAGGTTCTTATATCTGAATTTACCTTTGGTCTTTTCGTGGTTTGCATGTTTAGACAAAGGCCTGTTGTAGAACCTGTAGCTTGAAATCTAACTCAGATTTCAATAAAAAAAGCTGGGGAATCTTTTGATGAAAATTTAGCGGCAATTATTTTAGTACAATAAATCTTGAATAATTGACTTGCTCAATTTTTGAAATATTAAATTTTACCAAGTCAAAATATTCATATATATTTGAGAATCTTTAAAGATGTTAAATATATTTTTCTCAATAAGTTTATGAAAAAGAATTATCTTCATATATATATGCTGGAAATGTATTATTTTCGAGCATAATTTAAAATGGAAAATAAATCTGGAATAAAAAAAAAAAAGTGTATATTTATTACGATATATGGCGCAAGACATCAGCAACTTTTAGTTGCACGATCAGAAGATACCTCTTTTTTAAAATGATTTATAATATTAACAAAATATACTCGATATTCTATAATTAATACTGCGCGCTCTTGCCCTCTCCGGTTCTTCGCGACAACGCCGCTTCCTCCTTCGTGGATCACCTACCCTGGGTTCCCGTTGCTCTAACTCTGCAGCTCTACCCTGCAGACCACCCAGAGACCTCCTGAGAACCACCACTCAAGTGGATTTCCTTTCCCTCTGGCAGTATCTCTCGGCCTTACCACTGGTGGGGGGACACGAGAGACTTACCAGTAGAATAGTGACTGTGGCGTTGGCGAGAGTAACAACAGCAACCAGCAACAAGACTTCTAACACTCCTCTTTTGTTGTCATTTCTACCACAAATTACATATTAAGATGCACTAGCGCGCCATCTGTTATCAAAATACGAAACTATTATAGACGCGTATGCTTCTTTTCAAAATAAAACAATTTATACTGCCCTTACTGCAATGGAAAAATTATTGGGAGGGCCTGGCTCATCAGTGGTGAACCCTCCCAGCGGTTTCGCCAGTTTATATAACTAACATATAACTACAATAAAAATTAACGGGTATTTACATTACGTTACCTCCTTAGGCCAATATAAACGTGTATTTACAAACATTTGCTCCAGGAAACAGGTCTACAGCAGTCAGCGATTCCCACATTATTTCCAGACGGGGAAATAGGCGAAAGCGCCATCTATTGGCGGAGGCTGTAGGTGTTTTGAAGTCTCATATACCCGACAATATGTTTTCGTTATAGCATGTAGAAATTAGTTTTGATCTTTATGATCAAATTTACTATAATTGGTTTTAGGAGTATGTAAAAAACATCGATCCCTCCCTTTAATCTTTCCATTGCAGTAAGGGCAGTAGAAATTGTTTAATTTAAAAAAAGAATCTAACGCGTTTAAAATAGTTTCGAATAGTACTCTCATGTTGATTCTCTGAAGAAACATCAGAATGGCTTTTAATTAATAAAAATGAAAGAACTTTTCTAAAAACCCATTAATGCATTCAATCCCGAAATTAAAAAATAATCTATATCATATTATATTTACAGGCATTCGATTATAACTAAATTAATTTACCTATATATATATTATCAAAAATTGTTGAAAATATGCAAATCAACGTTTTCTTAAAAAAAATACTCAGACAAAAATGTGGTTTCACTGAACCAATTATTCCATCATAACCTACCTGTATATCATCATCACTTTAAATTTATTTTCAGAAATAAGGTTGAAATCAGTTCATAACTTATTTAAGAAATTATTTGCGTTTTATAATGTATATATATGTTACGATATTTGTAAAAAAGAGATAATTGATTTTCAGGGAGGCTTCTTACTATGTGGAAGTCTTTTGGTAATAAAATGAAATTTTCTCACAAATAGTATATTTTTAAATCTTAAATAAAATTCACAAACTATCTCACCTTCATATAATAGATATATTCGGACCTCTCACATAGGCATTTTAGATGGTTGGGTTGGACAAATATTATAGAATCACTAAAATCAACGTTTAGTTGATTTTTATTCCCCTAGATGGCGCTCAATGGTCAGGATATCTCTATATTGTTTTTAATATGACCACACCTGGCCTTTTTATATGCCCCCCTACATTTTCACCTAAACATATCTATATACCAAAAAAAGGGCACCTCTCCCTTTTAAAATAAACAAAAACTAGTGTTGTTTGGCTTTTTCTTTAGGTTTTACTGGCTTGCTAACAAAATGCATTGTTTTTTAATGCATTTTTAAAGGGAGAGGTGTCTCTTTTGATACATAAAAATCATCCTCCCGCAATTATATATTATATGTAGTATTTTTATTGAATTTTGCACATATACACATTTTCTCGTTTTAATATCAATATTTAATACTAAACTATCGATAATATGACATTGTCATTAAGAGGTGTAATTGTTATAGCAAGCTTCTTATTGCAAATTGCAAAAGTGTCTCTGCTTTTAAATCAGGATTCCAAAAGGAGTAGATTGAATTGTTGAGTGAATGAATTTAAAAAGTTGAGAACACACAGAGATAGCAAGGAATGAGTTGAGCGATGAAGAAGACCCACCTCGGTCGACGTGCCCGGGAGAAGAGTGGCGGAGATAAAACCGGTACCTTAGACTGAGTGATTGCTTCACAGCCGGCAAAACTCCAGGAGGCAGCCATTGCTCTTCTTAGAGCAACGTTATTTATGGCTTGTCAGACAGTTGGAAGCGCAAGTGCAACATAATTATTGTTTCTATGAAAGTGACATTTGCTTTCAATTACCTATTGCAATTGTTTGCAAAAAAATATATGGCGACATTTCAACAGATTGTAATTGTAGTTCCTGACGTCTCAATGATTCGCTGCCACTCTCCATTGGGGGAAGGATTATTGAATATTGATTATCTGAATAAACATTGCCCTGAGGAGAATGACAGCGATTCTTTGAAATGTCGGGAGCTAAATAAAAAACTGGTTAATGTAGCCATCTATTTTCCAAACAAACTTCCAACCAACAGATGATCTTCAAACCTATTAGAATTGTATTGCACATTGTAAAATTATCGCCATTTGTTGGGGGCTCATACATATATAATGTAAAAACATCTTTTCATTAAATGATTAAAAGATGAAAATTGCAGTGGACCTCTAACGATAAATGTTTTCCAGGAATCTATTTTTCTGTATATGTTATTAATCTGTTTGACAAATTATTGTCTTTCCCTTTATTTGTTTTTCTTACTTTTAACGCTTTTTGGATAAAATTTCGAAAAAGGTTCTTTGAGATAAGAACAATAAACAATGCTGTGTTGCGCTAGGGAATTAATTGTGAGAAAATCCAACATAATTTAGTATTTATATAACAATTATTTCTAATGCATGCACCATTCGCTCTCTGAGAATCCCACATCCTCCGAATTTATAAAATTACCGAGGATAGTTTATGTGCAAGGTTTTGTATGTTTCAGTTGCACGATAAGGAGATGCCTTTTTCTTAATTTATGCACCTTATCCCAGTACAATATCAGATTTGTACTATTTTTTCACATTGTGTAGCGTTCTCACGCAATTCTGGCCTTAACTACCCATTTCATGATTTTTCAGGATGCCTTAATGACAAATATTTTGGTCGTTGAGGTACAGCTTGCACCACGCTGATGAGGGCCAACAGCCCGAAACGCGTCCGTGGTTAGCTTTTCTTGATTAATCAAGAATGGGTATTTGGCCAATTCTGGAATAATTAAAAATCAACGAGAATAGTTGATATTTATTCCGATAGATGGCGCAAGCCATCAGCAACTTTCAGTTGCACGATAAGGAGATGCCTTTTCTTAATTTATGCACCTTATCCCAGTACAATATCACATTTGTACTATTTTTTCATGGTTGTATATATTGTAATATTTAAATACAGAGATTAGCATGTGATGGATAGAAAAATATTATTAACTGGGACACTTTGGCAGCTAGGTTTGATTTAAGTTTAATAAAATTTGTGATACTTTATTTTATTATTCTGAATTTAGCCTATTTTGCAACTCTAATAAAGCGAGGGTAACTCTTTAAATATTATAGAATTGAAAATAAAGTCTGTTAAATTGACTGGAGTATGCTTTATTTCTTCAATAATTATAAGGATAAGTATTTTTATATATTCGCTTTGATCTTCGCAACCAAAAAGAATAAGTTTCCTATAGTTTCATCATCAAATTCACAAAAAGGTTGAGGCTGGATCTTCTATTTTACCAATTCTCTGTTCGAAAGCGCATTGATCTAAGTATGGCCAGTTACTAAACTTATTGCACAATGAGAATAAGGTTAATGAAATTTGATTTGTCTTGAAGAGGCCATTTGCCCAAACCAATAGATATATGCAGCTCATATTTAGATAATAAAAATTCACTATCTCTCTTGAAAATAGAGGATGCCTGGCCGGCATTCATTGTTCTTGAAATAAGAGACACCTGGGCCTGTAGAGTTTTTATTTTTTCGATGTTTCGACAAAATAAAAACGATACGGGCCGAAGAGAGTGTGTCTCTTATTTAAGAATAAAAAATATCATAGTTACAATAAATTTGCTCATTTTCTTTCGACATATTTTATCAATTTATAAATTCCCCTCTTACTATCTATCGGTAAAATTTGTAATATATTTTTGGCAATCTGTTTCATTTTTTACATATATCATCAAATATTATATTTCAGGCCATCTCTCTCAAGCCTTTGAAGATATAAAATAACAACGAAATCTAATCCACTTTCCCAAAATGTAGTTTGGCACCTGCAGCTTCAGAACACATTTTGGCTTGCATTAGATGCACTAAACAGGACCTTTGGGAGAGGCTCCTGTGTATCACCAAACAGTTCAAGGAGCATGAACTCAAGGAATTCGTTTAATCTTTACGCAAGGGATAAGGAACAACAATATGATATCTATAAACCTTACTGCAATGAGGTAATTGTTTGAATGTGAGGGCTTAGCTGTTCCGCGGGGTGAACCTTCTCAGCGGTTTCGCCAAATTAATCTCCAGGCTGTTCTATTATTGTATTGGTTTCCTTATATACCCCTGCATTTACTAATTCATTAAGGTAATCTATAGACATAAGCTTATGGACATATGCACCTCTGCTGACCTATAAGCTTATGTCAATAGATTCCCTAAACACTACTAAGCTACCTTCCTTATTAAATGCGCAGGGTATATAAGAAAACCAATTAAATACAATAATAGAGCGGTCTGGAGATTGATTTGGCGAAACCGCTGACAGGGTTCACCACGGATCAGCCAACCCCTCTCATTCAATAACCTTTATCATTGCAGTAAGGTCTGTAGAGATAATATTTATTACATATTTAACTAATCTTACCAACCAATTAATAGTGTTTATTGGAATATAGAAAAAATTATAAAGGTTGCTTAGTCACTTATAAGAGATGCTTTCAAAATATTTGGTGACATGTAAAATCAAAGGGAAAAGTTTGGTAGAAATGATTTAAAGGTATTTGCATAGTCTCTGATTAACATTCTCGATATTTGAGATATTCTATTTTATCCAGAATTTGATCAGAAAATTTTGATATAAGAATTGATTAAAGTTTAAACCTTCGCGACCTTTTACAAACCTAATGATAATCATTGAGAAATACAAATTTAGAATGGGTGCAAGCAAATATTTGATTCAATATTTGGTATTTGACGATTTATTTATAAAATTGGCTGGTATTAAATTAGGTAAAAAATAAAAATGCTTGCTAAGAAATTAAGGTATATCTTTCGATATATTTCACTATTTTGACTACAATTGAATAGTGGTTTTTGAGAAATGTTAAAAATTATATCTAATGAGTTTATTTTTAACATACTTAGTAGGCATATTTGAATATTTTTACAAAAGGTAGATAGAGCTCATGGAATTGAAAATAAGTAAAATGGATGCTAAGCAGTTTATGGCCTAACCTACGAAATGTGTATATGACCATTTGTACAAGTTAATGAATAGAAAAGATATATATTTGACAAATAAAAATATAAATTATTTTCTGAGAAATATTTTACATAATTCTATGATATTTTAGCCACCATTGCATAAAGCTTAATGACAAAAAAAAAAATCCAATGATTGCTGAAGAATCTATCCAGTGACATACGAAATATTTGACCTCATTTGTATCAACCATTGATAGAGTTTATAGAGTAGAAGAGACAGGAATACAACGATTTCTAATTATTTTAGAATAAGAACTTTAGGCCTCCAGGGAAAAAGTTTATTTTTTGAATTTTTTATTTACAAATATCTCAAGCTTTCGGAAAAGAAAGCCCTTCTAAGGGATATATTTGTAAATTAAAATATTTTAAAAATAAAATTTTCCCTGGAGACCTAATGTTCTTATTTTAATATTGATTAAAGAGATTATTTTATCAATTTCTAATTTATTTGCTGTAAATTTTGCGATAGGTGACCATATTCACTTCGACTATAGGATTTGTTCATTGAGATGAGAAAATTTACAATGGTTGCTTAGAGATGTATTAATACTGTCGATAACTTCATGGTTTTACTTACGAGCTATTCAATCATTTTATCTATAGTGAAGAAATAGAAGAATAAGTCAACAAACACAAAGCAGTCTTTAAAAATCATAGTTCCCTATAACTCTTAGCTGACTATGCAGTTAAACAGGGCCCCATTCCGGACTTTGAAAATACAAAAACAATCTATAGCAATATCCAAGACAAACAGGCAAGATTTTTTTATCGAAAGCTGGGCAGCTAACAATGATAAGGACAGCATAAATAGAGAAATAGACATTCCTCAGTTATACCTACGGCTTATACAAACCCTTACAATATTTAGAAAAAACACATGCATGAGAATACAGTAGACTCTCCTACAACGCGATTTCGTACAGCGCGATAAAAAAAATTGCGACAAATTTATTTATACAACGCGTATTTTCGTATAACGCGTTATAAAATAAAATGCGGAAATTTCCATATTGACAACTGTACAATACATTTAATTTTTATGCACACGCGTTTAGGTATTAAATTAGAATTTACATGTAAATATTTTGTAAATATAAAAAATTACGAAACTTGCTCCCCAGGCATGATGAATAAAGTTGGAAAAAAAGAAAAATTGAAAAGGAGATATACTGTATAATGTAAAAATGTATTGTATAAAATTATGTATATAGGAAAAATAATTATATACTAAAACAAAACTAAATGTTATATTATTTTATATGCAAATGTATATTAAAAAAAAAACAAATTACGTAGTGAATAAACTTTAATTCCTATAACGCGATTTCATACAACAACACGGAACACATTAATCGCGTTATAGGAGAGTCTACTGTAATACATTGGAAACTACAATTTATGCAAAAATAGTTCATTCAACTACTCTGCCTATATAAAAATCGAGATTTTCTTATATTTTTCTGTATATAATGTTTCTTTCAGAATTCTTTCTCAGGCGGGCTATCAGCCACGTCGAAATACAAGGTGCGTTCATTAATTTCCAGGACTGGTTAAAAAATAAAATAAATAAAAAAAGCTAAAGAAAATTTTTTTATACAGAGTTAAATATTGGACATTCGACCACACCTGACTGAAAGCACGAGTCTCGTGGCGCACGCGCCGATCTAAAAAGAGAACAAAACAACTTCCTTGTAAGGTTCGCATTTCTAATTTTAAAATGGCCATTTTCGAAGAGCAGAGAATCTGCATTAAGTTTTGTTTTAAATTGAAAAAAAGTATTACTGAGACGTATGAATTGATTAAAGAAGCTTTTGGCGATGCAGCTTTATCCCGTTCAGGAACTTTTGAATGGTTTTCACGGTTGCAAAAAGGTGGGGAAAAGGTAAACGATGATCAGGATACTGGGCGTCCAAAATCATTACGTTGCGAGGAAAACAAGCTCAAATTAAAAGAATTAATTAAATCTAAAAGAATAATTTCTATTAAAGACTTATCCTAAGAGACTGGACTATCTGTAGGACTGTGTCATTAAATAGTAACAAAAAAATTGGACATGATCCGGACGTCTTCAAAATTTGTTCCCCGGATTCTAACGGAGGAACAAAAGGAGGTTAGAATAGATGTCTGCAAAAACAGGGTTGAAATGACTCGGACCGATCCAGAATGGATGCAAAAAATCATTACCGGGGATGAGACATGGGTGTATCAGTATGACCCGGAAACCAAACGTCAATCCAGCCAATGGATTGAAAGAAGGGAACCGAAACCCAAAAAGGCAAGATTTACAAAATCCAAAGTCAAGACATTGCTTGTTACATTTTTTGATATTAATGGTTTGGTTCACCATGAATTTATTCCTTTCGGACGTACAATTAATCAAGAGGTTTATTCGGGGATAATGAGGGGCTTAAGGGAGGCAGTGCGCCTTAAAAGACCTGAAAGATGGCAAAACAATGACTGGATACTTCACGTCGATAATGCGCGGCCGCACACAGCCCATGTTGTTTTGCAGTTCTTGGCCAAGCATTCAACCATACAGATCCCTCATCCACCCTATTCCCCCGACTTAGCCCCCAATGACTCTTTCCTCTATCCTAAATTGAAAATGAAGTTAAAAGGAAGGAAATTTGACAACGTTGATATGATACAAGCTGAATCGAAGGCAACCTTGAGGAACCTCTCAAAAGGTGTTTTTATCTCTTGTTTCGACAATTGGAAAAAAAGATGGAACAGGTGTATTGAGGCAGGAGGGGCATATTTTGAAAAATATTAAATTAGTTTTTTTTATTTGTTTAATTTTTTCAAAGATACAGAGCAGTCCTGGAAATTAATGAACGCACCTTGTATTAAAAGAATAAATATTTTTGATCAAAGAGATAGGCACTTCATAATTAATTTTTCTTATAGAGATTACTTTGCCTCGCAGAGTGAATTGAAATGAAAACATTTACGATTGGCTTCCTTAGGAAAGTTTATATTGCAACTTGAACGGTATTTGGCCATAGTAACAATTTTTGAGGTATGCAAATATAGTGTGGTTGCCGGGGAATATATGGCGGAACTTTGAACATTTGGCCAGTTGTCATCAAACAATTGGTAAGTATTATTGAACTAACACAATGTTTCCCCAAAGGAGTTTAGTTTTCAAACTTTCGGGATAAGTGACCATTTCAACTAACAATTGAGTTTAGAACGTTGACATGAAAAAGAAAAAAAAAAAATATATATATTAATTATGAAAAAACGAAAGAAAAAAATAAAAGATAAAAAGATCAGGTGTTGAAATCAATATTAAAAATGGCATATTCTGACCAGGAGCACATGTGCTTTACATAATATGTATTTTCCCAAATATCAGGGAACAGGCTAAATTAATGATTAGTTGATTTCTGTTCCACCAGATGGCGCTCTGCCTTCTGTAAAGCACATGTGCTCCTGGTCAGGATATGCCATTTTTAATAATAATTATCTCTAAACAATTTATAGTGTGATGTTTGTGCTTGTTATTAAAGTTTAAAACACATTTAAACTTTATATGTTTTATTCAATGAAGATCAAAATTATATATGTCATAATTTGTATATAATTGTATGCACCCCCGACCCATTATGCATGTACAATGTATGATTTTCAAAGATTTAATAAAGAATAAGGTAACTGGAGGACAGAAAGTAGCAGCAAGACATAGGAAGTAGGCTTAAAGCGGGCCCAATTATAAATAACTTGTACAGTCAATACTTCCTGACAAGGCCGGCGTATCTGGTGACCGCAGAAGTTATAAAAGTTTGAGAGACGCCCAATATTTCCGGAGCAGGACCGGTCGTATCTGATAACCGCGGAAGTTATAAGAGTCGAGCTAACACCCAATACTTCCTGACCAGGCCGGGACGTATCTTCCATCAAAGAAAGCCGCAGGACCAATTAGAAAGTATCCCCTAAATAGGTCAACCAATAGAAAAACGGGCACGTTCCATCCCTCGACCAATGGGAAAGAAGCTAAGTCTTGGTGTTAAATCGAGAAGCAAGAATGGTTAGTAGCACTTTCGCTCCCATCGGAACAACACCTAGAGTTGCTCCTTCGCTCCCAACAAGGTAACATCTGCTCTCGAGACCTCCCCGCTCATCCCATAGCTAAGTCAATCACCGCCATGTGATCAGATAATTAACAATCAAAATCGCTCCGCTCTTCTCAAGCTTTCTTTCTTCCAACCCAGTTGCCTTTTATTTTCAAACCCCATCACGTGTCCTGATTATTCCTAACTGTATGCTTCAACTTCCGCTCAAACGACTGCGTTTCAACCAAATCTCACCATTCTCATCGAACAACAAGAAATTCCGCAACGATATTGTCACATATATAAACATCACATTTAATTATATATCATAACTACATAACATTAAGCCATCTATTTTCAGTTTTGTTTTTTGTCACCGGTCCAATATTTTTATTTTCACAAACTAAATTATGAGATTAATTTATAAATGAAAAATATGCAAAACAAATAAACAACTATATACATCATGTGATATTGGAAATATTTGATCTTTGGGTAGAATTAGAATAATACACTAATGTTAATTATAATAATGATGTACTAATGTTCTGAAGGAGTTTTGTAACTTTCTCGATTTTTTGACATAATTCATATAATATATTCGATAGAAATCTTTAAGCTACGTTTACAATAAATGATTTGAATTAATGGTCTATATATTAGATTAATCTATATATAAATCATGGAAATTTCAGGTTTTTTCTTAAGAAAATTAAGGCTGTGCAAGATTCGACATGTTTCTGTGGATTGGGGGAACAAACTTCAATACATCTCTTGCTAGAGTGCCCTGTCTTTCAAGATTACAGAGTCAACAACGATTTAATAGCTTTAGGTCCTAGTGATTTAATTTCAAGTAAAGACGCATATATAAAATTTAATTTCCTTTGTAAATAAACTTTGGATTTCATTAAGAAAAATGGTCTTTGATGTAACGATCTCAAGGAAATATTGGACATATTATATGGTTGTAAACAATATATAGGTGTATGCGTGTATATGTGTGTATATATGTATATATTTTAAATTTAATGATGTAACTGTAAATAAAATTCAAAGAATATCTCTATATGTAAATAATATTTATGAATTTTTCTAAATTACTTTCTATGTATCTTTCCATGTTCAATATTTTCTTTGTTATATTTGTATGTACATTTAGCGCAAGTGTCCCTAGGGGGACATAGCGTTTTGAATTGAAATAAATAAATTAAATAAATTAGAGATATGTGTATGTGTTTTATAATTTAATATACCATTTTTGATAAAATTTCATTGATATGAAAAAATTGGGATAGTTAAAAGAAAATTTATGGTGGAGCATATTTGACATCAAGAATTGAGTTTACTGAGATAAGGATAGTTTATTATAAGAAAAAAATCATCTCCTGATCGTGTAACTGAAATTTATTCATTATTGCGCCATCTAGCGGCATAAATATTAATTAATCGTTGATTTCTAATATTATTCAAAATAATAATTATATACCATTTCTTGATTAATCAAGAAATGCAATCATTACACGTTCTAAACTGTTGGTCATCTATTAGCCCTCTCTACATTTTCTTGAATTATTAGAGAAGGTATTTGGATAATATTCTGTAATAATTGAAAATCAACGATTATAGTTGGTATATATTCCGTTATATGTTGAAAGCCATCAATCATTTTCAATTACACGATCAAATGAGATTTTTTAAAAATTTAACTACTTGATCCTAAGATCCTAATTTCCCTTTTGTACAATATTTCATAAAGTTTATGTTAGATTATAATATGCATATATTTTGTAAAGTTCGATATGTTTGGTCATTTATATGCCAATATAAATATGCCAATATAAATTGAGATAAGTAAATATAGTTGGGTTTATATAAGACATTTTCGAGAAAATACGAATAATTTCATCATTTTTACCCCTACTAATAGAAAAATATTATAGAGAAAAGAAAAAGAATATCTGTAATTTTTATGCATTAACTACACTGTATCTTTCTAGATATTTGTTTTTTCTCAATAATTTGATACAAACGAAATATGCATTAGGGTAATATTTAGCACGACTTGTTTTATTTTACAGAAGATATACGGAATTTTCTTACGGGAGTATATTTTTACAATATGCAAAAAGTTTGGAAAATATCTTATGTTTTAATATTTGCATATCATGTGTGTGTTTCTTTTCCGCTGGCTCGTCGCACAGTTGGCAGATACATGGGCAAAGGATGATGCAATTTCAATATATTACAGTTGAATAAATGAATTTTCAAATATAGAATCACCAAATAATATAAATCCATGTCAGATAAACCATTACACAATTTGCGCTTATATTAAGAAAAAATTGTATAGCACAGTGTATGTATAAGATACCAATCAAATCACAAATTTCAAATAATGATTTTTATTTAATTTTCAATTTTGAATATTTTGAAAGTAACATGTGCATAAGTATTAGGAATACATTTAGATAAGTGATACATATAAAGGTAGGAACAGCATAAATGCCCTTGCAAAGAATTGTGCGAACATACGTTAATCAATGGAAGATGGTTCTTTGAGTCCTTTATTTCCAGTAGCCAGTAAAACCTTGCCCCCTGCGGAGATCACCATGTCCTTTGAGCTGCCCAGATCCTAATGATGAGGCCTCGGAGCTATCCAGAGACGGCAGGCCTCCGCTCCCGGCAGCGGGATGACCGAGGCCGTGGTGGCGTTGAGCTGAAGGACTCGACGATGGTGGGGGGTCCCAGCGAGGCCAGATATAGTGGCGGACTGATCGAGCCTCCCTAAGAAGACACAAAATTTTAAAATCTCAAATAGAGTCAAAATATAAGCATATTATATAAAAAGAAAGACATAGAAAAGTCACACACGAACGCGTTTCCGCTGTTGGCCCTCGTCAACGTGGTGCAGACTGTACCTCTAAGACCAGAATTTGGTCCCAGAGGCTTCCTGAGAAATCAAGAAATGGGTATTTACGCAAAATTGGGCTTAAATAGCCATTTCTTGATTTCTCTAGAAGCCTCTGGGACTAAATTTTGGTCTTAGAGGTACAGTCTGCACCACGTTGACGAGGGCCAACAGCCCGAAACGCGTTTGTGGTCGACTTTTCACGATGTATCAAGAAATTGGGTTGGCCAAATATCATGGAACAAGATGAATAAACGTTTAGTTTATTTTTGTTCCACTAGATGGCGCTCTGCCATCTAGAAATGTTCATGTGAACGCGGTCAGGATATGCCATTTTTATTTTTAATATATTTTGAAAATAATTCATATATGGACATTATATTATATATAATATTGTGAAAAAATAGTACAAATGTGAAATTGTACTGGGATATGGTGGATAAATTAAGAAAAAGGTATCTCCTTATCATGCTAATTAAAGTTGCACGATAAGGAAATGCCTTTTTATTAATATAAAATATTTTGTTAAGATGATGTCCGGAAGAAATATTCAGCATGGTTATGGTGCTAGCTGGCAGGAACAGTTAAAAGACACGTGTGCGCAAAGAATAGCCGACTTCAAGGGCGGTGAAGGGCGGCAACAGTCTGAACCCAATGACTGCTTTCTGTTTACATCCTTTGTTTTTCTGTAATGAGCTAAGGTAAATAAGAAGTGTCGAAGACAGATATTCTTTTTGAACCCACATGCTCATTTGTAATCTTCCTGATATAGCAACAAAGTTTCAATAAAAATGATAATGAGCAGCGCGCGCTCTCTATTCCATAATTTCAGTAGAGAATATGTGTAAAATGTTGCTTTTATATATTTAAGAGTACATTATATTAACAAAAAAATGAAAAGCAAAACAAAATGTAAATGTTCGAGTTAAAACCTTTCAAATAAAAATTAAAATCTTACCCAGTCTTTGCATATGATGCCCACAAATCAATCAACTCCAGAGAAAATCTTTCTTCACTCTTAGTGTAATTGAATTGATACGGTTGTTCATCCATGAAGAAAATATGGCCAAACAAAAACTTGATTTCTTCAAAGTGCGGCACTTCAAGCCATCCGCCATCAGGATAGCTGTCCCGGCCACTGTAGAGATGGTTATAGTAGTAGAAGGACACGCGATTGTCCCTGTGGGTGAAGATATCAGCAATTTCCTGGGAAGGACATTTGAACATCCAGTCGGTGAGGATTCTGCCCATGGCCCTCTTCACCTCAACGATATTATCTTCAATGACCCCTCTGAAGTAATAATCCAACTTCAATTTAGCATCGTTCATCCTACCTAATTCATTCAAAAACGGGATCATAGCATCATAGGCCATCGTTTTTGTGACATTTGGGTTGCCAATAAATTCTCTGAAATAATCAAAGACAAAGCTTTGGCCTTCATTTGCCGTTATTCCGACAATAAAATCTCTATCATTGTAAAATTCAGAATCCAATGGGCTGAAGGTTCTATATGGAATAAAATCTTCTCCAACGACTGGCCTAAAATGTCCATATAATCGCTGATTTCCACGCATCATATACTCTGCTATTGAAAGTTCTTCTGGAGATTTTCTCTTTAAACAATTTAAAACAGCAGTGGGATTCATTTTAACGGTCAAATTTTGACTTGTGCAATTAGCATTTTGAGCAAATTGTTGTGCAATTGCAACACTTTCGTCATAGGTATAATAAAATGGAAGGTTTGCTGTGCCACTTTGCATAATTGCTCTCTTAAAAAGTCCTCGACTAAATGGAGAGGTCATGTGAAATCCTACGGAAATTCCACCGGCACTTTCCCCAAATATTGTCACAGTTTCAGGATTGCCACCAAAATAAGCAATATTGTTTCGTATCCACCTCAAGGCCAAGGTTTGATCATAAAATCCTATGTTTCCAGGCTCATCTCGCGTACCGCCACTGAAGAATCCCATGGCCCCTACCCGGTAGTTCATGGAAACCACGATGACGTCTCCATGGGCCGCGATAACTTGGCCGTTGTATCGAGGATCAGCTATAGAACCCTGAACCAAACCTCCTCCAAAAATCCATACTAAGACACTTTTTGGTTCGGAGTTCAAATCCTTTGTGACAGGTACCCATATGTTGAGATAGAGGCAATCTTCACTCATGTTTAGCCTTTTATAATACACTGCTCCATCCGGGTTGAAGGGATCTATTTGGAAACAAGCCTTAGGCATAGTATCAGCGACGATTTCCTGCTGATATTTCTCTATTTCCACGGGCCTTTTATAGCGCAGATCTCCCAAAGGAGGTTTGGCAAAGGGAATTCCATAATAAACATTCAGGTCTTTGCCAATGATGGTTTTACGGAATCCTTTAATCCTTCCCATAGGAAGGTTGACCACGGGATCATTTCTAGTGGAGAAGGCCGCCTCTGATGCCAGAAGCAGGAAGAAGAGTGATGCGAACATTCTCCCTCTGAAACAAAACATTCAGAAATAAATAATCATTCAATTTTTTATAAAATTATGGAATTGTCAATGATATTCAATGTTTATTTGTACGTCTTTCAATATAACTGATACATTCAACATACTATTTGAATTTTAATTTGATAGTTTATTATAAAATTTATTTCCAGTACAAAAACAAATTTTAAAATGAGTACCTTTTCATTTATAAATTTCAAACCTTCAATCTATCTATTTGAGCCCATACACATTTATTTAAATCAAATTTAAAATATTAACATATAAAATCTTAAAATAATTAGGCTATGCTTCAAAAGCTTAAGATTTACACAACTCTTTGTGTACAACATAAAGTTGTGGGAGGATGATATTCATGTACCAAAATAGGCACCTCTCTTTCTAGTACATACATACATGGGACATTAGGACAATATTGTCACAGTTTCAGGATTGCCACCAAAATAAGCAATATTGTTTCGTATCCACCTCAAGGCCAAGGTTTGATCATAAAATCCTATGTTTCAAGGCTCATCTCGCGTACCGCCACTGAAGAAACCCATGGCCCCTACCCGGTAGTTCATGGAAACCACGATGACGTCTCCATGGGCCGCGATTATGTTTATCACCCCAGTAAAAACACAAAGGCGGTGATATATAGAGAACTAGCCACTACACCTGTTTTGGAAAATACATACCAAAGACAGTCTGTATGCCATGGTTTGAGGCTTTGGCCCTCAGTTTTATATATTCATACTGCAATAAAAGGCTCCTCCTGACCTTGCAACTGAATGTTGCTGATGGCCCATTGCCATCTATCGAATATTTATTAATTATCTATTGGTTTTTATTTTTTAGAGTTTGTCTATAATTTGGTCTATATTATGAAAAATAAATAAACAACTGTTAGTTGTTAAAATTTTGGCCATCAAGCAAAATTCAGTTGCACGATCAGAAAGTATCCTTTAGTATGTATATATAAAGTACTATAATTAAAAATTATTGAAATGATTTAAAATATAAAAATATGACCTTGTGAACCAAAAAAAAAATAAGAAGGAAGCGCGTGTTTTCAATTTGTGAGCATTAAGCGCTTTAAAACCACAAGTATTCTTTCCTATAAATATCTTTAAGTTCTTATTATATGCTAATTTTGTTTGCCATCCACATGTTATCAGCGATTTTCTGATGCCTAAAATATCGACGAGTATGCATTCATTAAAAAAAATGAAATTCCAGTTGCAGAAACGTTGTTAATGCTTCGAAAGTCATTCGACAAGACATTCCTAAAGAAAACATCAGTTTGTGAATGGTATAGCCGCTTTAAAGGTGAACGAAGCCCAATTCAAGGTGAATCAAGAGTCAGCAGACCTGTAGAGAAGATTAAAGAAACAAACGTCTCAGCAAAATTTAAGAAAACACACACACAAAAGCCTTTATTAAGACACACGGGTCTTACAGAGGATTCTCCTTGGGGTTACAAGACGGAGAAACCTATGAAAGTGGGAAATATACAAAGGGGTAAAAATGGAGAAAGATTATATACATATGGTAAATATTTACAGATTATTATTTGAATAATCCTATGGAAAATAAGAAAAAAAAATTGTAAATATGGATGGGAGAAGTGGAGAGCGAAAAGAGGAAAGAAAACAGGTATTTACAAATTTAAGAAAACATCGCCAGAAGCAATACATTTTCATCACAAGAACCCCCCATCGCCGATAACGAGTCTTTCGGTGGGTTTAGTTCATTCCATCATTCACTATAATCTGCAATTAGAAAGAAAGTGCGGCAAGTTTTGGATTCCCAACTCACGCCAGATTCCATACGGTTGTTTCGAATATTTGGGCCACGAATAAAGTTTCTTTGTTATTTCTAAGAGTCAGGGTATAAGAAGAGTTCAAGAAAACCTGGCTTATGTCGCCATAAAGTAACAGCAATGAGAGAGAGATTATATGAGGATTTAAAGGATGGTTGTAGCAGACAGGACAACAACTGTAACAATGATTCAAGCAGCTCTAAATGGAAAGAAAGACTTCATACCATCTTTGAATACCATTATACGAAGTAGAACTTCGTAGTCGCCAGCCTTAATTAAGAATTCCACTCTCTGCCAGACTGAAGTGACTTTTGACAGTTGACTTTTGTCTGAATTGCCAAAACTGGTTATGTGACTCATTCTTTATCTTCACTAATAAAATGCTTTACTAGGGTGATAAGCATATTGCATCGGTCTTATGCATAATTAAAGGGAAAGGTGCAAAACATAGGCATATATGCATGCATATAAGCATATACACTTGTACATGTGTATCAAAGGTAGCACCTCTTCCTTTCAGAATGCATTAAACCTTTGGTACAGGAATGTCATTATCCTCTGGCAAATTTAAATTATATATTAAAATAAAAAAGGCCTATTCTGACCATAATTTTATATATATTTATATATATGAAAATAGAGGGCAATGCATAATTAAATCATTAGATAACAAGAAAGAATATATGGGATTCAAAAATAATTTATTTACCAATATTTCGGTTGGCTAAACGCCAATCTTTTTCAAGGTATAACAACTATACTTTGTTTATATTTACTATATATATATATGAAAATAGAGGGCAATGCATAATTAAATCATTAGATAACAAGAAAGAATATATGGGATTCAAAAATAATTCATTTACTAATATTTCGGTTGGCTAAACGCCAATCTTTTTCAAGGTATAACAACTATACTTTGTTTTTATAAAACAACTTTGTTTATATAAACAAATACGCTGTTGTTCCAGCCAATAGAAATATTGGTGATCTCTTTTTTTATATTGTGCGATTGTTTGCCTAAATAAATATAAAAGTAGTTAATATATGCAGTGAAGCATTAATGGCAGCTTCATCGTTCTGAAATAGTAGTAAATAATATTTTTTTCGTGAGAAGAGGATTCAATGATCATTTTATTTATTTATTTATTTCAACACACAAACGCGATATCCCGGCTAGGGATAATTGCGTCGATTTACATTTTTTTTAAACAGAAACAGTTATAAAATTTTTACAAAAAAAAAAAAAAGTAATCGAAACAAAAAGAGAAAAAAAAATATATATATATTATATTAGGAACCTGAACCTTTCAGGTTTGAAAGAAAATCTTGAATATATTTACAAAAATAGTTAAACTTGTGATAATTCTCTCTGCTATTTACAAATTGATATAGATCTACAACATTATTTATTGTCTGTTGTCTAGCGGTGAAGAAGAGTGGGCATTCCAGGAATCCTGGAATTCGTTGCCACAATGACAGCTAGAGTCTTCAATCGCGCCAATTTTTGATAAAAATCCATTAAAATTTCCATGGTTCGTTATAAACTGGGTATTATAAAAATTGGAGCGGAAATGATCATTGCTAAGTGCTATACACAATAGATTAATATAAAGCAATAACGCGCTATTTATATATAGCAAATGAAAACATTTGGACGCGAATGGTTCTTTCATACATATATCAAACATAGCATAGATCAAACATCGCAGTAACACAGTAGAAGTTTGATATATGTGTAAAAGAAACATTCGCGTTTAAATGTTTTCATTTGCTACAATAGATGTCTGTGAGACGTCTAATACCGAGGAGAGAGTAAGAGGACCCACCTCGGTTGACAGTCCCGGGAGAGGAATGACTGAAGGCGGAGATTAAACCGGTACCTTTAGCCGTTCGATTGGTTGCAACACAGCCTGCAATCTCTTCTGAAGAGTTTCCAGTAACAACTCACACAAAACTATTGCCTATGTCTAGGGTAATATGATTGATATATTACATAGATGTGTGAAAATTGGTAATCCATTCTATGATAATCTCATCTACTTTGAAACGATTCTATTTAGATTTGTTCGTGTCATATGAATACATCACTTGTCAAGATATTAGGTGAAGATTTTGAAAGATAAAAACTAAGTGATCATATCATTGATATGAATAAACATAAATGCAAAAAATGAATTTTTAAAGTATTTCCAACTGTATGAGATACTCTATTTGTAATATCTTTAAAATTGTGTTCATAAATGTACATGTGAAATGTATATTGCGATGTCTAAAATTTATTTTAAAGCTAAATGTTATTTTTGGTATTGATTTTTTAGGGTAATAAATTAAATACATTTTTTAACGTGCGAGAAAAACGTGGTCATTTTGGATAATAAATATTTTCCTTCAGCGCACGCGAAAAAAATTACAAACTATGTAGTGTTGTGTATACAAAAATGTAATGCCTTGATAAAGGTTTGGCGTTCAGCCAACCGATATATTGGCAAAATAAATCTTTTATTATAAATCCAATATATGCCTTTTTATTATCTAACAAACTATGTTTTTGTTATAAATTGTATTTTAATATACACAGGAGGGGGAGGGGTTGTTAAAAATACCTGGAATGCTATTATATATATTTTTGAATATGATAGTCAAAATAAACAAATATTAATAGAAAACAGCTTTAATCACACTCTGATGTGGCAATCCTCAGCATAAACGCGTACGATCTGTCTATTTCCTATTTCACTAATCCCTCTTCTTCAGTTGCCAAAATATTCCTTCTCAATAGAACTATATAATAAAGCATTGCATATGCAATCAAATATTGTTTCAAATAAAATCATTAATGCAATCAAACATTATTTGAAATAGAGTTATTAATGCAATCAAATATAATTTCAAATAGAGCATCAATGTAATATAAAATATTGTTTTAAATAGAAGCATTAAAGCAATTAAACATTATTATAAATAAAATGATTGAGGCAATCAAATATTGCACCAAATAGAAGTATTAATTCAATAAAATATTGCATTAAAAATAGACAGAATAATTAATGTAACCAAATATTTAAAATGTCATGAAAGTATTAGGAGGAAACATTCTGAAGGACTGAGGTGTTTGCGAAGTAATATTCAAGGTTTACAGGCGTTAGCTATATTTCAACATAAAAATAGCAAGAATAATTCTGTGAGAACATATGAAAACAAAGAAAAAACAAACATTGAGAAGTCAATCGTAGAATGGTAGTGCCCAAAGATAAAAAAAAATGTTAAACGAGTGTATTTTTATTTGAAAATAAGGCACGACTTAAAAAACCGCGGTTCTCTAAATGGAAAATGCAGAGTTGGATCTTCGGGCATGACCTGGAGGATGACGCCTTGGTCATCTGCCAAGACCCGCATCTACAAGTACTTCCTGGGCCTGGAGATGAGGGGAGTCCAAGAAGACCCCCTCCTCGTCTGGAGGAGGACCTTATCAAGGTGGTGGAGCCTCCCTAGCTCCTAAACATAGAGATATTTACAATTAATATAACAATTATATCATTTCATAGGCTTTAGAGTTTTATATTTATATTAAATCTCTGTAGTTTAACGAATAATCTGTTATCCTTCATAAATTCTCGGGCTTAATGACAGACGATCACAAAAGATGTCTATCTGAACAATTTTGAGATGGCTTCAAAGAGATCTATATATTTATCCTCAACATATCCACCCATAGATTAGTTGAAAATAATTCTGTCCTCTTAGAACTCCCTTTCTTCAACTAAGATTTTGATGGCATTGTAGGGTCTTTTGAAGTTGTCCATGAATTACCTTATCGACTTTCCTTTCAATACATTTTTTAACAACATAAAGTGGAATATAAAAAGGTGAACAATTCATTACTTTTTAAATCGACATAGGCTTCTTTATTAAATCATTGGTAGCTAGCATTCAAATTGCTCTTTTAAAAGACTTTAAATCAGCATAACACCTTACCTAAACTACCACAAACATTTGGCATTTGGTCCGAAAGATAGCGCACCATGCATATATATATAATTTAATACAGAAACATAAATATCGTTTTAAAAATATTAAACCGTCGATCTTTTAATCTTGCCTACTTGATAATACATTTATCCACTCTAAATCCTAGACAAGATATCCAAAATGCTGGTTCTTCTCTCATTCGTCTTCAATAGGTCACATCCCTCCTTATTATTCTAGAGATAACTTCATTGCTTAGTTTGTCAGTCTATGATATATTTCGGGCGCTAGCACTACATCTTGAAAGCTTGTGTAGTCTTTACGAAGAAGGCTTAAACCTACTGAAAAGTGGTCTACAAATAATGAGATAGTTTACCATTATAACATTCAATTTTCTCTCTATTACGTATTTCTTATTATAGATATTTATAATCAAGCATCATATTCCTGTTCTCCAGCAGCCCTCTATTCACCGTATCTAGTTCCCGATAGCTTTAACTTGTATTATAAATTGAAAATATAAATGTATGGAGATCGTTGTATGTCAATAGATACCATAAAGAAATACACGATGCACATCCGGAGGTCCTTCTCACTTTACGGGATTACAATTTATATCTTGCTAACTGGAAAAAATATTGAACCTATACGTGAATGTAAACATACTGATTATTTTATAATTGTTCTGTGTGAATATGAATTTGCAACACCAAAGAATTGCTTGGCCGAAAATATGTAAATATCAGAGTAAAGTTAGCTCATCGAATTATGCAAATGATGCAAATTGCGCAGCTATCCCGCGCATGTTGATGGAGATATAAGAGTAGGAACTTCAAATTTGACAATATTCGAAACTCTCTATCTGACAGGGAAAGTATTTTAATTTTTGTTTTCGACTCGGAGAAAATGTTTAGTAGCAGAGAATGCGAGGCCGCCACAGCTACCAGAACAATTATACGCAGATTGGCCGCCGGCGGCCTACACTCATAGCGCCCGAAGACTGTCATCCTAACGGCATAGACACCTCCATTTGCAATTTTGTCGGGATGGAGCCACATGGATAGCAGAATGGCTCAAGGCTAATGTTATCAGATGTAT
>CP092867.1:52513671-52602552 GCA_030710605.1 Cordylochernes scorpioides
CCTATTGCAATTGTTTGCAAAAAATATATGGCTACATTTCAACCGATTGTAGTTGTAGTTTCTGACGTTTCAATGATTCGCTGTCACTCTCCATTGGGGGAATGATTATTGAATATTGATTATCTGAATAAACAATCTTCTGAAGAGAATGACAGCGATTCTTTGAAATGTCGGGAGCTAAATAAAAAACTGGTTGATGTAGCCATCTATTTTCCAAAACAAACTTCCAACCAACAGATGATCTTCAAACCTATTAGAATTGTATTGCACATTGTAAAATTATCGCCATTTGTTGGGGCTCATACATATATAATGTAAAAACATCTTTTCATTAAATGACTAAAAGATGAAAATTGCAGTGGACCTCTAACGATAAATGTTTTCCAGGAATCTATTTTTCTGTATATGTTATTAATCTGTTTGACAACTTATTGTCTTTCCCTTTATTTGTTTTTTTCTTACTTTTAACGCTTTTTGGATAAAATTTCGAAAAAGGTTAATTGAAATAAGAACAATAAACATTGCCGTGTTGCGCTAAGGAATTAATTGTGAGAAACTTCAACATAATTTAGAATTTATATAACAATTATTTCTCATGAATGCACCATTCGCTATCTGAGAATTCTCTCTATCTACACGCTCCGAATTTATAAAATTACCGAGAAATGTTTATGGTGCAAGGTTTTATATAGTATATAGTTTTATATATTATAATATATAAATACAGAGATTAGCATGTGATGGATTGAAAAATATTATTAACTGGGACACTTTGGCAGCTAGGTTTGATTTAAGTTTAATAAAATTTGTTTTACTTATTTATTCTGAATTAAGCCTATTTGGCAACTTTAATAAAGTGAGGGTAACTCTGTGAATATTCTAGAATTGAAAATAAAGTCTGTTAAATTGACTGGAGTATGCTTTATTTCTTCAATAATTATGAGGATAAGTATTTTTATATATTCGCTTTGATCTTCGCAACCAAAAAGAATAAGTTTCCTATAGTTTCATCAACAAATTCACAAAAAGGTTGGGGCTGGATCTTCTATTTTACCAATTCTCTGTTCGAAAGCGCATTGATCTAAGTATGGCCAGTTACTAAACTTATTGCACAATGAGAATAAGGTTAATGAAATTTGATTTTTCTTGAAGAGACAATTTTCTCAAACCAATAGATATATGCAGCTCATATTTAGATAATAAAAATTCACTATCTCTCTTGAAAATAGAGGATGCCTGGCCGGCATTCATTGTTCTTGAAATAAGAGACACCTGGGCCTGTAGAGGTTTTATTTTTTCGATGTTTCGACAAAATAAAAACGATACGGGCCGAAGAGAGTGTGTCTCTTATTTAAGAATAAAAAATATCATAGTTACAATAAATTTGCTCATTTTCTTTGACATATTTTATCAATTTATAAATTCCCTCTTACTATCTATCGGTAAAATTTGTAATATATTTTTGGCAATCTGTTTCATTTTTTACATATATCATCAAATATTATATTTCAGGCCATCTCTCTCAAGCCTTTGAAGATATAAAATAACAACGAAATCTAATTCACTTTCCCAAAATGTAGTTTGGCACCTGCAGCTTCAGTACACATTTTGGCTTGCATTAGATGCACTAAACAGGACCTTTGGGAGAGGCTCCTGTGTATCACCAAACAGTTCGAGTAGCATGGACGCATGGAATTCGTTTAATCTTTACACAAGGGATTAAGAAACAACAATATGATCTCTATAAACCTTACTGCAATGAGGTAATTGTTTGAATGTGAGGGCTTAGCTGTTCCGCGGGGTGAACCTTCTCAGCGGTTTCGCCAAATTAATCTCCAGGCTGTTCTATTATTGTATTGGTTTCCTTATATACCCTGCATTTACTAATTCATTCATTCAGGTAATCTATAGACATAAGCTTATGGACAATATGCCCCTCTGCTGACCTATAAGCTTATGTCAATAGGTTCCCTAAACACTACTAAGCTACCTTCCTAATTAAATGTGAAGGGTATATAAGAAAACCAATTAAATACAATAATAGAGCGGTCTGGAGATAAATTTGGCGAAACCGCTGACAGGGTTCACCACGGATCAGCCAACCCCTCTCATTCAATAAACTTTATCATTGCAGTAAGGTCTGCAGAGATAATATTTATCACATATTTAACTAATCTTACCAACTAATTGAAGGCGTTTATTGGAATAAAAGAAAACATTATAAAGGTTGCTTAGCCACTTATAAGAGATGCTTTCAAAATATTTGGTGACATGTAATATCAACGGGAAAAGTTTGGTAGAAATGATTTAAAGACACTTACATAGTCTCGGATTAACATTCGCGATATTTGAGACATTCTATTTTATCCAGAATTGATCAAAAATTTTGATATAAGAAATGCTTAAAGTTTAAACCTTCGCGATCTTTTACAAACCAAATGATCATCATTGAGAAATACAAATTTAGAATGGGCGCAAGCAAATAATTGATTCAATATTTGAATTTTTGACGATTTATTTATAAAATTGCCTGGTATTAAATTAGGTAAAAAATAAAAATGGTTGCTAAGAAATTAAGGTATATCTTTCGAGATATTTCACTATTTTGACTACAATTGAATATTGTTTTTTGAGAAATGTTAAAAATTATATCTAATGAGTTTATTTTTAACATACTTAGGAATATTTGAATATTTTTACAAAAGGTAGATAGAGCTCATGGAATTGAAAATAAGTAAAATGGATGCTAAGAAGTTTATGGCCTAACCTACGAAATGCGTATATGACCATTTGTACAAGTCAATGAATAGAAAAAATATTTGACAGATAAAAATATAAATTATTTATGAGGAATATTTTACATAAATCTATGATATTTTATCCACCATTGCATAAAGCTTAATGACAAAAAAATCCAATGATAGCTGAAGAGTCTATCCAATGACATACGAAATATTTGACCTCATTTGTATCAACTATTGATAGAGTTTATATATAGAAGAGACAGAAATACAGCGAATTCTAATTATTTTAGAATAAGAACTTTAGGCCTCCAGGGAAAAGGTTTATTTTTATTTTTGTTTTTTATTTACAAATATCTCAAGCTTTCGGAAAAGAAAGCCCTTCTACGGGAGAAATTTGTAAATAAAAATATTTCAAAAATAAAATTTTCCCTGGAGACCTAATGATCATATTTTAATATTGATTCAAGAGATTATTTTATCGATTTCTAGCTTATTTGCTGTAAATTTTGCGATTGGTGACCATATTCACATCGACTATAGGATTTGCTCATTGAGATGAGAAAATTTACAATGGTTGCTTAGAAATTTATTAATACTGTCGATAACATGGTTTTACTTACGAGCTATTCAATCATTTTATCTACTAATGAAGAAATCGAAGAGTCAAAAATACAGAGCAGTCTTTAAAATTTATAATTCCCTATAACTCTTATGCAGTTAAACAGGGCCCCATTCCGGACTTTGAAAATACAAAGACAATCTATAGCAATATCCAAGACAAACAGGCAAGATTTTTTTATCGAAAGCTGGGCAGCTAACAATGATAAGGACAGCATAAATAGAGAAATAGACATTCCTCAGTTATACCTACGGCTTAAACAAACCCTTACAATATTTAGAAAAAACAGATGCATGAGAATAATACATTGGAAAAATACAAGTTATGCAAAAATAGTTCATTCAACTACTATGCCTATATAAAAAATCTAGATTTTCTTATATTTTCTGTTTATAATGTTTCTTTCAGAATTCTTTCTCAGGCGGGCTATTAGCCACGTCGAAATATTAAAAGAATAAATATTTTTGATCAAAGAGATAGGCACTTCATAATTAATTTTTCTTATAGGGATTACTTTGTCTCGCTAAGTGTATTGAAATGAAAACATTTACGATGGGGTTCCTTAGGAAAGTTTATATTGCAACTTGAACGGTATTTGGCCATAGTAACATTTTTTGAGGTATGCAAATATAGTGTGGTTGCCAGGGAATATATGGCGAAGCATTGAACATTTGGCAAGTTGTCATCAAACAATGGGTAAGTATTACTGAACTAAGACAAGTTTACAATTTTGCCCGCAGGAGTTTAGTTTTCAAACTTTCGTTATAAGTGACCATTTCAACTAACAATTGAGTTTAGAACGTTGACATGAAAGTATATATATAATTATTATCTCTAAACAATTTATAGTGTGATGTTTTGTGCTTGTTATTAAAGTTTAAACACATTTAAACTTTATATATTATATTCAATGAAGATTAAAATTACATAAACATCACAATTAATTATATATCATAACTACATAACATTAAGCCATCTATTTTCAGTTGTGTTTTTTGTCACGGGTCCAATATTTGTATTTTCACAGACTAAATTATGAGATTAATTTATAAATGAAAAATATGCAAAACAAATAAACAACTATATACATCATGTGATATTCGAAATATTTGATCTTTGGGTAGAATTAGAAATAATACACGTTTATTAATGTTCTGAAGGAGTTTTGTAACTTTCTCGATTTTTTGACATAATTCATATAATATATTCGATAGAAATCTTTAAGCTACGTTTACAATAAATGATTTGAATTAATGGTCTATATATTTTGGTGTATGTGTTTTTTATTATTTTACATACCATTTTTGATAAAAATTTCATTGATATGAAAAAATTGGGATAGTTAAAAGATAATTTATGGTGGAGCATATTTGACATCAAGAATTGAGTTTACTGAGATAGGGATAGTTTATTTTAAGAAAAAATCATCTCCTGATCGTGTAACTGAAATTTATTTATTATTGCGCCATCTAGCGGCATAAATATTAATTAATTGTTGATTTCTAATATTATTCAAATTAATAATTAAATACCATTTATTGATTAATCAAGAAATGCAACCATTACACGTTTTAAACTGTTGGTCATCTATTAGCGCTCTCTACATTTTCTTGAATTATTAAAGAAGGTATTTTAATTATGTTCTGTAATAATTGAAAATCAACGATTATAGTTGGTATATATTCCGTTATGTGTTGAAAGCCATCAATAATTTTCAATTACACGATCAAATGAGACTTTTTAAAAATTTAATTACTTAATCCTAAGATCCTAATTTCCTTTTTGTACAATTTTTCATAAAGTTTATGTTAGATTATAATATGCATCTATTTTGTAAAGTTCGATATGTTTGGTCATTTATATGCCAATATCACTAGCTATAATATATAATTGAGATAAGTAAATATAGTTGGGTTTATATTAGACATTTTCGAGAAAATACGAATAATTTCATCATTTTTACCCCTACTAATAGAAAAATATTATAGAGAAAAGAAAAAGAATATCTGTAATTGTTATGCATTAACTACACTGTATCTTTCAAATTATTTGATCTTTTCTCAACAATTTGATACAAACGAAATATGCATTAGGGTAATATTTAGCACGAATTGTTTTATTTTACAGAAGATATACGGAATTTTCTTACGGGAGTATATCTTTATAATATGCAAAAAGTGTTTTAAAAAATACTTTACGTTTTAATATTTGCATATCATGTTTCTTTTCCGCTGGCTCCTCGCACAGTTGGCAGATACATGTGTAAAGGATGATGCACACACAATGCCAATATATTCCAGTTACATAAATGAACTTTTCAAATATAGAATCACCAAATAATATAAATCCATGTCAGATAAACCATTGCACAATTTGCGCTTATATATAAAAAAAATTGTATAGCACAGTGTATGTATAAGATACCAATCAAATCACAAATTTCAAAATAATGATATTTATTTAATCTTCAATTTTGAATATTTTGAAAGTAACATGTGCATAAATATTAGGAATACATTTAGATAAGTGATACATATAAAAGTAGGAACAGCATAAATGCTATTGCAAAGAATTGTGCGAACATACGTTCATCAATGGAAGATGGTTCTTTGAGTCCTTTATTTCCAGTAGCCAGTAAAACCTTGCCCCCTGCGGAGATCACCATGTCCTTTGAGCTGCCCAGATCCTAATGATGAGGCCTCGGAGCTATCCAGAGACGGCAGGCCTCCGCGCCCGGCAGCGGGATGACCGAGGCCGTGGTGGCGTTGAGCTGAAGGACCCGGCGATGGTGGGGGTCCCAGCGAGGCCAGATATAGTGGCGGGCTGATCGAGCTTCCCTGAGAAGACACTCAATTTTAAAACCCCAAATAGAGTCAGAATATAAGCATATTATATAAAAAGAAAGACATAGAAAAGTCAACCACGAACGCGTTTCAGGTTGCTGGCCCTCGTCAGCGTGGTGCAAACCAAAATTTGGTCCCAGAGGCTTCCTGAGGAATCAAGAAATGGGTATTTAAGCCCAAGTTTGCGTAAATACCCATTTCTTGATTTCTCAGGAAACCTCTGGGATTAAATTTGGTCGTAGAGGTACAGTCTGCACCACATTGACGGGGGCCAACAGCCCGAAACGCGTTCGTGGTTGACTTTACTTGATTTATCAAGAAATTGGGTTGGCCAAATATCACGAAACAAGTTGAATAAATATTTAGTTTATTTTTTTTTGTTCCACTAGATGGCGCTTTACCATCTAGAAATATTCATGTGAACGCGGTCAGGATATGCCTTTTATTTTTAATATATTGTGAAAATAATTTATATATGGACATTATTTTATATATAATACTAGCGGATGTACCCGGCTTCGCCCGGGTTTTACCCGAGTAAAAGTTTGTCTAACAAACATTTGTTAAAACAATTCTCTATAAACTTATAAAAAAAGATATATTTTGATAATTTGAAACTCGTAAATTTGAATCTCTCGATAAAGTGAACATTTTTCCCGGTCCCTTGAAAAATACTCGATAAGTTGAATGAAATCAATATTAATTGGTTCCCTCGGTAATTGGAAGTTAAAGGAATAGTATCTTGCCTTGGAATTGTATCATTATTCTTGTCTCAAATAAATTGCCGTGTCATCCTGAATTTTGTCTTTCCTAATTTTCTACATTACAAAATCATCATTTTATCTAGTGAACATTTTTTCCCCGGTCCCTTGAAAAATACTCGATAAATTGAATAAAATCAATATTAATTGGTTCCCTCGGTACTTGGAAGTTAAAGGAATAGTATCTTTGCCTTGGAATTGTATCATTATTCTTGTCTCAAATAAATTGCCGTGTCATCCTGAATTTTGTCTTTCCTAATTTTCTACATTACCAAATCATCATTTTATCTATACTCCCAATATATATGTTGTAGATAAATGATAAAACTAACTTTGACTTGTGCGCAATTAATAGGTAGAAAATCTTACTTTTGATAAATAATCTTTAAGATAATAAACTTAGTGATAATAAAACGTATAGATAAAAAACTTGTTATCATCGTCGCAATGGGGGCGCTGCTTTCGAGTTAAATATACAAATCTGCAAATAACTCTAAGGATATTCAAGATATTCAAGAAATTATTTTTCAAAAACCTTCCCGGGGATATACCTAATAATATCCCAAAATTCTACGGCGATTGGATGTATGGGTTTTGAATCTATAGAGTACAGACAGACAGACATTCAATTTAATATATATATAGATTGTGAAAAATAGTACAAATGTGAAATTGTACTGGGATAAGGTGGATAAATTAAGAAAAAGGTATCTCCTTATCATGCAAATTAAAGTTTCACGATAAGGATATGTCTTTTTATTAATAAAATATTGTTAAGATGATGTCCGGAAGAAATATTCATCATGGTTATGGTGCAAGCTGGCAGGAACAGTTAAAAGACACGTGAGCGCAAAGAATAGCCGACTTCAAGAGGGGTGAGGGGCTACGACAGCCTGTCCCCAATGGCTGCTTTCTGTTTACATCCTTTGTTCTTCTGTAATGAGCTAAGGTAAATGAGAGGTGTCGAGAACAGATATTCTTATTGAACCCACATGCTCATTTGTAATCTTCCTGATATAGCAACAAAGTTCCAATTAAAATGAGAAAGAGCAGCGCGCTCTCTCTATTCCATAATTTCAGTAGAGAATTTGTGTAAAATGTTGTTTTTATATATTTAAGAGTACATGATATTAACAAAAAATTGAAAAGCAAAACTAAATGTGAATGATGGAGTTAAAACTTTTCAAATAAAAATTAAAATCTTACCCAGTCTTTGCATATGATGCCCATAAATCAATCAACTCCAGAGAAAATCTTTCTTCACTCTTAGTGTAATTGAATTGATACGGGAGTTCATCCATGAAGAAAATATGGCCAAACAAAAACTTAATTTCTTCAAAGTGCGGCACTTCAAGCCATCCGCCATCAGGATAGCTGTCCCGGCCACTGTAGAGATGGTTATAGTAGTAGAAGGACACGCGGTTGTCCCGGCGGGTGAAGATATCAGCAATTTCCTGGGAAGGACATTTGAACATCCAGTCGGTGAGGATTCTGCCCATGGCCCTCTTCACCTCAACGATATCATCTTCAATGACCCCTCTGAAGTAATAATCCAACTTCAATTTAGCATCGTTCATCCTACCTAATTCATTCAAAAACGGGATCATAGCATCATAGGCCATCGTTTTCGTGATATTTGGGTTGCCAATAAATTCTCTGAAATAATCAAAGACAAAGCTTTGACCCTCATTTGCCGTTAATCCGACAATAAAATCTCTATCATTGTATAATTCAGAATCCAATGGACTGAAGGTTCTATATGGAATAAAATCTTCTCCAACGACTGGCCTAAAATGTCCATATAATCGCTGATTTCCACGCATCATATACTCTGCTATTGAAAGTTCTTCTGGAGATTTTCTCTTTAAACAATTTAAAACAGCAGTGGGATTCATTTTAACGGTCAAATGTTGACTTGTGCAATTAGCATTTTGAGCAAATTGTTGTGCAATTGCAACACTTTCGTCATAGGTATAATAAAATGGAAGGTTTGCTGTGCCACTTTGCATAATTGCTCTCTTAAAAAGTCCTCGACTAAATGGAGAGGTCATGTGAAATCCTACGGAAATTCCACCGGCACTTTCCCCAAATATTGTCACAGTTTCAGGATTGCCACCAAAATAAGCAATATTGTTTCGTATCCACCTCAAGGCCAAGGTTTGATCATAAAATCCTATGTTTCCAGGCTCATCTCGCGTGCCGCCACTGAAGAATCCCATGGCCCCTACCCGGTAGTTCATGGAAACCACGATGACGTCTCCATGGGCCGCGATAACTTGGCCGTTGTATCGAGGATCAGCTATAGAACCCTGAACCAAACCTCCTCCAAAAATCCATACTAAGACACTTTTTGGTTCGGAGTTCAAATCCTTTGTGACAGGTACCCATATGTTGAGATAGAGGCAATCTTCACTCATGTTTAGCCTTTTATAATACTCTGCTCCATCCGGGTTGAAGGGATCTATTTGGAAACAAGCCTTAGGCATAGTATCAGCGACGATTTCCTGCTGATATTTCTCTATTTCTACGGGCCTTTTATAGCGCAGATCTCCCAAAGGAGGCTTGGCAAAGGGAATTCCATAATAAACATTCAGGTTTTTGCCAATGATGGTTTTACGGAATCCTTTAATACTTCCCATAGGAAGGTTGACCACGGGATCATTTCTAGTGGAGAAGGCCGCCTCTGATGCCAGAAGCAGGAAGAAGAGTGATGCGAACATTCTCCCTCTGAAACAAAACATTCAGAAATAACTAATCATTCAATTATTTATAAAAATATGGAATTGTCAATGATATTCAATGTTTATTTGTACGTCTCTCAATATAACTGATACATTTAACATACTATTTGAAGTTTAATTTTATAGTTTATTATAAAATTTATTTCAAGTACAAAAACAAATTTTAAAATGATAACCTTTTAATTTATAAATTTTAAACCTTCTCTTTATCTATTTGAGCCCATACACATTTCTTTAAATTAAATTAAAAATATTAACATATAAAATCTTAAAATAAATAGGCTATGCTTCAAAAGCTTAAGATTTACTCAACTCTTTGTGTACAACATAAAGTTGTGGGAGGATGATATTCATGTACCAAAGGATGCACCTCTTTTTCTGGTACATACATACATGGGGCAATAGGACAATATTGTCCCAGTTTCAGGATTACCACCAAAATAAGCAATATTGTTTCGTATCAACCTCAAGGCCAAGGTTTGATCATAAAATCCTATGTTTCAAGGCTCATCTCGCGTACCGCCACTGAAGAATCCCATGGCCCCTACCCGGTAGTTTATGGAAACCACGATGACGTCTCCATGGGCCGCGATTATGTTTATCACCCCAGTAAAACACAAAGGCGGTGATATATAGAGAACTAACCACAACACCTGTTCTAGAAATTTCATTCCAAAGATAGTCTGTATACCATGGTTTGGAGCTTTGGCCCTCAGTTTTATATATACATACTGCAATATAAGGCTCCTCCTGACCTTGCAACTGAATGTTGCTGATTGCCCACTGCCATCTATCCAATATTTTATCAATTATCTTTTAACCCTTTTTAGAGTTGATCTATGACTTGGTCTATATTATGAAAAAAAAAACAACAACTGTTAGTTGTTTAAATTTTGGCCATCAAGCAAAATTCAGTTGCACGATCAGAAAGTATCCTTTTAGTATGTATATATAAAGTACTATCATTAAAAATTATTGAAATGATTTAAAATATAAAAATATGGCCTTGTGAACCAAAAAAATAAAAAGGAAGCGCGTGTTTTCAATTCGTGAGCATTAAGCGCTTTAAAATCACAAGTATTCTTTTATAGAAATAGCTTAACGTTCTTATTATATGCTAAATTTTGTTTGCCATCCACATGTTATCAGCGATTTTCTGATGCCTAAAATGTCGACGAGTGTGCATTCATTTAAAAAAATGAAATTCCAGTTGCAGAAACGTTGTTAATGCTTCGAAAATCATTCGACAAGACATTCCTAAAGAAAACATCAGTTTGTGAATGGTATAGCCGCTTTAAAAGTGAACGAAGCCCAATTCAAGGTGAATCAAGAGTCAGCAGACCTGTAGAGAAGATTAAAGAAACAAACGTCTCAGCAAAATTTAAGAAAACATCACCAGAAGTAATACATTTTCATCACAAGAACCCCTTTCGCCGATAACGAGTCTTTCGGTGGGTTTAGTTCATTCCATCATTCACTATAATCTGCAATTAGAAAGAAAGTGCGGCAAGTTTTGGATTCCCAACTCACGCCAGATTCCATACGGTTGTTTTGAATATTCGGGCCATGAATATAGTTTCTTTGTCATTTCTCAGTGCCAGAGTATAAGAAGAGTTCAAGAAAACCTGGCTTATGTCGCCATAAAGTAACAGCAATGAGAGAGAGAGGATATGAGGATTTAAAGGATGGTTGTAGCAGACAGGACAACAACTGTAGCAATGATTCAAGCAGCTCTAAATGGAAAGAAATACTTCATACCATCTTTGAATACCATTATACGAAGTAGAACTCCGTAGTCGCCAGCCTTAATTAAGAATTCCACTCTCTGCCAGACTGAAGTGACTTTTGACAGTTGACTTTTGTCTGAATTGCCAAAACTGGTATTGTGGCTCATTCTTTATCATCACTAATAAAATGTTTTACCAGGGTGATAAGCATATTGCATCGGTCTTATGCATGATTAAAGGGAAAGGTGCATCTTTAGGTAAAACATAGGCATACATACATGTACATGTGTTTTAAAGGTAGCACCTCTTCCTTTCAGAATGCATTAAACTTTTGGTACAGGATTGTCATCATCCTCTGGCAAATTTAAATTATATATTAAAATAAAAAAGCCTATCCTGATCGTAAGTTTATATATATATATTTATATATATGAAAATAGAGGGCAATCCATAATTAAATCATTAGATAACAAGAAAGAATATAATGGATTTAAAAATAATTTATTTACCAATATTTCGGTTGGCTGAACGCCAATGTTTTTCAAGGTATAACAACTATACTTTGTTTATATAAACAACTTTGTTTATATAAACAAATACGCTATTGTTCCAGCCAATAGAAATATTGGTAATGTCTTTTTATATATTGTGCGATTGTTTGCCTAAATAAATATAAAAGTAGTTAATATATGCAGTGAAGCATTAATGGCAGCTCCATCGTTTTGAAATAGTAGTAAATAATATTTTTTTCGTGAGAAGAGGATTCAATGATCATTGCTAAGTGCTATACACAATAGATTAATATAAAGCAATAACGCGCTATTTATATATAGCAAATGAAAAAATTTACACGCGAATGTTTCTTTCATACATATATCAAACATAGCACAGATCAAACATCGCAGTAAAGTTTTCAACTAGCAATAATCGCGCCTCGGAAGATCCTCATTGGCTACGATATCGCCATAGCACAGATCAAACATGGCAGTAAGGACAGTAGAAGTTTGATATATGTGTAAAAGAAACATCGCGTCTAAATGTTTTCATTTGTTACAATAACTGTCTGTGGAATGTCTAATTCCAAGGAGAGAGTAAGAGGACCCACCTCGGTTGACAGTCCCGGGAGAGGAATGACTGAAGGCGGAGATTAAACCGGTACCTTTAGCCGTTCGATTGGTTGCAACACAGCCTGCAATCTCTTCTGAAGAGTTTCCAGTAACAACTCACACAAAACTATTGCCTATGTCTAGGGTAATATGATTGATATATTACATAGATGTGTGAAAATTGGTAATCCATTCTATGATAATCTCATCTACTTTGAAACTCTTCTATCTTGATTTGTTCGTGTCATATGAATACATCACTTGTCAAGATATTAGGTGAAGATTTTGAAGGATAAAAACTAGGTGATCATATCATTGATATGAGTGTAAACATAAATGCAAAAAATAAATTTAAAAAGTATTTCCAACTGTATGAGATACTCTATTTGTAATATCGTTAAAATTGTGCTCATAAATGTACATGTGATATGTATATTGCGATGTGTAAAATTTATTTTAAAGCTAAATGTTATTTTTGGTATTGATTTTAGGGTAATAAATTAAATACATTTTTTAACGTGCGAGCAAAACGTGGCCATTTTGGATAATAAATATTTTCCTACACGCACGAGAAAAAAAATTACAAATTATATTTTTGTTATAAATTGTATGTTAATATACACGGGGGGAAAACGCTTCACGATTTTGGGTGTCCTTGCGCAGGGGCCATGCTAATCTTCCCTCTATCGCTCCAATTTTAGTATATGTACCGCCGAACAAGCGTGTACACGGGGGGAGAGGGGGGGGGGGGGGGGGGGGGAGGGGGGTAGGGAGGAGGGCGTTCAATATATACTCGGCAAATGCTTTTATATATATCTTCGCATATGATAGTCAAAATAAACAAAAAAAAATAGAGTCATTAATGCAATCAAATATTATTTCAAATAGAGCATCAATGTAATATAAAATATTGTTTTAAATAGAAGCATTAAAGCAATCAAACATTATTTCAAATAGAATGATTGAGGCAATCAAATATTGCACCAAATAGAAGCATTAATTCAATAAAATATGGCATAAAAATAGACAGAATAATTAATGTAACCAAATATTTAAAATGTCATGAAAGAATTAGGAGGAAAACATTCTGAAAGACTGAGGTGTTTGCGAAGTGATATTCAAGGTTTACAGCGTTAGCTATATTTCAACACAAAAATAGCAAGAATAAATCTGTGAAAACAGATGAAAACAAAGAAAAAACAAACATTGAGAAGTCAATCGTAGAATGGTAGTGCCCAAAGATAAAAAAAATGTTAAACGAGCGTAATTTTATTTGAAAATAAGGCACGACTTAAAAAAACCGCGGTTCTCTAAATGGAAAATGCAGAGTTGGATCTTCGGGCATGACCTGGAGGATGACGCCTTGGCCATCTGCCAAGACCCGCATCTACAAGCACTTACTGGGCCTGGAGATGCGAGTAGTCCAAGAAGACCTCCTCCTCGTCTGGAGCAGAACCTTATAAAGCTGGTAGAGCCTCCCTAGCTCCTAAAATCATTGTACATTCTCTAAATGAGAAATGATCGATACAACGGTCGGTTAGTTTCCACTCGCTGCCTTGTACACTAGGACTTGATGACAGATGATCACAAAAGAAGTCTATCTGAACAATTTTGAGATGGCTTCAAAGAGATCTATATATTTATCCTCAACATATCCACCCATAGATTAGTTGAAAATAATTCTGTCCTCTTGAACTCCCTTTTTTTCAGCTAATATTTTGATGGCATTGTAGGGTCTTTCGAAGTTGTCCATGAATTACCTTATCGACTTTCCTTCCAATACATTTATCAACAACATAAAGTGGGCGAAGATAAAAGGTAAACAATTCATTACTTTTTAAATCGACATAGGCTTCTTTATTAAATTATACGTAGCTAGCATTCAAATTGCTCTTTTAAAAGACTTTAAATCAGCATAATTTAATACAGATACATATATATAATATATAAAATAATATATATATAATATAATATATAAAATAATAAATAATAAATAATAAAATACATATATATAATATATAAAATATATAATAGATAAAATATATAATTTAATACAGAAACATAAATATCGTTTCAAATAATATTAAATCGTCGATCTTTTAATCTTGCCTACTTGATTATACATTTATCCACTTTGAATCCTAGACAAGATATCCAAAATGCTGGTTCTTCTCTCATTCGTCTTCAATAGGCCACATCCCTCCTTAATCATTTTAGATTTAACTTCATCGCTTAGTTTGTCAGTCTACGATATTAATATATTTCGGCGCTAGCACTACATCATGAAAGCTTGTGTAGTCTTTACGTAGAAGGATTAAACCTACTGAAAAGTGGTATACAAAGAATGAGATAGTTTACCATTATAACGTTCAATTTTCTCTCTATTACGTATGTCTTATTATATATATTTATAATTTATAATAAAGCATCATATTCCTGTTCTCCAGCAGCCCTCTTATTCACCGTATCTAGCTCCCGATAGCTTTTACTTGTATTATAAATTGAAAATGGGAATGTATGGAGATCGTTGTATGTCAATAGATACCATAAAGGAATACACGATGCACATCCGGAGGTCCTTCTCACTTTACGGGATTACAATTTATATCTTGCTAACTGGAAAAAATATTGAACCTATACGTGTATGTAAAAATACTGATTATTTTATAATTGTTCTGTGTGAATATGAATTTGCAACACCAAAGAATTGCTTGGCCGAAAATATGTAAATATCAGAGTAAAATCAGCTCATCGAATTATGCAAATGATGCAAATTGCGCAGCTATCCCGCGCATGTTGATGGAGATATAAGAGTAGGAACTTCAAATTTGCCAATATTCGAAACTCTCTATCTGACAGGGTAAGGATTTTAATTTTTGTTTTCGACTCGGAGAAAATGTTTAGTAGCAGAGAATGCCAGGCCGCCACAGCTACCAGAACCATTATACGCAGATTGGCCGCCGGCGGCCTACACTCATAGCGCCCGAAGACTGTTATCCTAACGGCACAGACACCTCCATTTGCAATTTTGTCGGGATGGATCCACATGGATAGCTGAATGGCTCAAGGCAATGTTCTCAGATGTATTTCGCTTCGATTTAGCGTTGAAAGTCACCGAGTAAGAGTTTGGCGCCGTCTTGGTGACAGGTCCAATCTGGCCGCATGCGTGGAACGCCGTACCTCACGACAATAGCAGGTCACTCTGATTCATATTGAGGACACTATAACGGCTTAACGATACGTAGATGACGTGCTGCGGCCGATGACCACACCCTTCCTTCAGGGGGTACCCAATTCCATTTTCCAGCAGGATAACGCCGACATTACACATCAGCCAACATGCCCTGCATGAAACCTCGATGCTTCCATAGCCACCAGTCTCTCCTGATCTCTTACTTACATAACACGTCTGAGATCTAATTAGACGTTCGTTTGCGTGCGCTGCCACAGCCGTGTTTAGAAGATGAACTGTGGAAGATGGTTGACAGCGAATGAGCAACCATTCCACAGGACACCATCCTTACGCTCATTAAGTCAGTACCAAGATATGTTACTGCCTGCAAAGCCGCCCTCGGTGGTCCTACAACATATTGAGTGGACAGCAATGTCGCTCAGTGCATACACTTATTGGCAAACTTGGTAAAGTTTTATATTTTTAAAAGTATATATTATCATTTAATATTCCTTATTTGCTTATATAACGGCGGATTTTATCATATATGTAAATTCGAAAGTTCTCCTTTAAAAATGATACAAATTTGATAAAATTTAATAATAATAAATATATATACATGCTAAAATATATAACTTTCTTAAGTTTTGTTCATGAGTATCGGTGTAGTCTGTTCTAATAAAGATTATTGCTGTGTTCATTATATATACTGGTACTCTTCTTATGCAGATTTTCACAACTTTTGTGGGCAAAAATATATTTCTTGATATTGTAAATTCAATGTTACGTAGTGTATATATACAATAAGAATAATTTGTATTTTGTAGCATATGTATCTCTCTATACGTGTTTTGCAATAATTTATTACTTTCAAGAGTTAAGAAATGGAAAGATTTAGTGTACGATGTCCTATTTTTCAAATAAAATAATTTCATACCTTCTTTACTGTGAGGGTAAATTTTAGGATGGCTTGGCTTATCAGTGGTGAATCCTCCCAGCGGATGCATCCGTTTTCGCCACTGATGAGCAAAACCCTCCCAATATTTTTCCATCGCAGTAAGGATAGAAAGAAGTTTTTTTTTTCATTTGAAATATACACCTATCCCCCGATTTACAAGGTAGATACGTTCCTGAGAAAAACGTGTAAATCGGGGGATAGGTGTACACAGAAATAAAAATAAAATGCATTGACAGGTTAAAATATGTAGTCAGCACATAAGCTCGGGATTCCTCGTGAGATGTGTACACAGCGCATGTGTTTAATCACAGTAGCATTTAGTATAGTGCGATAAAAACAAAAAAAAAACTTATTTGAAAAACCGTGTAAAAGCGAAAACGTGTAAAACAAGTACCGTGTAAATCGGGGGATAGGTGTACTTATATATTATGGCGAAGAAAACAAGTCATTGTATATCTTAGATGTAAAGTATTTATTGATGACGTCAGCACGACTAGTTGACAATTTCCTAAACCAGGGATCTGGGGCTCGCGAACCACATGTGGTTCTTTAGATGTGAAGCTGCGTGTAGTACTCGCATAAAAACTCTATTTATACGAGTACTATTTATTGTTGGCAAGAAAATATTTCGTGGCTCTTTAAAAACCTTGAAATTTTGTAAATAGTAATTTTGAACTCTTCCGACTAAAAAGGTTGCCGATCACTGACCTAAACCAAAAACCATATACAGCTAGAGAGATATTTATAACCTAGGTTCCTGGGGCACAGAACGTCAACTACCCGGAAATTCCAGCTCACTAGTATGGACTAGTGTTGAGCGCTTTTTCTCGCGTCCTGACTTGATTCTATCTCTTTCTCTCTCTCATGAGGTAATCCGGATTCTTGGAGCCACGTACCAAAGTCGCCAACTATCCGGGCTGGTCTTTAGATTTCACGTCTAATGGTGGAAATCCAGTTTATGAGATGTCGCCAGGATGACTTGTACTTGGAAATGTTCTGCAGGTCTTCAGAGGTAAATATGGACTGTATGGAACCTATGAAGATGGTAGGCGGGACATCTGAAGAGAAGGTGGTCAACAGTTTAGTCTTCCTTAAAATATTCAGTGAAAACGATTATTTATTTTAAGAGCACAAAGGACACAATTAGAAGATTTAATAGACTTATGCTCCAACGAAGTACTACACAAATCTCATCTAGATGTATAGATAAATTTAAAGTCAAATTTAACATCATAAATATAAACATAAACAGTAAACAATAATATACTTATTTCTATTTAGACTATTCACAACCTAGAGATATATACAATTAATATAACAATTATATCATTTCATAGGCTTTAGAGTTTTATATTTATATTAAATCTCTGTAGTTTAATGAATAGTCGGTTATCCTTCATAAAATTCTCGGGCTTAAATGGAAAACTATCGATAAATTCAGAAATAACCGGATACATAAAAGCATAAGACCTTTCTTCAAGCAACCCAATACACTGTTTACAGCGATACAAAGCCCAAACTTGAAGGACAAGTGTTGAGAGCAGTCAAAGAAGATACCTTACCTCCAGTCAACGTTTACCTCATACCTGCAAGCTGCGGGTGACAAATGTTGACAAAACAATACTTAATTCTATACTGTCACTTCTTTGTAAAAGTCTATTTCACCATTTTCATAAATTAGTACGCGGAAATAACAATGTTACTTTTATTTACTATTCGTTACTATTCAATTCTAAGTCGCTTGTTTGAAAACATTTGTATTTGAAGAGAGTAACAGGGAGTCACTGAAATGTCGGGAGTTGAAATAAACTATTGGTTGATGTGACTGTGTTTTTCTCTAAAACATTTGTATTTGAAGAGAGTAACAGGAAGTCACTGAAACGTCGGGAGTTGAAATAAAGTATTGGTTGATGTGACTGTGTTTTTTCTCTAAAACATTTGTAATTGAAGAGAGTAACAGGAAGTCACTGAAACGTCGGGAGTTGAAATAAAGTATTGGTAGATGTGACTGTGTTTTTTCTCTAAAACATTTGTATTTGAAGAGAGTAACAGGAAGTCACTGAAACGTCGGGAGTTGAAATAAAGTATTGGTTGATGTGACTGTGTTTTTTCTCTAAAACATTTGTATTTGAAGAGAGTAACAGGAAGTCACTGAAACGTCGGGAGTTGAAATAAAGTATTGGTTGATGTGGCTGCGTTTTTTCTCTAAAACATTTGTATTTGAAGAGAGTAACAGGAAGTCACTGAAACGTCGGGAGTTGAAATAAAGTATTGGTTGATGTGACTGTGTTTTTTCTCTAAAACATTTGTATTTGAAGAGAGTAACAGGAAGTCACTGAAACGTCGGAGTTGAAATAAAGTATTGGTTGATGTGGCTGTGTTTTTTCTCTAAAACATTTGTATTTGAAGAGAGTAACAGGAAGTCACTGAAACGTCGGGAGTTGAAATAAAGTATTGGTTGATGTGACTGTGTTTTTTCTCTAAAACATTTGTATTTGAAGAGAGTAACAGGAAGTCACTGAAACGTCGGGAGTTGAAATAAAGTATTGGTAGATGTGACTGTGTTTTTTCTCTAAAACATTTGTATTTGAAGAGAGTAACAGGAAGTCACTGAAATGTCGGGAGTTGAAATAAAGTATTGGTAGATGTGACTGTGTTTTTTCTCTAAAACATTTGTATTTGAAGAGAGTAACAGGAAGTCACTGAAACGTCGGGAGTTGAAATAAAGTATTGGTAGATGTGGCTGTGTTTTTTCTCTAAAACATTTGTATTTGAAGAGAGTAACAGGAAGTCACTGAAATGTCGGGAGTTGAAATAAAGTATTGGTTGATGTGGCTGTGTTTTTTCTCTAAAACATTTGTATTTGAAGAGAGTAACAGGAAGTCACTGAAATGTCGGGAGTTGAAATAAAGTATTGGTTGATGTGACTGTGTTTTTCTCTAAAACATTTGTATTTGAAGAGAGTAACAGGAAGTCACTGAAACGTCGGGAGTTGAAATAAAGTATTGGTTGATGTGACTGTGTTTTTCTCTAAAACATTTGTATTTGAAGAGAGTAACAGGAAGTCACTGAAACGTCGGGAGTTGAAATAAAGTATTGGTAGATGTGACTGTGTTTTTCTCTAAAACATTTGTAATTGCAGACGAATTATCGAAATTCAATAATATATATCAGAAAGACTTTGTTAATCTATATATATATAAATGAATGTATGTGTGTGTGTGTGTGTCTGTTTGTCCTTTATGCCTGACCAAACTACTCATTGGAACGCCATGAAACTTTGGGAAGTTATTTAGTATAGTACTGGGAAGGTTTCTAGCAAATAAAACTTTTGAAATAACTTTTCGCTTTAAAATAATCAAGATAAATATTCTAATTTATCTGTTATAATTCAACAATCTGCTCTAAATATTATCATGATGATACGATGATTTTGTAATGTAGAAAATTAGGAAAGACAAAATTCAGGATGACACGGCAATTTATTTGAGACAAGAATAATGATACAATTCCAAGGCAAGATACTATTCCTTTAACTTCCAATTACCGAGGGAACCAATTAATATTGATTTTATTCAACTTATCGAGTATTTATCAAGGGACCGGGAAAAAATGTTCACTTTATCGAGAGATTCGTTAGACAAACCTTTACTCGGGTAAAACCCGGGCGAAGCCGGGTACGTCCGCTAGTGTCATATACACTGCGTGACATTGAAAATGGAACACCAAGAAATAGTGGCCAGAAAATTATGAAAATTTCAGGGTAGACGCGCCTAACCGAGTTATGCAAATGATGTAAAATGCGCAGCTCTCGTGCGCACATGGAGTAAGATATAAGGGAAGGAACTTGCAGAAAGGACAGTATTCATGTCGTTATTTCTTCAAGGAAAATCATTGTAGAAATTTTGTTCTTGTGTCAAAAGACACGTGTAATAACAGAGAATGCCAGGTCATCGTAAACGGAGGCAGTCCAAGCAGACAGACGCTTTTACGAGGGGCATGGTGATCGGACTGAAAAGGGCAGGTTGGTCCATACGTCAAATCGCAGCTGATACACACCTTGGTGCGTCCACGGTGCACCGACTGTGGAGAAGATGGTTGGAACAAGGAAATGTGGCAATTTATAAGAATGTCGGTGCAACAGAGTGACGTCAGCACGTGTGGATCGGCGTATCCTTCGACAAGCAGTGGCGGCCCCACAAGCCACTTGTACCGCCATCCTGCAACATGTGCAAGACACCCTAGATCATTCCATCTCGACCAGAACCATTTCCCGTCGATTGGTTGCTAATGGCTTGCACTCATGCCGTCCGCTAAGAAGACTGCCATTGACCCCACCGAATAGGCGCCAACGTTTGGAATGGTGCCGGGCTAGATCGACGTGGATGACGGAATGGCACAGGGTCGTGTTCTCAGATGAGTCGCGTTTCTGCTTGTCCAGTGATAGTCGCCGTGTACGCGTGTGGCGTCGACGTGGAGAAAGGTCCAATCCGGCAGCAATTGTGGAACGCCCCACCGTGCGACAACGTGAATCATGGTTTGGGGCGCAATCGCGTATGATTCCAGGTCACCTTTACTTCGTATTCAGGGCACTATGACGGCCCAACGATACGTTGATGATGTGCTGCGACCGGTGACACTCCCCTACCTTCAGGGGGTACCCAATGCCCTTTATCAGCAGGATAACGCCCGACCGCACACTGCTCGTATTAGCCAACAAGCTCTGCAAGATGTACAGATGCTTCCCTGGCCACCGTACTCTCCTGATCTCTCACCAATCGAGCACGTCTGGGACATCATTGGACGCCGTTTGCATGCCTTGCCACAGCCGCGTTCAGAAGACGAACTGTGGCAAATGGTTGAGAGGGAATGGAGAGCCATCCCTCAGGACGCCATCCGTACTCTGATTGACTCTCTACCTAGACGTGTTGCTGCGTTCATCGCCGTCCGCGGTGGTCCTACTTGCTACTAAGCCGACGCCGTTCTCGCTCTGTATTATGACTATCATTTTGAAATAAAGATCACTTATTGTTCGTTCCTGTCTCTCTCTGTCTGCCGAGTTTCATCACTTTCTGGCCACTATTTCTTGGTGTTCCATTTTCAATGTCACGCAGTGTATAAATGTATATATATTTTTAAATATTGAGGGCTGTATATTTGAAATATGTTTTTACATTCTCTTATCATTCCTATTATATTTGAACAAGTAGAAAGCAATCTATTTACCTAGAGCCCTCCACAGCCAATGACAATAATTAATATAAATATTAAATAGAGATCTAGGTAATTTGAACTATTTTTGACGCGTATATTTTTTTAAAAATTAAATCAATTTTCTACTGACCTTACTGCAATGAGAAAATAATGTGAGGGCCTGGCTCATTAGTGGTTAACCCTTTCAGCGGTTTCGCCAGTTTAATATACTATACCGCTGTAATATTGAATTTTTTGGTGTCCCTTTTATACTGATACTGAAGCCAGACTCTTGGAAGGGCTATGTTATATTAAACTGGTGAAACCGATGGAAGGGTTCACCAATGATGACCCAGGCCCTCCCATTATTTTATCATTGTAGTAAGATCAGTAGAAAATTGATTTATTTTTAAAAGAATCATACGCGTCAAAAATAGTTCAATTTTCTTATAACAGATGGCGCGCTAATGCATCATAGAAATTTAAGTGATTTATTTGTTCCACATACGATATTCCAAACTATTCAACTTATCTAAATGACATTTTAACAGAATATATTTACATAGGTTGTTCCAAAAGCAATGCCTGTTTAGCTATAAGTCGAAAAGTACTAAATATTTTTAATACAATTTTTATACACATATAAATCAAATATTTGTGAATAGAATGGTATTATTCAAAATATTTTCCAGCGGAGTCTATACATGTCCTCCAGCGTTGAACCCACGCTATAAGTCCAATTTGGAAATATGCTGGAGGTTGTTTTCGCAACTATTTATTTATGGTCCGTTTCACTTCCTGTAGGTCTTCAAATATTTGTCCCTTCAGACTTTCTATCATTAGGGAGATAAATAGAAGTCACAAGGTGTCAAATCTGAGCTGTATGGAGGTTGTGAAACCAGTGACCAGCCCATTTGTCCAATAGCCTCTGAAGTTTGTGTGACCGTGCATTGTAGATTATACAGAAAGCCAGACTCAGTAAGGTGACATTCGGATATCCCGGAAGTTGCTTCTACTGATATGAACATGCTATTTCAGGCTCCCAGATATAAAGACTTCCCGGTTTTTTCCCTATCTTTTCTCCTTACTCAGGTGAGATAAAATTCCAAAGAAACTTCTAACTTGAATGTTAGCCGTTTAGTATTATTTTTATATTTGATTGACTACGGTCTTAAATTTATCCGGAAAGCTCTATATAAGGTTCTGCATTGCCATCTCTTACATGTTTTTGCTAATGACCATGGCACCATCTTTCCCAAACGCTTGCTCCTGGCCAGGCCTCACTGCTTGTGTATAATCTGAGATATTCCTACAGGCATGTTTAAGAGAGGGTTTTATATTGGGTATGTTAATGTAAAGCCTTTCAAGTAAGAAACACAAAATATGCATGGTTATTTTATCAGTCAGGACTTGAGTGATCAGGCTTATTTACTAGAATAATATCCTAATTTATAAATCTAAAACCTCTTCATTCATCGGCTGAGAATTTATTTTATTAAGACGAAAAATCTTAGTGCATGTATCATATGAAAATTCCAGTGTTTTTTTATTTTCATTCTTTATTTTGTATATTTTATCTTTTCCTCGAATTTACCCTTTCAAATCTGTTTATGAGCTTAATTGTCTCAATTATAATGTATAAATTTCATTATCTCAATATTGATTGTGATTAGCTTTTGCTTTTTTTAATCTTCATTTGCGGTGAATCCGTGGTAAATCCATGTATATAATAAATTTATTTTCCTCCAATTCACCCAGACTAATCTATTCATTAGCTTGATTGTCTTTATATAATTTTTACTGTATATAATTATCATATTACCATTAAGATATTATATATTAATTAGGTATCCTGCATGTATCCTACATTTCTGCTTGGAGAATCTGTATAAGACTAAAAGGTCTTAATAAAGTTTTTTGTTGTTGATAATCTAAAACAGCCATAAAATATTCTGATGTTGTATCAGAAATATATTCATAATATTACAAGAAAACGAATCACCAGACATCATCTTGAAGAAGGAATCAAAATTTAGGCGACGAGTTTTTTTAATAATCGTTTTCGCCGAAAACTTTGATTCCTTCTTCGAGATCATAATATTGTAACGTATATAGAAAATGTGAAATGAGTAAAAAAAATCAGGATGAAAAAGTAATTTATTCAATCAAAAATAATTACCAACCTATTTACGTGAAATAAAAAGGCAGCGATGGAAATTTTCTGAGTAAAAAATGTACCAAATAATAATATGTTGATTAATTTTTTAATAATCAGCCAAACAGCTCCTTCCCAATAGGAATTGTGACCCACAGTATGCACATTCACTTGCCATTAAAGTGAAACTTGCGTATATTTCGGTTAAGTTTTCCCTCTTAGCTTATTGAAATGTGTCTCTTGTAGCTTTACATTTTTTTCTTGCGGTGTGAAAAACGGCTTTACTATCATAGCGTCTTCTTGGAAGGAAGTCTTGACTTTGACCCGAAGTAGAATTTCGAGTGACGGAAAATATAGTTCAGAGCACCCATGGCCTCGAGGTCTGTTGGGCGATCTTCAGTTTATCTTCCCTAAATCTATCAATCTCTTCCAACAAAATGTCATGTAGAAAATGGGGGAAGACAAACATGAGGATAACAAATTAATTTATTTAAATAAAATAATTACCAACTTATTACCATAAAAGACACAATGAGAGAAATATGCTAAGTGGCAAAATAACTAAAATTATAATCTATTGACTATTATTGAAATATTATCAAGGAACAAAATCTTGAGGCGAAGAATTTCTTATAAGGTTTTTTTTATTGAGCCGAGTTTTCTACCCTTCTACAGATGTAAGGATTGCTCGAAAGCTCGGCTAAATAAAAAAAAATGTACCAGAAATTCTTAACGATTTTTTTTTCCTTGATATTATTCTGCTCCAGGTGATTATCAAATTTATAATATTAAAATACTTTGTGCCGCATTATGATCTCGACATCTTGTTCTATCTAAGTTTGCACATATGAATTTATAATAGGTATTTTTTTTACTTTTTAATAATACGAGCGCTAATCATATATCACTCTATTCCCTGCTGTTAGAAATGGTGAAAAGTAGACATAGTGCAATAGATTTATACAAATTTTGTGAGAAGGCGAGAAGGATGAGAAACAAGTGTAAATAGTTTTCCTTTTTTTTGGGCTCATGTTAATACTGAATTGTATTTAATAATACTGTATTTAGTATTTATGTTCAATTAAAACCATTGCTATACTGGTAGAATCCTGTATGGGGCTTGATCCCTAATAAAGGTTTGTGTGTGTGTGTGAATAGGTATTTATCATAATTTATATATCATAATATTTTATCCCCTCTCTCAATGCTTAATATATAAATAAGAGCTGTTTCCATATAAATTAACTTTATATATATCACTATTATTAAAAGGACAAATAAAATCATTTAATTTAACAATAGTTCAGAAGTGTGGTAATATAAGCCACAAAAAGTACAATGAATTATTTTAATAGAAATATATAAAGATTTTGTGATTTCTTGCCTTTTATTTATCAAAAAATCAGATTATTCTTTTATGCTTTAAAAATGGCACCATATATTTAAAGAATTGACTTAAGCAAACCTCGATAGCTCAGTTAACAGAGCGGATAACTGTAGAATACTTAAATGTGAATTGCCGTAAGTTTTTATCTTTTATTATTCAAAGTTTTGAAAATTATTTTTCTATATACAGGGTGATCCAAAAGTCCCGCACAACTTTAAAAATTAATAACTCTGCGAATATTCGCGCTAGAGCAATGCGGTAAACACCATTGTGTTCGGGATGCAATGGAATTTTTTATGGCAAATAATGTAAAATTCGAAATTGATTTTAGTTACAATTTTATTCGCCAGATGGCGCTCTACCAGAATCAGAGATTCAGCGGCCAAATTGTTTGATAAATTGAAAAATATAACTGATCGACACGTATTTTTCCTTTTTGAATACCCCAGGAAAGAACCCTAATAATATCAAATAACAAATTAATAAAACACCACTTCGCCAAAAGTATGAAGAATTGGTTAACGATTTTCAAATGCAATCAGAGATATGTAAAATAGGTAAATGCAAATTAAAACATGTAGCAGAAAGAAAATTGATATTTTAGATACGGTTTGTTTCCGAAGATAATAAATTTCTAATATTTTTAATTCAACTCTCACTCAGTATCGATTATATTTATTTTAATTCATTTGAAAAATATGTATCTATCTCTGATAATTTATTTTACTCTGGAATGCCGTTGTTGTTGTCGTCTCCAATAAAGAGCCTCAGATGTACCATGCATCTCCATCACATCAGCAGCAATGTCCACTATCTTGGGTGTGTAAAGCTGCTGCTCTGGGTCTATGTCAAATTTCTGCAAGGCTGCGGCCATTGCTGGACATGAAAATATGTGGGTAGGTGTAAGTTCCACACCAGGACAATTGTTGCATGCCCTATAGGTTCTTGTGCCATCTGGATGTATTGTCATTCCTTTATAGAGTTTTGTTCTAAGTCTTGTTATAGTTTTTCTCATTTTTCTCTCAGAGTTTATTTCGCATTTTGATCTTTTCTTATTTTTTTTTGTTTAATTATCTTGTATTCTGACAAAGAATCAGCGTCAAATAATGACATTTGTTCTTTCCTTTGGCTCAGCTTTCTGGCTTCCTTTGCCAATTCAAATGCCATTTCATTACCCCCGATCCCAGCATGGGCAGGGATCCAATGTAGAATGCAGTTATTCTCCAATGGTTCCAGTTGGGTAAGTAACGAGTGTATTTTCTGTGTGATTTTAGTATTGCCCTTCTGAATTGCTTCCAGAGCGGATATGGAGTCGCTGTATATTAAAATTCCTTCTGCTTGATGCAGGGATGGTTGGTTAAGGCATACATCAAGGGCTTTCCAGATAGCTGTCGGTTCACAAGTGAAGTTTGACGAAATCTGTCCTGCTCCTTCTTTGATTTTGATGTTTGTTCCATCTTGCAGTATTATGTTAATTCCGGCCCCTCCATTACTCAGGGTAAGGTCTGAAGATCCATCTGTATATGCTGTTAAAGGGCGTGGCCTAGCATTTTTAATAAATAATTTGTACTATGAGGACATAGCCGTTAATATTCCAAACACATTAGACCTCGAAACCCAAGGTATCAAAGTCTACCTCAATCAAAACAAAGCCATCAACATATACAATATGTATCACCCTCCAAACAATACATTTATTGACGATGGAACAATGGCTCAGTTTCTTACAGACAACACTATTATTTTAGGTGACCTTAATGCCAAACATCAACTATGGGGATGTTCTACGCTAAACCCAAGAGGCAAAATACTATCAAACATATTTGACGACAATGCCTTCTCATGTGCTTAAATGATGGGAATCCTACCCATCATTCCTACAGCTATAATACTGCACAAGCCCTTGATATAAGTTTTTACTATCCTGACATTTTACACAAATGCAAATAGCAAATATTAAAAGGTTTTGAAAGTGATCATTTGCCTAATTTGATAGAAATTAGCACCAAGACCGAAACTAGCTCAATTAAGAAAAATTATGGAACTCCAAAAAGGCTAATATGATATCTTTCGAAAACACCATTATTAAAGCAGCCAAAGTTTCAATACCAAGAGGTTATATTAAGAAATGGATTACAAATTATACACACCAGGCAAAAAATATTCAAACACTTATAACTAAAAGAAATGAACTACAAAAAAGTGCACCCAAAACCAAACAAATTGTAGAACTGAACTGAACATTGTGATTGCAAAAATAAAAAGATTATACGTAAATGTGAAAAGGGAAAAATGGAAACAAACTTGTTAAAACCTGAACCCAAGAAACCCAAATACAAAACTTTGGAATTTGGCAAAACAAATTGACAGAGTCCAGCCACAAACTGAAAACACAAATATGATTGAGAATACAGATGGTACACCAGCAACTAATGACAAAATTGCTGCCAATCTTTTAGGTAATTCATATCAAATAAGTAGTAAAATCAAGGTTGAAAAAAGGCCTGAAAGATTATTCATGACTGTAAAAATGTCACCAGCACTCATAATATTTTCCATGAAAAAAATCAATATGAAAGAGCTAGCTTATGCATTAGAAAACACTGACCTAAACAAGACTCCTGGGCCAGATGGAATCCATGGCCGAATGATATCAAACTTGGGCAAAATTGGCAAAGAAAGACTTCTTAATATTTTCAATAACTCCTGGAAAACTGGAAAATTGCCTCAAGACTGTAAAAATGCAACAATAATTCCCATTAAAAAGTTTGACAAATCTGCTGATGACCCAAAAAACTACCGACCTATCTCCCTCACAAATATTTGCTGCAAATTAATGGAAAAAATTATATTCAGACGACCCACCTACCACCCCGACACAAGAAATCTCTTACCAGAAGAACAATATGGATTTAGGAAAGGACATGGGACAATAGTCCAACTCTTATTTTTCACACAAAAGGTAAAAGATGCACAGAACAAAAAGCCAACTAACCACACCATAGCTGCTTTTTAGACCTTACACAAGCTTTTGATAAGGTATGGAAAAACAAGTTAATTACAAAATTATACAAACATTTAAAAATTGATGGAAAAGCTATCACTTGGATAAATGATTCCCTTAAAAATATATACATCAGGGTCAAATATAATGGCACTCTATCTAAAACCTTCAAATTTTACCAAGGATTACCACAAGGATCAGTCCTTAGCCCAACTCTCTTCACCCTATTTATTGCAGGCAAAGAAGACAAATTTTCACATAAAACCAATATTGGACTTTTCGCTGATGACATTATTCTATGGAGCAGCAACACTAACTGGAAAAAAGCTGAAAGAGATTTGAACAAGACTATTCTCCACCTAGAAAAATTTGCTAATAAACATAAATTAGAATTTAACCCCCAAAAATCTGAAACCTGTCTTTTTACTACCGATAAGAAACTATACAAAATAAGACCAAATATTATTCTGAAAGAACAACAATTGCAATATAATAAACATCCTAAATATCTCGGCTACACCCTGGATCCAGAAATTAACTCCAGTAAACATATTGAAGGAGTTGTTAGAAAAGGAAGAGACCGACTAAAAATCTTGAATATATTTCAGGAAGAGTGGAGAGCTGAAGCAACAACACTAAAATTAACTTACACATCTCTAATGAGACCTATCTTGGAATATGGATATCAAATCTATGGTACAGCATCTGAAACAAATCTAAAAACACTGGAAAGGATACAACTAAATGCACCTAGAATTATTACAGGTCTTCGAAATACCTGCCCTAATAATATTGTACTTTGCGAGGCAGACATTATGCCCTTAAAGGATAGAATAAGCTACAATCTGCCAAAATAGATGAACAAAATCAAGAGTTATGAAAATAAACACAGAACTTTCAATTACATACTTAATTGGGAATCCAATATAAGACCCAAAAAAGAAGGCCCTCTCCACCTGGCCAAAAGAAATGGATTTTTAAAATATAAAGTGGAAAAATATTATTTAGCTGAAAAAATATCTCCATGCGAACCACTAACAAAATGTTATTTTTAATGCCACTTTAAACGAACCCACCAACAAACAATACCAAAATCCAGAATACTTAAAACAATTATCATTAGAAATAATTAATAAAATTCCTAAAAATGCAATAACTATCTATACCGATGGTAGCAGAGACGAGTTGGGACACACTGGCAGTGGCTCTCTCATTAAAACCACAAATGGCAATGAGAAAATGAACAGAAGAAACCCAGATTTTTGCTCAATCTTCAGATCAGAACTTATAGCCATCTATGAAGTCTTAAAATCCATCAGAAATACTAAACATCACGATATATGGATTCTTACTCATAGTAGAAGTGCCATACAACACTTGAATCACACAGGGGAACTTAGAGACAAAGTAAGCAGGAACATAATTGGTTATCTCCAAAAACTCTCAATACCTCAAAAATTCACCTTCAATGGATACCCTTACATGTTAGCATTGAAGGCAATGAAGCTGCTGATGCGCTAGCGAAAAAAGGCACAAAAGAACCCTTGCTATAGAAAAATAAACTTACTTTTAAAGAAATAGAAACAGTAGCCAAAATAAACAAGAACTGGAGGATCCCACCTAAGCACAGTTGGTACACCCTAGAAGCAGATGGCCACCCAGACCTTTCAGTCCACAAGCCGGCATGCGAAGCATGCCCTTCGCTGCTATTCTGTTCAACTCATAAGCCAAGTAACGGTATCCAAGCTAGTGCATGGACATTGTACCTGGAAACACCACCTCCCAGACAACGTGTCTGGAAAGATTTCTATTCCGGTGGCCTTTAATCACAGCAAAATAGGAAACTATCTACTGTGTCCAGCAGGGACCGCGGGGAGGCAGCCCCCGGTCGACTCTGTTCACTCACAGCTGAGGAAAAGCTCAGCTGCCACGTCGTGGGCTTTCTCAAGAAGCTTGCTGTGATTTCTCAGCAGCTTACTCTCGATCGCGCCCCTCGCCCTCCTTCTCTCTTCCTGCACACCCACTACCCTTGGACAATCCAAGACGTAGTGGCGTGCATTCACATCCCTTTCTCCATAGACGCAATCAGGATTTCTCTTAATTTTAAATCTGTGGGGACTTGGGGAAGAGCCCATGTCCCGAACTACCCTAATGAGTTTGTGGAACATTACCTTACAGAGGTACTTGGGTGTTGTTACCCCATTGAATACCTCTCTCCCCTTCACACTGTTCCTCCATCTGTCCAACCATAAGTCCTGGACGTGACCCCTGATCCTCCTATAAACTTTTTTCTTGGTCACTGGGGTCCTCAGTGATCTACCTCTAAAGCATCCTGCCTTAGCGATCCTGTCTGCGAACTCATTACCTTCGATGAGGCTGTGTCTCCTAAACCAAGGGAGCTCCGGAGCCCGCGTCATCATCTCCAGCTCCTGGATTATTTGATGCGCGAGTTGCCCTTTCTCCAGATTGATAACGACGAGGGCCGACATACAATCTGAATAGAGGCGGTCCGGGCTGAAGTTCTTCTCGGCACACACTCTGAGGGCTACCCTGATCACAACCAGCTCGGCTGAAAAGACCAATTCGTCCACTCTGAGTGCTAAACCTTCTTGGAAGATCAGCTCTCCATTAGTGAATATCACTACCCCAGCTCCAGTATTGGTTCCAGACTTACTACCATCAGTGAAAACCTCCGTGCCAATCCCTGTTGGTCCTCTAGGACTCCAATTCCACTTTGGCAACCACTGCGGAGGCTTCCTCGGGTCCCTCTTCGATTCCAGGGCCCCGCTTAAAGTCCCAGGGCATCTTCCCTTTTCTCCAAGATCTTCTGTCTGATGGTCTCCTCCTCTAGTTTCAATCCCAGGGGAATAAGCCCAGCGAGGACCAAAAAGGCCTCACTGCTGGTAGTGCGATATCCCCCTGTGATTCTGAGTGCCGCTGTCCTCTGCACTCTCTCTAGAGTTGTTGCCACCTTCTGATCCCTGTTTCGGCGCTACCAAGCCCCGGAAGCATATAGCAAGATTGGCTCGACACAGGAGAGGCAGAGGTTCCTAAAAATAGTACCCTCCTTCTCTCCCCCCCCCCTTCCCCGTTAAGGGCCAACCAGGACAGGCCTGCACAACGCCTCCCTGCCTCTCGCCACCATCTCCTCCGCCTGGTATTGCCAACCCATCTTGTCATCAATGACCACCCCCAGGATGGTCATCCTATTGACCAACGCTACCCTCCGTCCTTCCATCCGGATAGCCGGCTTGTGTTCCCATTTGATCCCTTTCCTTTTAGTTCTTATGTCCCTAGGCTTAAAGCTGAGGGCTTTAGTTTTGGAGACATTGAACTTAAGGCCAGAGTCATGGGCCCAGATCGAGAAAATTTGGAGAGAAGTTTCAACACACTTCTCAGCCTTCGCTCTCGAAGCAGTCTCAATGATGAGGAACTGGTCGTCAGCATAGAGAACCAGCCTGTCTCCCTCATGGAGCTCCTCCTGGAAAACGGTGTTTACCAGGATATTCCACAGAATAGGTCCGCAGCAAGAGCCCTGGGGGGCAACCCCTAGCACAGTTTCTTTCCAACTTCCGCCCACCAAAACTGAGGCTAATCCGTCTATCCCTCAGGAAGTCACGAATCAAGCTGCACAAATTATCAGGACAACCCATGTCCATCAAATTTCTCATCAACTTGTTCCAGCTCATGGAGTTGAACGCGCCATCAATGTGCAGGGCCACGAAAAGAACCCAAGCACCCTTATTTAAGCCCATCTCAACCCCCTCTAACACCTCGTTCAGAGCTGTGGTTGTGGACTTCCCTTCCCTAAAACCAGGTTGGAAAGAGGAAAGCTCATTACTCTCTAGCCAGTGCTTCAGTCGCTGAGCTAGTAGGCTATCCAGGACCATACCTAGACACACTAGTAAAGAAAGCGGACGATAATCATTAGGAGAATTACCCTTTCTACCAGACTTTTCGAGAAGCACTACTCGGGCAACCTTCCATGCCTCAGGAAATGTACCAGTGTCCAGGCACTTATTGAATAACCTGGAAAGAAGCGATGGGTGCATCCTTACCAGGGCTTTCACGACCGTGTTATCGATCCCTTCGGGACCAGAAGATTTCCTTTTCCCGAACTTGAAAGCCGTCAGTTTCACCTCATTCTCAGAAAAGGGCGGATCCACCAAACCACAAGTGGTCAGAGAGATCTCGTCCTCTGGTTCCTCGTTTCCGAAGTGCCGATCCAAGTTGTTTTTATTTTGTCTTCTGCTTTCGAGCGAGTAGGTCTAGAACATATTCTCTCTGAATTTTCTCATTGTTGGTGGATGAAACAGCACCAGTGATTATTTTGGCCGCTTTTGCTTGAACACTGTCTAGTCTTACTTTTAGTGATGAGATTGAGGGAGCCCAGACCGGTGTTGCATATTCCATTATGGGTCTTATTAAGGTAGTATATGTTGTTCTGAGAATTCTGGGTTTTGCTCCCCAATTTGTTCCACATAGCCTTCTCAGAATGTTTAGTTTTCTGATAGCTCTATTTGAGGTGCTAATTATGTGCTATGAAAATTAAAATTCCTCATAAATAATAATTAAAATAATTTTGTTGACATCTTGTCAATACATACACAGTCTGCACTATTAAAAAAAGATAATATGCATTATATACACTATGTACAATGAATATGGCGCCTCTGCCAGCGCTGCAGAGTTTGGTGGAGAATCGCCAGTGGGTCTCCAGCGACACCACGCATTTTGCGATCTACGATGAATACGTAGATCGCGTACTTCACCGCTTAGGAGATGGTGATGGCGTGGTCCTCGGGACCAACTGGAAAGATCCAGGACTGCAGTATCACACCTAGGTATTATGGATTTCTAATTTTATCAATTATTTGTTTGTTTATGCTTATTTTGTGGTTATATTTATGCCTTTTTTCCTGGGAGTGGAGAAGACGCATAGGTTTGGTTTTATTGGGTTTATGGTCATTTGGAGTTCCATTGCCCACTTCTCCAGTCATCTCATTGATGTCTTCAGCATCTTTTACGATTTTTCTATGCTGCTACTTGTGTGCCATATGGCTTTATCATCTGCATAACAGGCAACCTTTGTGTCTTCAGTGAGGTAAGGATGTATGTCGTTAATATATAGCAGATAGAGTAGAGGACTGAGCACAGATCCCTGAGGTACACCAGCCCATGTTCTTCCTTCCTTGGAAAATTCTCCATTGACCCGAACCTTTAACCTTCTTCCCCTTAAGAAGTCTGCAATCCAGATTAAGGTTTTTCCTCTTACTCCGATGTTGTGCAGCTTTTCACGTAATTTCTCCCTCCAAACTCGATCAAAAGCTGAGGTCATATCAAGGAATATAGCCGTGGTCTTCTTTGGCGTTTTTTCCCGGAAATAATTTATTATTGATTGACAGAAGTAGAACAGTTGATCAGTTGTACTGTGCTGGGATCTATAGGCCGTTTGGTAGAGGTTTATTTTATTATTTTTTGTGAGCCAGACTATGAGCCTAGAGTGGATAATTCGTTCTGGTATTTTACAAAGTATGCTGGCGAGAGCAATTGGCCGATAGTTCTTGTATTCCTTGGCATCTTTGTTTGGCTTCAGTATTGGCACTATAATTGATATCTTCCAATTCTTTGGTAGTTTACCAGTTTGCCATGAAATGTTCAGTATTCGTAGGAGTTGATTATTAGCTTTGACTTCAAAGTGTTTAATCATTTGACCAAAGATTAGATTATCTCTTGGTGACCTCTTGGATTTTTTTATTGATGAGTTTAGCTCATTCAGTGTGAAGTCTCTCGAGAAAATATCTTGTTGATAGAAGTTTCTTGCTTGTTTAACTAACTGGTTTATATTATTTTTAAAGTCCTGTCTTCATTCGTATAGTTGAGTATGGAAGTGCTTGAAAGATATTCAGCAATTATGTTAGTCATCTGTTTGTTCTCGTTCTCGCTGTTCTATTCATATCGGTTAGAGTATTGGAGGATTGGTGTTGGTTTTGATTGTTCTCTAACACTCTAATTATATTCCAGTGTTGGCTGTCCTTTCTTGGATCCATTTTTTTTCGCAGAATTCTGCCATTTTTCTTGTTTGAATATCCAAATTTCTTGTTAATTTTTGTGAATAATTTCAATGAGTTCCTTTCTGTTTTATTTGTTTTAAGAAGTCCATTGATATTGTCTCTCTCTCTGAAATCATTGCCTCGATGTTGTGGTCCTTCCAGTAAGGTATCCACAGGTCTTTACGTCTACCTCTAGTTATCGATGCACTTTTGCAGCTTTTTAAATGTTCGAAGATAATTTTTCCAAGCTTTTGTCAAGCGTTCTGTAATTCAATTTTTCGTTGCACAGTTCTTCAAGCTTTTCTGTGAATTTTTTCAAGTCGGCTTTCCTAAAGTTCTATGTTCTTTTATTCTAATGGACATTCTCAATTTTGAAGTTTAGGGTTGTTAAAATTGGTCTGTGGTCACTGATTGCACCTCTCAGGATTTTCCATTGTGTTGTGGGTGCGATGTTGTAATTTATCGCTGTGATGTCTATTGCGGATTCTGTGCCTGTGGACTTAGATAGATAGGTGTTCTCTCCGTTATTTAACGGTGTAAGGTCGAGGTCGGTTAGCATGTCCTCAACCTGCTGACCTTTGTTATCCTGGACAGGTGATCCCCGAATTGAACTTTTGGCGTTAAATTCGCCGAAGTATGATTGTGATATCCGAAGACGCTTAACTTAATGTCTCTATTGTGTGTGCCCATACAAAATGCAAAGATTTCACGAGCTGAAAGTTGGCGATTTTGAGATGCGTCAAGAATTCGCTGCATGGGTTTTCCGGCAAATTGATATTGATGAAAACTGGCTGTCGAATGTTCTGTGGACAGATGATGCTCACTTTTCTCTAAACGGAGAATTTAACATTCAAAGCAGCCGCATTTGGGCAACAGAAAACCCTAGGATTTTCACAGAAATGCCACTTTACCAGCCTAGAGTTACAGTTTTGTGTGGGTTCACTTCTTTTATTATTGGGTCATTTTTCTTTGAAAAATCAATGGAAGAACTTTTAAAACCGTTTTTGTAACTGGTGAACGTTATGAGAAAAGGGTATTCCCATATTGCAGGGTAAAAGCACTAAGCGAAATAACATTCATGAAAGATGGAGGACCTCCTCATCTCTCCCGAGGTGCCAAACAATTGCTGAAGGATACGTTCGGTGAAAATCGTGTGATAGGTCGCCACTTTATATACCAGTGGCCTCCAAGATCAACAGACTTGACGCCTTGCGATTTTTGTTTATGGGGATACATTAAATCGTGTGTTTATCGATGCTGGCCTACCACATTGGCCATGTTGAAGGCTTCTATCAGATGGCACGCTTTATCAATTTAACAGATATGTTATTTAATGCTGTCCATTCTGTCATTTATCGTCTGCAGGCGGTGATTGAGAATGAAGGGTGCCACATTGAGCAAGGATTGTGACCTAATACAAGAGAGAAGGCAGTTACCTCATGTGTTGTATAAGCCGCCATGTATTATATTATCTATCAATATTTTGCAGCTCTTTGTGTTGGGATATGGGGATAATAAATGCTGTTCTCACATCTTGACTCTTTCTTTTGTGAACAGTAATATTTTGTTTGTCATTTGCTCACATATTATGTCGTGCAAACCAGAGTGTTATAACTTCTCGAATAACACTGGTACACACAACTTTACCCCTTATGTTTAGTTTTTCGCTCATTAGAAGAAATACATAGATAATAGATGATAGATAACATAGAAATACATACATAAGAAATACATGTAGCATAAGGAATATTTTCTGTACACCAATAACTTTAGAAATTTTATGAAAAAAAATAATACAAAATGATTTTACTACCACGTTTTTCAACGCAAAAGGTCGATTTAAAATTTATTTTTATTTGAGGGGACACATTTTTAAAATTGTGTACAGTATAATAAACAATGATAACATTTGACAAGCCCATAGGATATTTGGAATAAAGTACGACAAATATATTTTGTCACTCCCCTCTATATTTCATTTGTTGGATCATGACAAATATCCAGTTAAATAGTCAAGGGTCGCCAATCAGTAAAGAAACTACACATTTCTTATAGCAAGAAATCCTATTAATAGTGCCATCATAATTTTTGGTACTATATTAACATTTCAAAAATTCGTGTATTGATATCAACAGTGTTTTTCAAACATTCAATCTATTTCACAAAACCTCATAAAAAAATAAATATTTTTTGCTACATGTTTTAATTTGCATTTACCTATTTTACATATCTCTGATTGTATTTAAAATCGTTAAACAATTCTTCATACTTTTGGCGAAGTGGTGTTTTATCAATTTGTTATTTGATATTATTAGGGTTCTTTCCTGGTATTCAAAAAGGAAAAATACGTGTCGATCAGTTATATTTTTCAATTTATCAAACAATTTGGCCGCTGAATCTCTGATTCTGGTAGAGCGCCATCTGGCGAATAAAATTGTAACTAAAATCAATTTCGAATTTTACATTATTTGCCATAAAAAATCCCATTGCATCCTGAATACAATGGTGTTTACCGCATTGCTCTAGCGCAAATATTCGCGGAGTTATTAATTTTTAAAGTTGTGCGGGACTTTTGGATCACCCTGTATATTGAATTTGCTTGAGATATTGAGATCAAAACTTCATCATTACATCGTTCATATAAGATTATATAAGTTTGAATACAGAATAAATAAATAAAGAGAGAGAGAAAAATAAAAATTAAATAACAATATTTTTACTAATACACAGTCAAACTTGTCTTTAGCGTCCCCTCTAAATAGCGCCTTACTCACTATAGCTCCGATTTTAAACATTAAAATGTAAACATTTTACATTAAAAGCGATCTGTCTATAGCACCCCCTCTCTATAGCACCCTATTTTAGTGGGTCCCAAGAGAGGGCGCTATAGACAGGCTTAATTGAATATTCATGTGTGTGTGTGTAGGTCAAATAAATAAAATCACTCTTTAATTTCATTGAACATTTGAAATATGTAAAAATAAGCGTTCACAAACATAAAAGTGTAATCCCAGTTATTGCTTGGAAGTCATAACAGGTTTTTTGGTTGAAAATTACTTTCTATATCTCTCCCCACAATGGTTATGTCTCTGCAGATTCTGTTGCTGTTAGGTCAGGTTATTTTAAGGTTATGTTGCATTTTTTTTAAATTATAAGTCTAGAGATTTCATTTTATGACAAACTTTTTATTAGATAATTAACAGGTATAAGGACAGTTAATGTTCAGTTATAAGTAATTAGAGAAGAAGTATAGAAGATGTTTTTAAAACTAATAAGGAGCGAGAAAAGAAAGAAGAAGAAGATATAAGAAGACTAATAAGGAACTAAGGCCATCTAGAAGCTAGAAATGTCTTGGAACCTTAGGCTGACTGATGTTGTATTAGCATCAAGAGCGGTATAGGCTCTGGTGAGGATCTAATTATGAGATCTTGGAGCTATCCAGAGACGGCAGGCCTCCGCTCCCGGCAGCGGGATGACCGAGGCCGTGGTTGCGTTGAGCTGAAGGACCCGGCGATGGTGGGGGTCCCAGCGAGGCCAGATATAGTGACGGGCTGATCGAGCCTCCCTGTGACAAACCACGCTCTAGACAGGTATATACAACCTAATCAAACAAATGCTACAGTTTTCTGGAGATGAATATTTTTAACTCTGTTATTATATTACGCTAAAGCTTTGATGAAGAGCTATTGGCTTGAACCTGGTTCAATTTTACCATAGTAATGAAATAAATCTCTAATAACTGTTTTAAGATCTAATGGTTGGGAATATTATAATATATATTGAGAATTCTAACCAAATTTTACAAGTATTTATTTTGATTGTAAAAATAACTTATTTTTATGCGACATTATTTCATGATTCAGTTTAAAATTCTATTATTATGAAATAATCTACTCAAAATTGTATTCTATGTTATAATACAAATCTATGTAAGAGTTGGGTAGAGGTGATATAATAGAGATTGATTCTTCTATGTGTCTAACAACGTAAAAAAGGATATTCATTTCTCAAATGTGTATTAATATATCATGAAATAATAAAATGTAAAGTATAATGTATATTCTATTTATCTATAAACAACAAAATTATTGACAACCTTCTACATTGAAATATAAGTAGATATCTTACCCAGTCTTTGCGTAGGATGACCATAAATCGATTAATTCCAGAGAAAATCTTTCTTCACTCTTGGTGTAATTGAAACTGTAAGATAGTTCATCCATGTACAATATGTGACCAAACAAAAACTTGATTTCTTCAAAATGAGGAACTCCAAACCATCCGCCATCAGAATAGATGCTACGGTCACTGAAGAGATGGTTATAGTAGTAGAAGGACACGCGGTTTTCCCGGCGGGTGAAAATGTTGGCTAACTCCTGGGCAGGACATTTGAACATCCAGTCGGTGAGGACTCTGCCCATGGCCCTCTTCACCTCAACGATATCATCTTCAATGACCCCTCTGAAGTAATAATCCAACTTCTCCTTGGCGTTGTCTAACCGGCTTATTTCAGTCAAAAATGGGATCATGGCTTCATAAGCCATCGTTTTTGTCACATTTGGGTTTTTAATGAACTCCCTGAAATAATCGACTACGAAACTTTCGCCTTCATTTGCTGTTATTCCTATCATAAAATCTCTATCATTAAGATTTTCAACCACATTTAATTTTTGATAAGGAATGAAGTCCGAACCAGAAACAGGTTGAAATCGGGCATACACTCTTTTTTGTCCACGCATGGCATACTCTGCTACTGAAAGTTCTTCTGGGGATTTACTTCTAAGACAATTTAAAATCGAGGTGGGGTCTGTTTTTATATTTAAATCTGTATCAGTACAATTTGCCCTTTTTGAAAATGTTTGCGTAACATCAAGACTTTGATCATAGTCATAAATTACGGGACGATTTGGTATACCACTTTGTAAGATTGCTCTCTTAAAAAGGCCTTTACTAACGGGAGAGGTTAAGTGAAATCCTACAGAAGCTCCACCAGCGCTCTCTCCAAAAATGGTCACTGTTTCAGGATTTCCACCGAAATAAGCAATATTGTTTCTAATCCACCTCAAGGCCAATGCTTGGTCATAAAGTCCAATGTTTCCAGGCTCCTCCTGCGTACCGCCATTGAGGAATCCCATGGCGCCTACGCGATAGTTCACAGAGGCCACAATGACTTGCCCATGAGCTGCAATTATCTGACCATTGTAACGAGAATCCGAACTCGAGCCCATAGCAAAACCCCCTCCATGTATCCATACTAAGACACTCTTTGGTTCCATGTTTAGATCTTTTGTGACAGGTAGCCATATGTTGAGATATAGGCAATCTTCACTCATGTTTAGTCTTTTATAATACTCTGCTCCATCTGCCCTGAAAGGATTTATTTGGAAACAAGCCTTAGGCATAGTATCAGCTACTATTTCTCCCTGATATTTCTCTATTTCTACGGGCTTTTTATAGCGCAGATCTCCCAAAGGAGGTTTGGCAAAGGGAATTCCAAGGAAGACGTTCATGTCTTTGCCAATGGTGGTTTTACGGAAACCTTTAATCCTTCCCATAGGAAGGTTGACCACGGGATCATTTTCTGTTGTGTAGGCCACCTTTGATGCCAGAAGCAGGATGAAAAGAGAGCCGATCATACTCCTGAAAAATACACAATAAGCTATATAATTTGAGAGTATTGGCTTACAATATATAACCATATATTTGGTAATCAACAGCAAGTTGAAAAATATGAAATATTGGTATTTCAACTTCAGAAATATAACTTATTATTCTCTCCGCTAAAAAAAGAAATTCAAAGACATCGACATGAAATTTCATAATGCCATCTTATTTTAACATTTTTATCTCTGCCCTATTCATATTTAAATAATCAAAGGTTTAACTTGATAATTGGAGAATAGGTATATGAATCAGAGCTTCAGTGGAATTTTGCCAATTTTACTCTAGTCTATTTATACAAGTTAGTTGATCATTTGAGACCTAATATTTTGAAAATACGAAAGTTAATTCTCAATTAAATATTTAATTTGAATGTTCTCTCTCCCTCTAGGAGTGTAATTTATGCGTTCAAACTAAAAGGTTAAGTTGTTTAACAATTGTTCATATAACAATGACTCCGATTGTTTGCAAATGTTCTGACGTTATTGCACACTTGTTCATAAAAATAAAAGAAAATAACATTATTGAGTATTCTTAAATAAAACCAAGGTGAAATAGACAGAATATATATTTCAAATTTAGATATATGTGATGATTTAAGACCATGGAATTGTTATAAATAGTCTAGATATCCACTACCACATGTTCCACCCCATGACTGTATATAACTTCTTATGTACTGCACATAGAAAACCTCAACTAACATCAATCTGTACCGCGTAAGGATCTAATAAAGTATTGCAACTGCACAGATAGAAGGAATGGAGAGAGACAGGAGAAAGTTAAGGTTAAAACAAATCAGGCTTAGAGGATCGTAGAAGTCAAACCTAAGAGGTAAGCCTAGAAGAGAACATAATTATTAATAACGCCACAGTTAACCTTCTGACCCCGGACACCCTGCGAGCTAAGTTTAAACCAATATTTCCGGACAAGACAGGACGTATCTTGTGACCAGAAGTTATAAAAGTTTGAGAGACGCCCAATTTCCGGAACAAGACCGGACGTATTCTTCCGTCAAAGAGATAAGCCAGGCCCAATCAGAAGACAACACCTAAGTAGGTCAACCAATAGCCCACTACCACGTGAAAAAGTCCCACCAATTAGGAAAGAATCACCTAAATAGGTCAGCCAATTAAAAAGCAGCAAGGTCGTGGTGTTAAATCGAGGCCCTAGAATTGTCAGTCTTCGCTTGGATTCCAACGGTAACACTTGCTCTAAAATCTCTCTCTCCTCATCCCATTCCTTCTTGACGTCAGACGCTTTTAGTGGAATCTCTGTTTGTTTATTTCACCTTTGGCCCAGCTGTGTCGCCTTCCACCACGACTGCACGGTAGAGTTGACATCGAGGTTCGTCTAGCATCAGGTAACACTGGTCCCAGAGGTCCCAAGATATCACAGACTCCCCCGTAACGAAGAGTCGACAGGATAGTGGACGCCAAGGTACAAGTAAGCAAGTAGACCACTGTCTGTACAGAAAGATGGAACAGGGAAGAGAGGAGAATCCAAAGGAACCCATGGAGTCCGATCCCGACTCCGAAAGTGGCGAAAACACTTTTCCGAAGAAAGAAAACACCCTCGGTAGAACGGAGGAAATCGCCCCCGGCCAGGAAGACGTCACACCCCCGCCGCCGGTGTCAGATGTCCTGGGGAGTTTAGCCAGGACGATATATCAGCTCTCCTCGGCGACAGGACTATCGCGGGATGTGGAGCTACCGCGTTACGATGGTTCGTACGAGGCGCAGAGCTTCTTCGACAACTACGACGCCCAAGCTGATCTGGCCCAACTACACTACACCGACAGACTGAGAAGGCTTCCCAACCTCCTACAAGGTAAGGCCCTGCACTACTTCCGCAGCCTAAAATTAGACAAATTATATTACGTTGACGCAAGGCAAGCCCTGATAGACCTCTTTCCTGAAACCACAAACGCGTCATTTGCCCAATTCTTGGCCATTAAGTTGACAGATCGCTCCTCGTTAGAGGAATATTATCAAAAAAAGACGGTGTGTGGCCTACAGCTGAACCTTCCCCACAAAATCCTTTTAGAATCCCTGACTGATGGGTTACCCGTCGCTGATCAGCGCATTGTCGCTGCCGTGCAACCGAACACCCTCCAAGCGTGGTATAGTGTAGTATCGCGCGTAAGAGGAACCCACAGTGCGTCGCAAGTGTGCCAACAGACGACCAGAACAACGCCCAACCCTTCCTTCGCACCGTCACCGAGGTACAGTGCTCCGCGACCATGGTCAGCGCGACCCAACTACTCTGCCAATCCACCCCCTTCATCCTGCAGGTATTGTGGCGCCATGCACTGGCACGCCCAGTGCCCCAAACGGCCTGCACAGAGCCGTCCAAGACCTGTGTACCGAGCCACAACTTATCCGCAGCACGACAGAACTGTGTTGTCCTCTCCCGCACCCTTCCAAGTTAACAACACGCGAGCGCATGTTACCCGCTCCCCTGATCCTCTCTACACCACGAGCCCAGCGCAAGCAGTGAACCCTAGCTGTCCCATAGGTACCTCGACCACGGCACCAAAACAGGCCTGTTCCGACGCCCAAGACAGCACAACAGTAGGTTCCTCCTCACATAACTTTCGTTGAACAATTGCTCGTTCGAGCTGAACTGCCCAATAATGTAAACCTTCCTCTACTACTTGATACAGGAGCATCTATCGATATAATTAGTCGGAATACTTTTAAAATAATAGAAACCAATTTGCAAAAGAAAATACCTGTTCACCCATTTAACTTAACTATTAATGCCATAGCTAACAATATTTTCACCATAGGTTATATCTTTTTAAACGTAAAAATAGGTAACATAACGCAGAACCTAAAATTCCATATTATAGATGCCCCCTTGCCTTTTGGCATATTATCCCTTAACTCCATAAAAAGATTTCTACTAATTATAAACTGTCCTCAGCTACTCCTGTATCAAGATAATGTACCTCTACCAACTACCTTATACAAATTCACCTCGTGCAAGCAACACGTGTCCCATGGACAGGTTAATACAACTGTCCCATTTACTAAATCTTCCCCTCCTGGAACGGGTTGCTCACACGTGGTGAACTCCAACACTCTTATTTGGCCTCAATGTAATGTTCCTGATCCTATTTTCAACGCCTCTATGTCTTCCTCTTGCATATCTTTGGACACAAGTAACCTAGGTCACTGTCCCTATAATTTACACAAGGTACTGCATCAATTTACACCCGTTTTCGCCACCAATAAATACGACGTCCCTAAGCTTAAAATACCTCCCGTAAAAATCAATACTACTTCGGACAAGGTAATTGCCTTACGTCCTTATCGCGTACCCCTAAATGACCAACTTGAAATACAAACACAAATCGAACACATGCTTGAACACGGTATAATTACAACCTCAGTATCTCCCTATGCCAGTCCTATTACGCTTGTCACCAAACGTGACAAATCAAAACGCTTTTGTGTTGACTATCGTAGGATTAATGAAATCATTGCACCAGACGTCCATCCTCTCCCCTTGATAGAGAATATACTCGACAAACTCTCACGCGCCAAATATTTCTCCTCAGCCGACATATCTTCTGCCTACTGGCAGGTCGAAATAGATCCCAGTTCCCGTCACCTTTTAGCTTTCGTGACATTAGACGGGCAATACGAATTTTGTAGGCTTCCTTTTGGGATGCGCAACTCACCACAGATTTTTGAACGTGCAATAAACCAAATATTCCAAAAATATAAGTTAAACTTCATAGCCCACTATTTCGATGATTTTATTATCTTTTCGGATACCTTAGAAGAGCATATTCAACACGTAGAAAAATTCCTGGAGATCTGCCAACAGGAAAATATTAAACTAAACTATAAAAAATGTGAATTTTTGAAGACATCAATAGAATTTCTAGGATACACTGTTAAGAACGGAACTTACACACCGCAGACCCGTAACCTCGATATTATTAACGCTATCAAACCTCCCTTCAACCAAAAAACATTACAGTCCTTTTTAGCAGCCGTCAACGTATATAACAAGTTTATACCAAATTATGCCCGTCTCAGAACCCCACTCAACAATTTACTTAAAAAGGACACTAAATGGCAATGGGACGACAAATGTCAACAGGCATTCACGGCTCTCAAGGAGAGCTTAACACGTAAGCCCGTATTACATCTGTATCAGGATGGCTTACCCTGCCGCTTGTACTGTGACGCCTCCACCCAGGGAATCGCAGGAATTCTCAAACAAGTACATCCGGATGGAAAAACTCATCCCACACAGTATTACAGTAGAGCACTACGTCCTCACGAACGCAACTATACCATTTCAGAGTTAGAATGCTTAGCGATCGTAGAAAGCATCGAAAAATTCCGCATCTATCTATCCGGTACCAAATTCACTGTCTACTCCGACCACCAAGCCCTACAATGGCTTAAAACTATTAAAAACCCGTCAGGACGACTTTTTAGGTGGAGTTTAAGACTATCCACTTACGACTATGAAATACAGTACCTCAAGGGAACCCAGCAACACGAGGCCGATTTGCTTTCTCGCAATCCATTTTGTGGATTTATCAGTGCCCGTACTATTAAGAAACACCAACCGAATATCACAGATACCAGTGTCGCTGTAGACGTCAACGGTCTACACACCATACGGCGTAAAGGTGTAAATCGAATAATAATACCCGAAGCTCTTCAACACTCGCTTATGAACCAGGTTCACAGCGAATACAACCATCCCGGTATCTCCCAAATGACTCGCCTAATCTCTACTCAGTATTACTGGAAAGGTATGGCCAAGTCCATACAAAAATTTGTAAATTCCTGTCATACCTGCCAAATCATCAAAAGACCCAAAGGTAAACCTTATGGCACCTTAGGACAAATTCCCCCACCACAACAGCCATTCGATTTAATATCAATAGATACAATAGCCGGATTTTCGAAATACGGACACTCCAAGACGTATCTCCATGTTATAGTGGATCACTTGACCAGATACGCTTGGGCATTCCCATCGAAATCTACAAGTACCTTAACGTACATCCAAACCCTAAAAAAGGTACTACAACAAGGGTCTCCAAAACGTCTACTTTCGGATAGAGCGCCCGCATTCACCTCCGAAAAATTCCGCAAATTTCTGCTATCTCGCGGGATACAACCACTGCTTACCACCAGTAACAATCCGCAAGCTAACGGATTGATAGAACGATTGAACGCCACCATCACTGGAAAACTAAGGTTACTTTATCTCGAAAACCCGAAGACATCTTGGACCAAACTAATTCAACAAGTTGTCCAAATCTATAACCAATCCCCGCACACCGTCACAGGTTTCCCACCGATCTTCTTGATGTTTAATAGCATCCCACCAGAACTAAAAACTCATTACAACCCGTTCCCCGACGTACAGAAGGCTAGGCAACTCGCCTCCAGCAGAACACAGCTTAAGCATGAAAGGGACAAACAAAGATATGATAAAGGTCATCAAGCCCCGCATTTCGAGATTGGTGACCTAGTCCTCGTAAAAAATTATAAACATCCCGATACGGGAAAATTGGCACCATACTTCACAGGTCCGTTTACAATTATAGAAATAATATCCCCAAACGTAGTCCGAATTAACAGACCCAATCGACCCCTAAATAAAGAAGATGATACAGTTCATGTGAACAAACTTAAATACTATACAGAAGATATCTTATTCCTCACGCCCCAGCCTCTAATTCCAACACCTCGCGTAACACCTGATGTCCACTTGAAAGAATTCGGCCATTTATGTCCCACAATATTTGACGCGCAGAAATCCCGTCTTATACCCCCGACTTGCTCAGCGCCTTTTCTGCACCTTAATGCAGAGATCTTCCAATAAGTTGAAAGAAAGCAAGCAAGCCCCCTCGCTCCCTCCCTGACCTACATCCGGAATCGCATTAAAAATAGCTTCGCTCCCCCTCGCCCCCCCGAGCAAACAAACAGCCGACATCTTGTTACATCCGTCGCCACCCCGTGTTATCTAATGAACTTTCGCCACCTATTAAATTAAATATTAGTGCGTGCCAAAGACAACACTTTACCTACAAAAATCACACACACCCACATAAGTTTAAAAAAACGATAACATTAGGACTCAGTAAGTTTCACAGTTAGAAACAATGTGATCCACGAGTCGCGTCAAACATAAAACAAATTCGATAAGTTAGAAAAACTTAGGCCAACAAGACCAAAGATATCAATCGAGGACAATTTAAAGCTCTCTCTACCCATCCTAAAAAAAAAAAAAAAACAGGTACATTACGTTTGGCCTACAACTTTCCATTCTTTCACGATATATAATTTCTATATATAATCTTACTTGCTCTTCCTTCTCGATGAACATTTTTTAAAAATTTTTCATTTTAATATCCTTTATATAATCATTATATAGCTCTTATCATTGTTTTTTTTTACGTCAACCAATTAGTTTAGATTATTGTCTTTTTTTATTTTTCTGTATCAAAACTTATTTACTTTTGCTTTATGACTCTATTTTATAATCAACTTTATATTTTATCTTTCATATCATATCTAATAATCTCAAGTTTATATTTCATGTTTATATCACTAATTTGCATTTATCATTTTATATTTTTTCTCACTTTATAAATTAGATGTTATTTACATTGTTTCACCTTCCGCTACCATGTCAATGCTATCGAGTATATTATTGCTCATTATTTTTTTTTTTCATTTAATATTTTCACTTTCTATTACCCCTTATATACTGCTGTAGTGTGTAAATCTTTGTATCATATCATCACTATTTTTACTTTTTTTTAAAAGATTACTTTGCATTTAACTTCGCAATTCTATTTTCGATTTTTCAAATCCTTTAACGCTATATGCGAAGCCTTAATCTCGCAATTTCATATCTCAATGATATATTCTTTTATAATCAAACTAAAAATCATGATTAAAAACAGGGCAATCTTCAATAACCTCTTAAACAACCACTTTAAAGGTTACTTCTTAATAAATACTAACCCTTTTCCGCAGGAACTTTTAACTCCTTCGCAGGCTAGACTTGACCTACTTTGATTTCGTAATTAACAATCTTGACACATCGTCCCCCAGATTTACCTTCTCCCAACTTCTGGCTTGGATACGTGCAAATTGTATTTTTTTTTTATTCCAGGGCACTCTCATGCCACACGCTGGCACATTTTTTTTTTATTTTACTCTTTTTCTCGCTAAGCCCCTGACGACTCTAATTAAAACTTTGATTTCTGGTCACTGATCTTCGCCCTCTTTATCCTGCATGCGTACGTCTTAACGACTAATTACTAAAACCCATAACAATCACCCTTATCTTACTTTTCGATTGTGGTACTGTAACTTTATTCGGTCCTTAAATTTACATGTGAAACATGGCCTAGGTTCTCCGCGCCGTGCACATTAAATGGTTTGGGACTTGAGTCAAAGTGACATTGCCTCAACCAAGTAATAACTAACCCCTCAACCCTTTCTAACGCCCATCACGAAGAGATCATGATTTTCCCATCCAATCATTTATATTTTTACCAATAATCATTATATGTTCTCTATTAAATATTTTATTCATATTTTTATTTTTACTTGTATGTTTAATATTAGTTGTTTATGCTTTATTCTCTCTTATGGATATACCGAAATCAACCCCATGTTATATACCAACTCACTTTAATTAATTTCTAAAAAAATTACTTCCTTAATAACAGTCTTCCTATTCCGCTCTCTTAAATCCCTCCATATGAACCCTCTCACATATATTAATTTCTCTTATCTCCATAATAGAAGATAAATATTACAGGCAACAATTACTTATTTACACTCATGGACAAAACATAAGGAAGTTTTACCTTTCAGCATGTATATCTATTTTCAGATAATAACCCTGAAATGTGTTTTATACAGTAACTTTTATTGAAGACACGTGATATAACCAATTGTGAACAAAATTGTCTCCGTTTCCCTTAAAAAATAAAACAGATAAAAGGTCACATCAAATTCTTTCCAATTCTTTAAGCTTTGTCCATGAGTGTACATTGATTTATTGTTCCATGTTATAAATGAAGTCTTCTGTTTTGTAAGGAAATAATATGGATGTATGATCTCAGCATCTGAAGGTCTCCATGTGGAGGCTAGAAATGACCAATATGTGTTTCTAAACGTGCTCAATAGGATTCGAGTCGAAATATCTAAATAGTTGTTATATGCAATTAATTCTTTGTTTATGATTATATACTCCAAAACAATCTGAGCTATGTGTAGAAATTCGTTGTTGTTCTGGAAAATTAAATAATCAATAAATTTAATGTGGTGTATAAAAAAGATAAATCCCTTCGCAATAAGAAACTTCTTGCAAAATAAATTATATTTATTGAAAATTCTTATTTTTCAAAAATTATATAGATATAACGGCATCAACAAAGGATATAGTTTATTTAAGAATTTGCCGTTATACAAAAAGACATTAATCTAAGTTGAGAAAATATTATTCAAAGAGAGCGTTTTCAATATTAATAGTTTCAAATTAAGCAATAATATTATATATTAGGGATTGAGAATAAATGTGTTAATAAATAATACTTAGGAAAATTAGAGAAAAAAAATAATCAGGAAAAAGCAAATTTTATTTTCAAATTAAATGAATAGAAACACACGCGCGGCGAATATATATATATTACTTTTTATAAAAATGTACCTTAGGATTTTCCCAACAATGGGTGATTTAATTTATTAAAAAACTAAGATAGAATTTCTAGTGACTAAAATCTAAGGATATGTTTATATCTCTCTTCATAGTTTTATATTACAATTGACTAGTCGTTGGAATGTTATGTTTTACATCACAAATTCAAATCACCTTTAAAATTACTATTAAATAGCGATATCTCTTTAAAGAGCTCACAATTAGCATTTTAAAAAGTGATGTTTACGTAATTTTATGGTTTAATATTGAATTATTTGTGATTGAATTATATATTGAAGTTTTAAATATACAACTCATTAACAAAATTTAAAGAAGTTTTATCTTTTAATATGTATATCGGGATTCAGACAATAACTCGGAAAGATATTTGATACACAGTGACCTTTATTGAAGACTCTGAAAGATATTTGTAACAAAAATATCTTTATTGAAGACACACGAGATAACCAAGTGTGAACAAAATTTCTTCATCTCCTTTAAAAAATACGACTTTCCACTTCCTTTGGTTTTGTCCATGAGTGTATTGATATCAAAAGTTTCATCTCTATAAATTAGGTTGTTTTTAATAACTAAACATAACTCTTGTATCGAGTATATATCGATTTATTCAAATTTTAATCTCGATATTTCGTCTGTATTCGGAGATTTATGAAAGTTTAAAGTAATTCCAATAAACGAGTTAAAATAGAAAGTACTATACATCAGAAAGAAAATATTTAAATAACTCGAAAATTGGCACGTTTACAGTGTATTACCTAGATCAAATGATTAAAAATCGAAATAATTCAAATATAATTATTCACAGATGTTTCGAATCCAAAATAAAATAATTCATTACAGGATAAATTGATTTGAGTCAAAATCATTGTATTTTCAACTCTTTCTGGGTGTAACACTTTCCACAGCTATCCACAGGGGTCTATGTCTATCGACAGTCAATGCCCTGAGGAGAGTAACAGCGAATCACTGAAACGTCGAAAGTTAATAATTATTAGTTGATGTAGCTATATTTTTTCCAAATCTACTTCCTACCAACAAATAATCTTCAGAACTATAAGATATATGTTGTTATGCATACCGTTTGAGAGCTGCAATCTAAGGATAAATAATATAATCTATATGAAGGAAGTGACAATTGTAAACGGAGATACAAAGTGAGACACGTACCGATGTCACCGTGGAGGAGAATGACTTGCGATAGGTAAACCGGTAATTCGCATAAAGCGATTGCATCAATGACGGAAAACACAAGGCAGGTGGCTTGGTTGGCAAACCTCTTTTCCACCATCACAAAAATATTTTAATAATTCTACAATTAACCCACCGAAAGTTCAGCACGAAACCTAAAATCAAAATAAGAGTTTTTTTCACAAAAAAACTCTGTAAACCACTTTCAAATAATAGATGAGAAAAAAAGAGACTAATAGCAAGCAAGTTACAAATTTAATATGCAAATAAGTCATCCTATGAAACCTTTCACTATTTCCGGCCGGGTTTTTTTTTTTTGTCAATCAATGTACCACTTTTTGGAATTTGTTTTTACAGAAAGTATTTATCAGGGTGAGGGGTGTATGAATAAAAAATTCACAAAAAAACTCTGTAAACCACTTTCAAATAATAGATGAGAAAAAAAGAGACTAATAGCAAGCAAGTTACAAATTTAATATGCAAATAAGTCATCCTATGAAACCTTTCACTATTTCCGGCCGGGTTTTTTTTTGTCAATCAATGTACCACTTTTTGGAATTTGTTTTTACAGAAAGTATTTATCAGGGTGAGGGGTGTATGAATAAAAATCTAAATGTGAAACTAATAAAATTAAATTCGTTTTAATAGTAAAATACAAAACCTATATAGCGAAATATTACGATAGTCAAATTTCTGAAAATTCCAATTCTTGAAAAGGATAATTTTATGCAAATAGAAATGCACATAAGGTTTTGATTATTTCGGAACCATTTAAAATCGAAAAGGATTTCGAAAAGGTAAATAAACTATTTTTGTGATATAGATATATATTTGAGAGTTCAATAAATAAATGTATTCAACGTTTAAACACTTATAATAATTTTAAATGTAGATATATTCAAATATATTGTCTTAAACTCACAGATCCAATCCATTTTTAAATGTTTTTTTCCAAAGGTCAACGAATTCTCCGCCATAAATTTTCCGCTTTCTTTGTAATTCATTAATTAGATTTCCCCATTAGTTTGAAATAATATCGCAATGTTTTTCAACTTCCACACACTAACTATAAAATTTAATTGGTTGAATCTATACATCCTTGCCACAAGGAAAGAGATTGAGACTTTTCATTACATCGTCCCTATATTATTATATATTGTAATATAGAAAATAAGGAAAGACGAACTTCAGGCTGACGCAACAATTTAGGTAAGGCATAAGAACAAACTAACATTGATAAAAAAAGAAGCAATGAGGAAAGTTTACGCAGAGTAATAAAAATATACACTATTGCGATTTCACCGCCACTCTGTGTTGTGACGACGATCTAAATTCTATAGAGGTAGTCACTCACCTCTATTCTTGGTCGGCGGGGTTGAAGGTTCAAAGTTAAGGTGTCGTTGTTTATAACACTTTTAAAATATACGACGAAAACAGGAGGGAAAATTATATTTATTACAATTTAAGAAAATAAGTAAAGTATTATTTAAACATTTACACTAAAAGAATCGGAGATCAGGGCAAATTCTAGCGTTCGAAAAAGTTGTTTACAAGTTCTTCCTGTATTGTTTCCTCATTTCTGCCGCTGCATCCCCGTAGCTGCCTCCGCCGGCCTCCCATTGGCTGCTTCGGACGTCTTCTTTTCCAACATTTCTCCCACCTTTGAGTTGGCGTCTCGACGACTCAAACATGGGAAGGAAAAGTTCAGTAGATCCAATCGGTTGGGTCTCTTGATGGGCCGTCCGTAACTTGACACAACATTCGGGGTATCAATGTGATGTTGCTCTTGTTGTGAAGTCAAAGGGTCCTCTTCAGTTGTCAATCGAACTTCTTGTTGTGGGAGATCGCTCCGTTAGAGGGTCTCGACATCTTATCTCGGGCGTTATCTCTAAATTGTAGAGTTTTTGAATAGGTCGTATTTTATCACCTGATGAAGTTTTCACTTTCGCAACCCTCACAAGTCCGTCTTTTCCTGGATAGAGTTGGATTATTCTGGCTAACGGCCAGTGTAGTCTCTTTAAACTCTCTTGTCCAATGAGTACCATGTCTCCCACCTTGAGTGGTATGGTAGTCTTCAGGCGTCTCGTTTCTTGTCTCAGAAATCCAAAATATTCGATACGAAATCGTTCTCTAAGATCTTCTCGTACACGTTTGATATATTGATATTTGCGGGAGAGGGTCTGGTTATCAATCAAGTCCAGGTCTGGAACGCCAACCTCTCTGACCTCATGTAAGAACAACGAAGGTGTCAATGGAGCGAGATCCTCACTTTCTTCAGTTAGGTAGGTCAGTGGGCGTGTGTTCATCAAGCTTTCGACGTCACACATTACCGTGGAAAGTTCTTCATATCCCAAGGAGGTTTGACCGAGAATCCTAAAGAGCAATTGTTTCACATCATTCCAATCAAACGCTCCCACCATCCACCCCACCAAGGAGCACCAGGCGGTATGAATTTCCAGGTGATGTTTTTCAATGTGGGATCACATTTTAATCTCGAAAAATCAATCTTCTTTAAAGCATTAGCCATACCTTTGAAATTAGTCCCATTATCCGAATACACAATCAATGGTCGGCCTCTTCGAGCAATAAATCGGCGGAAAGCTTGGAGGAAGGCTTCCATAGACAAAGATGTCACAAGTTCCAGATGAACTCCTCTATACACTGCACATGTGAAGATGACAATCCATGCTTTCTTCTTATTCTTTAAGATAAGATGTCCAGTTAGATCAACTCCTACTATTTCGAAAACTGCAGCATCTCGTACTCTGTCTTCTGGTAATGATGTTGACTCGACGGTAGCTGGTGTCGCGGTGAATCGTTTACAGCGAATGCATTGATTGATGATCTTCTTGACGGTTTTCCTGGATCTTAGTATCCAATAGTTTTCTCTCAGAATACCGAGGAGAGTTTGCAGACCGGCGTGCCCGTGGGTTTCATGGTTCCACCTGATGAGCAAAGAAACCAAAAAGTGATCTGAGGGCAATAAAATGGGCATTCTAAAATTAGCAAAATCTTCTCTTCTGCAAATTTTAGTTTTTATTCTCAAAATCCCTGAAGAGTCTACTAGCAACTTAAAGCCTTGTAGTTTCTTATCTTCATGCCCTGAAAACGATTCTCTCTGGATAAGTCTTATCAGTATTATTTCTGACTTAGTGATTTCCTCTGTACTGAGATCTTCTGAAATTATCTTTCTTCCATCAATCTTGGCGTTGTTGAAGAATCTGTATATCCAGGCGGTGATTCGTACTATTCTCAAAAAATGGGAATAACGTCCAAATAAATTTTCATTTTCTCTTGTCGTACACAAGGTGTTCAGGATGGTCTTGCGCCTTTCAGAATAAACAATCTCCAAATCAGGGATAATGGTTGATTTGGGCCACTCTTCTTGGGATACCTTTAACCATGCAGGTCCCTCCCACCATCTTGTCTCCTTAAGTGATTCTGCTGAACATCCCCGAGATGGGAGGTCTGCCGGGTTTAATCGGCCTGGTATGTGGCGCCAAGATTCGGGGGAGCTAAGATTATGAATTTCCTTAACACGGTTCATCACAAAGGCTGCCCAGTTGTCTTCCCTTTGGATCCAACAGAGAGCATTGGTCGAATCGGTCCAATAAAATCTTGGAATTTCCTCAAATTCCAGATCTTGTATGACGTTAGCTGCCAAACGAGCTCCAATCAGACAAGCCAAAAGCTCCAATCTTGGGATGGTGAGTTTCTTCAGTGGAGCTACTCGTGTTCGAGCCTGTATCAATTGGATGTCCACTCTATCTTCCTTTTCAATGCGGAGGAAAATACAGGTTGCATAGGCAAACTGACTGGCGTCGCAAAAGATGTGGAGAGTGGTTTTCTCTACATAGGAGTCCTTAAAACAAAGCCATCTAGGAATTTCTATGTTAGGCAAGTGTTTCAGTTTGCTAAACCACTTCCAAAATCTTTGTACTAAACATCCAGGTAGGACTTCGTCCCATGTCAACTTCTGTATCCAAGTTTCCTGTAATATCAGCTTGGGAATTAAAGTCACAGGACAAGAAACTCCTAATGGATCAAATATCTTGCTCGCTATTGAAAGTACTTTTCTCTTGGTGGTTGGTCCGATTAATTCAAAATCTTCCAAACCAATTGTCAGTGTGTCTCTATCAGTATTCCATGTTATTCCTAAAATGTTCACTTCCTTATTCAGTTGGTTCATAAGAGAAAAGTCTGTAACGTTACTCACCCAATCTCGGAGATTGAAACAAGCTGTAGAGAGCAGTTCAGTAGATTCTTTCACGAATTTCTCCGTTTCTTCAACATTCTGAAAACTGGATAAACAATTGTCAACATAAAAGGATGATTTCAACTGTTCAGCTGTGATTTTTAAATGTTCAGGAGCCTTATCTAAGTGGAGAGATAAGGTAGCCTTTAAAAGATACGGACTAGTGGTAATTCCAAAAACAACCCTTTTATGTCGATACGTGATTAATCTTCCGTCTTCTGTGTGCCACAGGAATCGTAAATAATCTCGGTCTTCTTCTTTTATTCCAATTTGTAAAAATGCTTTCTCAATATCGGAAGAGACACCAACTTCATATTTCCGGAATTTATTTAAAAGTCTTGGTATAATTTCTATCAAATTGGGTCCCTTATCCAGACAGTCATTCAGGGAAAGTTTACCTCTCTTCCGGGCCGACGCATTGAATACTGGCCGTATTCTAGAAGTTTGACTGTTCCTTTTATACACTGGTCGATGTGGCAGGTAGTGTACACCATCTAGTTTATCCTCTCTGGCATACTCGATTATCCCCTGTTTCATCCATTCTTCAAAGATTTGTCCATACTCTTTCATGTCTCCAACTTCTTCAAGTTTTCTTCTTACAGACCTTAGTTGGTTTTCGGCTAGATCTTTATTCGAAGGAATCCTTTCCTTGTCTTGCACCCAGGGTAGAGCTATCTCATAGCGCCCCTCGATATCTCGCGTCGTGGTGTGGGCGAAATGTTCCTCCATTTCAGCTTGTAATGACTGAGTCTTCTTCTCAACCTCCGCGTCAGAGACTCCAATTGCATCTAATTTCCACAAGTTTTCTAGATCCAAAGATAGAAGTGTGGTCACGCAAAGGGAGCTGATGTCATCTCTCACCTCCGTTGGAGGAATCTTTCCCATCACAGTCCATCCTAGTTTGGTACGGATTGCCACCAGTCCAGATGAGATCCTTCTCTGATCATCAGTTAGCAATCTCCCGGCGATGTCCGCGCCTATAAGGACTTCTATACGGTCTCTCATCAAATCAGACACGTCGAGTTCTTCACTCCCTTCTAACAATGATCTTGGACACACCGGAGGTATGCTTCCACAGATAAGGGGTTGACCTAGTGCTTCAAACTCACAGCGATAGGAATTATTGATGTCAGATAAATGAATGGTATAGACCTCATGTTCAACTACGTCGGTACTCGATCCTCCAAACAAGGAATGCCGGAAGAACTCTCTCCTAGATTGTTCGTATTCCATTTCCATTGCTGTGCTATGTAAAATATACGATCTTTGGGATCCGGTGTCTATTATAGCCCGTGCCGTCTTCTCCGTTCTGTTCCCTTTGAGGGTCACTCTCAAAGTAGGTAACAAGACGTCTGGGGAGGTTGATAAGTTGGCGAGAGTTTCATCTTGCACCGTTGGAGACTTGGAAGATCCACCTCTATCTAAAATCAGTTTTGTGCACATGACATCCAGGTGGGAAGACATGTTGCAGATCGAACAACGGACTACATTTCTGCAAAATTTACTTAAATGAGAAGGCCGAAGACATTTATAACAAACGCCTTTTTTCTTCATGAGTGATCTCTTTTCGTTTAAACTAATATTAGCTGCAAAGTCACACTTAGGGCTTCCATGGTTGTCTTTACCACAAAATACACATTCATTCGATTTGTGAACTGAATTCAAAAGTTCTGAAGCTGTCGCAATTGGTTTTTCATTGTAGAATCTTGTCTTTGGATGTTTGTTTACCAAATTAGGTTAGAAGTTGATTCATTCCCGGTACCGATTTCGTTTCTAAAACTCTTCTCCCGTGCAGTTAATTGTCTTTCCAGAAAGGTAATCAAGTCATTAATTACATAACCTGTCGGGAGTTCTTTGTTCAATTCCAAATTAAGGTCTGCAGGTAGAAGCTTTATTATTATCGGGCACAACAGTTGTCCGTAAACATCAATGGACACGTTTAGTGACTCGAGACTTCTTATATGAACAGAAAGGTTGTCAAAAAGTTCGCGGAAGGTTCTTACATCGCTTGATGTTTTGAGTGGTCTCATTGACAACAAATTGTTCATATGTCGGCTAATCAAAATGTCTTCTCGCCCAAATCTGTCTTTAAGCAATTTTATAGCTTTTTCATAATTGTCCGCAGATAAAGCGAAACCTTCGACTGTGTTTAGTGCAGTTCCGCCGAGATGTGACTTCAGATAGTTAAATTTATCGATCGGGTTCAGTGAGTTGTTCTGGTGTATAGCTGCATCAAAAGAATTCCAGAACGTCAGCCATTCACTAAAGTTTCCATAAAATTTCGATATCATCAATTTCGGAAGTTTCACAGTCGTGCAGGAAGGTACATAATGTCTCATTTCGTTTTCGTCTATTCGTGAGTTCGAATTCGGTATATTTTCGCCCTGAAAATCTGATTGGCGAATCTTTTTATTTGCCCTAAATCTCCAAGTAATATATTTCTCTCGATATTCCTCTACGCCCTGTAATTCCTTCTCTAAATCGTCAGTTTCAAGAAGCGTTTCTATTTCGTGATCCACTACTTTAAGTTCGTTAAATGATTCATTCAATTGTTCTAATAATTCTTCAAGTTCAATTCTCATTAGCGTGTCAAGTCCACTTTCAATCTTATTGCATGTTTTCGTTAAATATGATCTGTTAACAGCACGCTTCTTTTTTAAACGTAGAATTAATTCTTCCGCCATCTTGTAAACAAAGCGGCAAGTAGGGTTAGCTAGCGAGTTCCAAAATGGTCAGCTCTAAATGCTTCCTTTTTTTCTTCTAGAATTTACCTTCAACAGTCCCGGCTGGGATGCCAAAAATATTGCGATTTCACCGCCACTCTGTGTTGTGACGACGATCTAAATTCTATAGAGGTAGTCACTCACCTCTATTCTTGGTCGGCGGGGTTGAAGGTTCAAAGTTAAGGCGTCGTTGTTTATAACACTTTTAAAATATACGACGAAAACAGGAGGGAAAATTATATTTATTACAATTTAAGAAAATAAGTAAAGTATTATTTAAACATTTACACTAAAAGAATCGGAGATCAGGGCAAATTCTAGCGTTCGAAAAAGTTGTTTACAAGTTCTTCCTGTATTGTTTCCTCATTTCTGCCGCTGCATCCCCGTAGCTGCCTCCGCCGGCCTCCCATTGGCTGCTTCGGACGTCTTCTTTTCCAACATACACATCAAAATTAAAAATATGTTAATAAAATAATAAATACTTTGTTATATAGCTCCTTCCCTATGGGAGCTGTGACCCACAACTTGCAAATATTGTAGATACTGACATGAATCTGACGTGCTTCTTACAAGGATTCCCTTAGTCTTGAAACTTTGTCCCTAGTAGCTTCGCATATTTTCTCTTGCGGCGTGAAGAGCGGTTTTGTCGTCTTATCGTCTATATGGACATCGTCATCTCGGAAGAAAGTCTTGGCTTTGACACGGCGGTGGAATCCTAGAGTCAGTCTCTGAAAATGTAAATCACAGCACTCATGGCCTCAAGGTCTTCTCCCGATATTCAGTTTGTCTTTCCTAATTTACCCAGCATCTCCATTTATTCAAGGTACAAGCACAAACTAAAATTGTTAAAATAAAATAGAATCAATAAGGAAAGTTTACGCAGAGTAATAAAATATAAAATTATCAAAATTGATAATATGTCAATAAAATAATAAATACTTTGCTACAATACACGAGTATATACTAAAAGAAGCACCTCTCCCTTTAAAATACAATATAAATTCATTCTGGCTTATCCCGTTAGTATAGAAAGTACTGATGTGATCAGGAGTAATTCACATCACTAGTTTTGGCAAATTCAGCCAAAAACTAACCTATATACCAATGTTTCAAGATTTAGATTTCAGAAGTACAGAAGAAGCTTCGATTTCATAACACCCCACGAGAATATTTATGAAAGAGAGGTCCAATTTACCAAAAATGTATTCAATATGATGAAGTGGTAGCTCCTATTTTCAAGCTAGAATACACTATGAATATGGTATTCATGTTTCACAAAAGACGCACCTCTTCCTTTAAAACTACATTAAAACAGTGCATGATAAAGATTGTACTGGGATGATAAACCAAAGTGCATTGTTTAAAACGATTTTTCGAAGAGGCAGGTCTTTGGTGCAGGAATACCATCGTCCTGCCAATATTTCAAGATTATATGTTTTCAGTAAATACATTTTTCATCAAATAATGCTATTAAGGTTATATATTCTTTAAATATACAAAATACATAGAGAGCACACATATAGAGAATAAAATAATAAATAAATGTACACAAAATGAATACATAGTACTCAATAATAGCTTCTACGTCGAAAAAGACTCCAACACCTGAATGGACGGCAATAATAATTATTTTTTAAATGAGCAGGTCGATGGGATGCCTGGCGTTGTCCACCTCAAGGCCAAATGATACTTGTATATGGTAGCCTTCGCAACAGCTGTGTTTTTCCTTGCTGCGAAATGGAGTCCGACTCGAAGTGCCTGCAGATGCAGTGGCACGCTATATTGCGACATTTGCGTCGTGCCCCGAGAAGCATTTGTGACACAGGTGAGTCCAGAAGATGGAGCGAGATCATCCGCGTGGTATCTTTGTGTGCAACAAGCTGTTCGACAGGATGCGCTTGCATTCATGCCGAGTCAAATATCCTGCGCGCGCTCTGGCTTGTAAGAGACATTGTGTTGGCTTTCGTAGGCGTCTCTTACTGGGAAAAAGAAAGAGAGGATTCCATTTAATTATAAACTAATACACGCATTTATTTAAGGAGCGACCCGCTCCAGCGCAATAGTTACAAAAGAAAAAGCGAGTGGGGGGGGGGGGGGGGGGGGGGGAACAACAAAAACAAAGTCCGCAGCGTAGTGGTGGCGTGACGTCAGCGTCGGTGTATCCCCTTTTTTCTGGAGAGCTCGGCTTCCATATTCTGTTTATTATATTCCGTTTGTGTGCGGCTCTCTGGTCGGGATGGCGCCTACATTCGGCCATTCCTGGATTTCAACCGTCCTCGATTGAACCTTGCGTTGCAGGAACGTCGTGGGTTGAGTCGGAAGGTGTCTTCTTCTTCTGACTCCTCGTCCGGACTTTCTTCTGTAGCTGAATCATCTTCTTCACTGTGCCAAGACTTCAGTTGACTGATATGGGCCGTTGTCGAGTAGAACCGTCTACCGGTTCTTTCGCTTAACTGAGTCACTCTGTACGTGTCGCTTGGCAGAACCTCGGTGATTTTCAAAGGTCCTCGATACTTGGGTTGCGCCTTGGTTGGTTTACAAGTCATTTTGGGTACATGCCTCATCACTACAATTTCTCCTACTTCGAATGGGAGTGTACGGCATTTCTTCTTATCGTAGTACGTCTTCATGATTTCTTGTTTATTCTCAATTTGGGTTCTCACACTCTCTTGAATTCTCTCCGGCTCGGTCCACGGATCCATATCTTCGTCGGCTAATCTTCTAAGTATCCCGTCGTGGAATCGAGGGGAATAGCCGTGGAGTGTTTCGAACGGTGTTTTATTCGTCGTCTTGTTCACCGCATTATTCAGGTCTCGCTCTACCTCCTTGATCTTCAGGTCCCAATCCTTCCGTCGCGGATCCTCGATACCGGTTGCTATAGTGGACAATACTGTTCGGTTCACTCTTTCGACCATCCGGTTCCCTTGCGGATGTTTCGTAGAGTTCAGTGTATGATGTATTCCATTTCCTCGAAAGAATTCTTCAAATTGCCTTGAGGTAAAACACGACCCTCTGTCGCTGATGATCTTGTCGGGTAGTCCGAAATCATTCATAAAACTTTTCATTACCTTCAGGACGTTCTGCGTCGATGTATTCCTTACAGGGCTTAATCGGACAAATCTTGTCAGATTATCGACAATCACTAAAAGTTCCTGGTTACCTCTTGTACCTCTCACGAAAGGGCCTACGTGGTCCATATGTACGATGGAAAACGGTCTCTTGCCTGGCTTAATGGGGTGTAAGAAGCCTTGTTGTTTTCCACCGGGAACTTTGTTAAATAAACACTCGACACACCTAGCAACATGGCGTCGAACGTACCTCTTCATTGAAGGAAACCAGTACAATTCCTTAATTTTGTTGACAGTCCTATCAACCGCAAAATGTCCCATTAGATCATGGAATTTAACAAATAAACTTTTCCTCATACTTGTGGGTATAACATACAGGGCTCGTTCCTCTTCTCAATTTTTCACCATGCGGAAAAGTCTGCCTCCTTTGTAGCTGTAGTCGCTAATTCTATTTTGTTCTCCTACTGTTCTATCAATGTACATAGTTTGCCCTTTTGACTCCTCGTGAGTAATTGTTGACCAGCGGTCAATAAAAATTATTTAATTGTCAATTGTCACACGGGTCCTTTCGAAAGATCTGGATCAGGTCTCTCAATTCAGGCTCGGAATGCTGAATCATCATGATTTGTTCTTCCAGTGTGATTGTGAAGCATACTTCGAGGTTTTTCTCCACGATTTCCTCCATCGTGTCTCAAGGGTCGTCGACTGGGGCTCTGCTCATTCTGTCTACGTGGGCCATCTTCTCTCCTGGTTTATGCCGAATGTCGAAATCGTATTCCTGAATCAGATTGTACCATCGCGCTATCTGAGGATTTGTAGTCTTCTTCGCGTTCATGTAGACTAGCGCTTGGCAATCTGTAACCACTGTAAACTTGATTCCGACGCAGAACTGACGTAGTCGATCCAAGGTCCACACTATCGCCATCAGCTCCAATTTGCTTGAATGGTACATCTTCTCAGCCTCTGTTGTCTTCTTGCCCACACAGTAGACCAAGCGCCATTTGCAGTCTTCGTCCTCCTGTAGCAACATTCCTGCTAGTCCCTCAGCACTCGCATCGCAATGTACTTCTGTCTTAAGTTTAGGGTTGTAATGAGCTAGTACCAGATATTCGACCAGATCATTTCGAAGTCCTCCAAATGACCTTCGCTGTTCTTCCTTCCATTCAAATTGTGTACCTTTCTTTGTAAGTCTGCTTAGCGGTTCTGCTTTCCTCGCGAAGTCCTTTACAAATCGACTGAAGAAGTTCGTCAGTCCCAGAAAGTGTCGTATGTCGTGGACATTCTTGGGTTCTGGAAATTCTTCTATCGCCTTGATCTTTCTTGGGCCTGGTTTAAGTCCGCCTGTACTGATGACATACCCTAGGAACTCAACTTCCCTCCTTCCGAACTCACATTTAGAGGGTTTCAGTGTCAACTTCGCTGATCTTATTCTTTCAAGTACTTCCCTCAACCTTTCGATCATCTCCCGCCAATCCTTTGCCGGGATAATCCCGTCGTCGAGATAGCAGAATGCCTTCTTGTTCAGCAGCGGACCTATAACAGTGTGCATCAGTCTTTGGAATTCTGCTGATGCGTTGGCGAGTCCAAAAATCATCCTTTCGAATTGACCTGTATCATCTGGGGTGATGAATGCTGCCTTTAGTTTTGCCTTATCAGTCAGTGGTATCTGCAGATATCCATGCGCCAGATCCAGAGTGGTGAAGAATTTCGCATTCCGTAGGCCTTCCAGAAGGTCGTCTATCCTCGGTAAAGGGAACTTGTCCTTAACTGTTTGAATGTTGAGTCTCCTATAATCCACCACCAAACGATGATCTCCAGGTTTCTTTCTCACAAGTAGGACGGGACTAGCGTAGGGTGATCTAGTTTCCGTGACTATTCCATTGTCCTTCTACTCTCTGACAATCTCCCTGATTGCTTCGCGTTCACTTGCAGTCGTCTTGTACGGTCTCAGACAGACTGGCTTGCTTCCATCAACCTCCTTAATGTCCATATTGGTGACATCGGTGCACCCTAATTCACCCATACCAAGAGCGAAACAGTCTCTATATTCATTCACTACGTCGAGGATTTCTTGTCTCTCTTTCGGAGTCAGAGAATGATTGATGTTGACGTCCTCAGCCAGTATGGGGCGCTTTCGTTTCATTTGGTCCTGTCCTTCCCTCTTCTCTTCACTTTTAGTCTGAAACGCATCCTCTGAAACGTCGAGGTTAAGAACAATGTCACCGGGGCTCAGCAGTTCAACTCGACCTATGCATTGGTTTTTCTTTACTCTCAAATTGCCCTTGCCATCGTTCCAATAAAGAATTGACACAGTTGTCTACTCCTGTGAACAATACGTATCCGTCCCTTACCTCGTCTGTAATTGCACTTGCAAAGTTAATGCAGTCGCTTCCCAACTGAACAGTCTCGGTTGCTCTCAGTTCAACGCGACGCGACTTGATTTCTTCTTGCAGATTAGCAAACGGAAATTCGGTTGAATAGCCAATATGCAGTTCCTTACCGATTCTGGCGAAGGATAGGTAGGGTAGATCTGTCCATGTTCTTCCAATTAGTAGGTCATAAGGTTGGGCATCATCGTTAACAATGAATACAGCGATTTCTTTTCCGACGACGCCAACAATCTCCAGGTCAACTGTCGTCTTTCCAACGGTCCTGGTAGCTGGTGCGGTCTGGTTACCGATGCCGTACAGACTAGTCGAGTCTGGTTCGATGTCGACGTTGATCCTCCTTGCGACCGATTCTCTTAATAGGAAACTGCTGCTCCCGGTGTCTATCATTGCTTTCACGGTCTCCTTGTTGTCGATCTTGGCGTCCTTCAAATATACATCTGGCGGGACAGTCTTCAGTCCTTCGACTTCCAGGTTGGCTACTTTTAGTCCTTCATTGGGTCTTGTGCAATTTCTTTCCTTGTGCCCCGTTTGACCGCATCCTCGGCATGTCAACGTAGCCGTGGGTACTGGGCAGTCTCTGGCAATGTGTCCAAACTGATTGCAGTTGAAGTACTTCGGTTCTCTCTTGTCGTTTCTGATTGCACGGTTGACCATTCTCCTCAAGGTGTTAGGATACTTTTCACTGATTTCGTTCCTTGCAGCCACTCTACTCGAAACATTCGTTCCTTGTTCAGTCTCTTTAACTTCGCTTCGGTTGGGAAATTTCGCAGATTTCTGCTGAAACGACGGTGGTATGGTGTATTTCGAATTCCAATGCGGAGGTCCCATCTCGGCGCGAACATTTTCGTACTCGTCCAGTTTATACGCCAACACATCTGGGTTGTTTATCTTGGTCCAATCGTCAATGAGATGATTACGCAGCACATTTGGGACCTTTTTCTTTAGCTGGTTAGTGACAGACAAATCCTTTAGAGCGTCGAAATTTTCCACGTTCATTCCTTCGATCCATTCGTTGAAAAACCCTCGCAATTCGAAAGCGAAGTCTCTCCGGGAACCCTTTTGAGATATATCGTGCTTCTCGAATTTTTGTCTGCACTGTTCGGGGCTCAACCTGTACCGTTTTAGGAGCAACCTTTTCACGGATCTATAATCGCCGCTTTGCCCTTCTGTCTCCCGAGCGATTAATTATGTCATTTCGTAAGGTAGTAATCCTAGAAGACTGAATGCCCATTGGTCTTCATCCAACCCTAGTCGCTTTGTCAGTCGTTCGAAAAGAATTAGATAGAAACTCAAATCACTGTCCTTCGATTCGTACTTGGGCATCAGTTTACGTATCTCGCAATGTGCGTTATTATTGGTACCGCGAGACGTATCGTTGTTTCCATGCATAGTCTGGATGCGCAGTTTCTCAAGCTCGAATTCCATTACCATTTGTTCTTTTCGTTCCCGTTCTATTCGTTCTGCTTGCTCTGTTTGTGCTGTTTGTTCCATTCTCTCCCGTTCTGCTCGTTCCGTTTGTTCCCGTTCCTCGATCAGAGTCTCCAACAGTTGCTTTGCGAATTCTTCTTCGTAAGATTGACTATTCAGGATAAGGCGTTTTAAGTCGACGATCCTGCTCTCTGACGGTACTACCTCGCCGAGTTCATACGCCAACTTGCTCAAATCGCATTTCTTTACTCTGGCTAAATAAGTCATATTTTTAAAAAAAGATAGAGTATAAACAAAACAAAAAAATAATTAAATAAAACTAACTAAACCTGATACGTACTGTTTTAATTATTTCTCTAAACGAAATCAACTTTTCTTTAGTAATTTTGGGACAACACTTATACCGCGATACTTTGCGATAATACTTTTATCGAGATGACTTGTAATAATACTTCTATTTGTTTCTTCAAGTTAGGTTATCAGCGTATTTACCGCTACTTTTTTTTTCCTTTTACTTTAAAATACTTTCAAATAAATGGTAATACTTTAAAATACTTTCAAAAAAATGAATGGTAATACTTTAAAATACTTTCAAATAAATGTTTCAAAAAAAAAAAAAAAATGGTAATACTTTAAAATACTTTCAAATAAATGGTAATACTTTAAAATACTTTCAAATAAATGGCAATAAGGTTACGTACATACCATTCGTGCTGCAGCTTCTTCTTTAGGTTAATCCAACATGGCGTCGCACGTCCTTTGTTGCTTCTTAATCACTCCAGCAATTCTTCTTTCTTCAGGGTTATCCCACTTCTGAAATTCTGTTGGCTTCCGTAGGCGTCTCTTACTGGGAAAAAGAAAGAAGGGATTCCATTTAATTATAAACTAATACATGCATTTATTTAAGGAGCGACCCGCTCCAACACAATAGTTACAAAAGAACAAGCGAGTGGGGGGGGGGGGGGGGACAACAAAAACAAAGTCCGCAGCGTAGTGGTGGCGTGACGTCAGCGTCGGTGTATCCCCTTTTTTCTGGGGAGCTCGGCTTCCATATTCTGTTTATTATATTCCGTTTGTCTGCGGCTCTCTGGTGGGGATGGCGCCTACAATTGTTAAGTCCCGCAAAACGATAGCCTTCGCCATTTTGGCTTTTGGCTCATGTTAATACTGAATTGTATTTAGTACTTAATTTATGTTCAATTAAAACTATTGCTATACTGGGAGAATTCTGTATGGGCTTGATCCCTAATAAAGGATTTTGTGTGTTTGTGAATAGGTATTTATTATAGTTTATTTATCATATTATTTTATCCCCTCTCAATGCTTAATATATAAATAAGAACTATTTCCATATTTATTACATCTGGCAACATTGTTTTTGAAAACACACGTTTCCGGTAAACAAGCAATATATTTTGCTATTTTTTTCAAAATATAATTAATTAATATATAATTTTTATTATCTTACTGCACCTCAAGCCTATTGAACTACTTTGGGTGAATATCTCTTCTATATTCTAACAATATTTAAAGATATTACAATTTTAACATCCACAAGTTGGATTCCAAGATGGAGGCGGCACAATCCGGCCAGCCATCCAATAATAAACGGAGTCGGCAGGACAACGACGACTTCCTCCCATCGTCCAAGCACAATTTCACGTTCAACAGCTGTGCCAATCTATTCAATTTTGCCTGCCAAACTCTGGAAGCCGTTATGCTGGACGCCAACCTGGATACTTCATCGAAGAAGCAGCTGGCTATCAGAGGCATATTCCTTTCGATGGCCCAAAAGACAGAAATGCTCCTGGAAGACGCCTTTAAAGGAGTGAGTCTAGGACGCCCCCCGCCTCAGGTATACAAACCCCAAGCCCCGTCTTTTGCCTCCGCGGCTGCTGCAGATTCTATGCCAAAAAAAACCAGCCACCACCAATAAGGCAGTTAAGTCCTCCTTTGCGAACCTGGCCCCAAACTTTGGATCTCACGTGGTGGTCAGATCCACAGATAACAAGGCCAACCCACGGGATATTCTCAGGGAAATCCAGAAGATACATCCAACGTTCGCGGCCTCCAAGGAAGTTGTGGCGTCAACAAAGTCGGTTGGCAAAGTTGTACTGCACACAAGCACCGGAGAGGTTGCCAAATCCCTGGCCTCAAAACTCTCAACACTCCCCTCAAACCTAACATGCCACGAACGCCCTACCATCCTGACTAGGTATTGCCTTTTCAGGGTAGGCAATGAGGTATCAGATGAGGATATTTGCGAGGATCTCTCTAATAACCACGCCATCAAAACCCTCTCTGGTCAACGCTCCATTAAGGTGGTACACCGCTCAAGAAGTTTTAGCCAGGACGCAGCAACAGTCTTCGTGGAAGTGGACGACCTTGTGGCGGAAACCCTGGGCCAACACGGACGCATTCCCATAGCCGGTCTGATGACAAGGTTTGAGCGGAGCCACACCCTGCGGCAGTGTTTCCGCTGCTGCGGATTCGGGCATCGAGCTACCAACTGCACTGCAGCCACACCTACTTGCTACAAATGCGGCTCTCCAGAGCACGAAGGCAAGCAATGCACAGCCGAAGCAAGCAAGGTACGCTGCTGCCACTGCAGTAAAAAAGCTGGTGCTGCCATCAACCACTTGGCCACATCCTCCACGTGCCCATTTGTAAAGGCCAAAATATTGCAGTCCAGAAAACAATGTTAAGACCTTTAAGGATCTTGCAGGCCAACGCCCACTAATCTCCTTCTGCCATCTTAGAGCTTTCTAATTTGGCAGAGGCAACTAGAGCCGACCTGGTGCTTCTACAGGAACTTCCTGCCCACTTCAACTGGCCCTCGTCTGGTTTTCAAACCTTCAACACTCCTGGTTCATATATACCTTCAGGTATAGTAGCGCGCTCTAATCTCCAAGTGCTGCCCATCGATTCTTCAGACCCAGATATCACATCTATTGCTATCTGGCTGGGGCACAGTCCTATCTCAGTCATCTCAGCATACTGGCATGGTCAAAGGGATGCTGACGACTTTCTCCCTCACATTGAATCCATCAACAACAGGTTCCCATTTCCGATGATCATAGGCATGGATGCCAATGCTCACTCCCCATGCTGGGGTATCAACGCCAGACTTGACTCACGTGGAGAAAATCTTGAGGACTTTGCCCGCCTTAACGACCTCCACGTCTTAGGCCCACCAGTGCAGTTTACGTGGTCTACTGGTCACCTCTCTTCCTCTATTGATGTCACACTGGCGTCAAGTTCCCTAGCAGCCCATGCTACCAAGCACCTGGTGGGTGAGTTGGCATTCACAGACCACATTCCCATTCTCTCTGTTTTCGCTGACATGATGACAAACGAACCTAGCGACACATGGGTTGAATCCTCGTGCAAACGGGCCACACTCACATCCTATCTGGAATCTTCGCTGCATCGCGTCGCTTCCCTCCTCCAAGACGCGTCCACTCCTGAAGAGATTGACAATGTAGTGTTGCTCCTCACGTCCATTCTCCAAGGTGCCTGTGACGTCTCCATGCGGAGACGGTCCAACAGTCCCAGACCTTCAAAACCCTGGTGGACTCCTGAACTTAGTGGCCTGAGAAAACTAGTCCTTTCCCTCCGTCGCTGCTCGCAGAGCACACGTAGTCCAATCCGGAGTTTCTTCCGTGGCCTCTATCGAGCATGCCACAATCGACTCAAAGCAGCGATACGAAAAGCCAAGAGGAAATGCTGGCTAAACCTCTGCAACGAAGTTTCAGCTACTGCTTGGAGCGCCATACACCGCTTCATAGCTCAGGGCCGTAAACCCAACAGGGGTCCTCCTCTCCTCCAGCATAATGATGGCTCCCCCTTCACTCCAGAGGAGACAAGCCGCACAGTCCTAGAGCATTTCCTTCCACTAGACAATCGACCACATCCACCTAAAAATGATCCTCCACCCTACTCCGATGAACCAGACTTCCAGCCTTGGGAAATCTCCAGAGCCATCTACCGTTGTGGCAGCAGGAAGACCCCAGGTCCGGATGGGCTTGGTTCTCTATGCCTAGTCCTTGGTGGACCCCCACTACATTCATTACTGGCCACATTATTTTCCAAGTGCCTCAAAATTGGCCACTTCCCTCGTCCCTGGAAAGCTGGAAGCCTCATCCTTATCCCTAAACCTTCTAGCCCAGCCCCAAACAAGCTAGATAGGTATAGACCCATTACACTCTTGAACAACTTGGCAAAGGTGTTTGAAAGATGTATTCTGGCCAGACTCCAATGGCTGGCAGATCGACACGGCTGGTTTTCTGACAACCAATTTGGATTTGTCCATGGGCGTTCAGCATAAGATGCACTAGCCAAAATCACAGAGTTCATCGACAGCAGGCAGTCACACTGGAGGAAGACTCTGGCAATAAGCCTGGACATCAGCAAGGCTTTCGATACCATTTGGAGACCGGCCATTGTCCAAAGCCTTGATCGTCTAATCTGCCCAGACTCACTGGTTTGCCTCGTGCAAAGTTTTCTCGAGGACAGGGAAGTCACGTATTCCGCATGGTCATCCATTGCCTCAACCTTCTCACAGCGGGGAACACCCCAAGGATCTGCGTTGAGTCCCTTCCTCTGGAATGTGGTCGCTCGCGAACTATTCCTGCTTTTTCAAATCAGGGAAAGTTCGCTAGTGGCTTTTGCCGACGACTTCACCCTCCTAATCCAGGTCCGTGGTCGTTTGCCTGTCGTGGCTATAAACGACTTTTTGGATAGGATGACTGCTTGGTGTGTTGACAATGGCCTCCAGCTCAACCCCAGGAAGACACAGGCCTGCATCTTCCAGTGGAGGAGAGTTCGTCCCAACCCGGATCCTGGGTTAAAGATTCTTGGACAACCTATTACCATAAGCCAGAATATCACCATATTGGGGGTCGAATTCGATCAAACTCGTAAATTCGTCTCCCATCTTAAGAAAATTGTACTACGGACCCGCTGCATAATTCCCCGTCTCTCTAATGCCATCCAAGGAAAATTTGGTCTGTCTTTTGTGGCTGGAAACCGCATTTTCAAAGCCGTGGTAGTACCGGCCTTCCTCTATGGGGTCTCTGCTTGGGGCAGTCGCGCTTCCTCAATAGAAGGCATTCGTCAGCTCCGGAGTCTGCAGTACCTCTTCGCGCGCCGCACGTTACGAGGTGGTCCCTGCACTCCCACTATCTCAGCCATTTCTCTAACTGGTAGCCCTCCGCTTGATATCATAATCAAAGCGCGAATGACCTATCTCAAGGCGGCTAAGGAGGGCCAGTTCGAGTTTCGGCCTGGTCCAGCTGCTCTCCCTTACCCACCCTTCCGACGCACAATTACTTTCAGTCTAGAATATGACAAAGTCACTTCCCCTGTTATACATACTGATGGATCGAAATCCGAGGCAGGAGTTGGTGCTGCAATTATCCTTCCCTCTCAAGACCAACCAATACTCCTCAGACTACATCCGGATTGCTCTGCTTTCCAAGCCGAACTGCTTGCCATTCTTTGGGCAACTCGCCTCGCGGAAAGTATGCCAGCCAACCCAGGAGTCACTATAGCGTCTGACTGCAGATCTGCACTGGCCGCTATATGTACTCCTGGTCCAGCCCAAACGGCTCTAATTGCCGAGATAATTCTAGTGCTAGACCAAGCACCTCAGGTCAGCCTCTGTTGGGTAAAGGGCCACAGTGGAGTTGCAGGCAATGAACTGGCTGACCAGGCAGCAAAGACTGCAGCAATCTCTAACCTGGAACAATCCTACTCCATCCTTCCCCAAAGCTTTGCCCGCAGCCGTGCCCACTCATCGGCTATGGAAGCTTGGACCTTAGTCTACACCCAGGATTACCATAACAGAAAACTAAAAAGGTTTGCGACCTCCCCAGTCCGCCTTAGGTCATTCCTGTCCAAAATACGTCTTGGGATGGCCACCACTACCATCCTTACCGGTCACGGCCACGTTCTGGCAGATCTAGCGCTCTGGCATAGAGATATAGATCCAACTTGTCCTCACTGCCGGGAAGAGCCACAGACTGTGGATCACCTCCTCTTCTCCTGTCCAGCTTTTATGCTACACAGGCTACAGACAGCCCTACTGCTTGGAGTACAAGACTTCAGCCCGACAGCCCTGCCCCTACTTCCTGATTCCCTGCCGGCCTGGAACTACCTGGTTACCAGGTTCACCTCAGCAATCTGCCCTCCCCCCCCCCCCCCCCCCCCCATGACTAGACTTCTCCTCTAGACTGCTGTACAGCCCGGGTAGTTGGCGATTTACGCTCCAGGAGGCCGGGTTACCCCTATTTTCTCTCATATTTATTAACTTTGTGTGTATATATCAATATTCTTTAAAAGGTCAAATAAAATCATTTAATTTAACAATAATTCAGAAGTGTGGTAATATAAACACAAAAAGTATCATGAATTATTTAAATAGAGATATATAAATAATTATAATTTCTTGCCTTTTATTTATCAAAACATCAGATTATTCTTTTATACGTTAAAAATAGCTAAATTTTAAGAATTGCTGTAAGTAACCCTCGATAGCTCAATTGACAAAAAGCGGAGGATTGTAGATTATTTAAAGGTGAATTGCCGTAAGTTTTTTTCTTTTATTTTTCAAAGTTTTGAAAATAATTTTTATATTGAGATTGAAATTACCTTATCACAACGTTCATATAAGATTGTATAAGTTTAATAACAAAATAAATGAATAAAAAGAGAGAGATATAAATAAAAATAAAATAACATTTTTTTTTTGTAATATATATTTAGGACGACGTTTGACAATTTTACCGCAAATGTTTCTTTTGAACGAAAAATCGTAATTTATTTTAAGGAGAAATAACGACTATTTCTAACCTTGGGGATGAAGTATGAAAGGATGAATTGTGAAGAGTAATGATAAACGGAAATATAAAGTCCTCAGGGATGGGAATTTATTTTTCCGTTTATCAATACTCTTCACAATTCATCCTTTCATACTTAATCCCTAAGGATAGAAATAGTAGTTATTTCTCCTTAAAATGAATTACGGTTTTTCGCTCAAAAGAAACATTTGCGGTAAAAATGTCAAACGCCGTTCTATAATCATAAACCGCATTATCTATATATATAAAATTGAATGTCTGTCTGTGTGTGTGTGTGTCCTCTATGGATTCAAAAACCATACATCCAATCGCCGTGAAAATTTGGGATATTATTAGGCATATCCCCGGAAAGGTTTACGATAAATAATTTCTTGAATATCTTTAATATCCTTAGAGTTATTTGCAGATTTGTAGCTTTAACTCGCAAGCAGCGCCACCTTGCGACGGAGATAGGCTTAGGTCTGCCCCCCCCCCCCCCCGTCCGGCCGGTCAGTCCAAGTTCCCACCGACCAATCAGAGGGATCAAGAGCCCCCCCCGTCGGGCCTCCGGCCAATCAGAGGGATCAAGAGGTCCTGGCGCGCGGGGGGCGGGTGACCTCCGGGAACTACGTCCATCTTCCATAAACGACCATGATTTTATTCAACTTATCGAGTATTTTTCAAGGGACCGGGAAAATATGTTCACTAGATAAAACGATGATTTTGTAATGTAGAAAATTAGGAAAGACAAAATTCAGGGTGACACGGCACACAGGGACCGGGAAAAAATAATCACTTTATCGAGAGATTCACGACCATGATTTTATTCAACTTATCGAGTATTTTTCAAGGGACAGGGAAAATATGTTCACTAGATAAAACGATGATTTTGTAATGTAGAAAATTATGAAAGACAAAATTCAGGATGACACGGCACACAGGGACCGGGAAAAAATGTTCACTTTATCGAGAGATTCAAATTTACGAGTTTCAAATTATCAAAATATATCTTTTTTTTTTAATAAGTTTATAGAGAATTGTTTTAACAAATGTTCGTTAGACAAACCTTTACTCGGGTAAAACCTCGGGCGAAGCCGGGTACGTCCGCTAGTATTGTAATATATATTTAGGGGAGTCAAATAAATAAAATCACTATTTAATTTTATTGAACATTTCAAATATGTAAAAATAAGTGTTCACAATCATAAAGGGTCTAATCCTAGTTATACTTTGAAGTTATAACCGATTTTTTGGTGAACATTACTCTCTGTATCTCTTCCCAAATCGATTATGTCTCAGCCGATTCTGTTGAATTTAGGTCAGGTTATTTTCATGTTAGGTTGCATTTTTTTTGGTAAACAAGGATAAGTCTAGGGATTTCATTTTATGACAAACTTTTTTTTGGTAAACAAGGATAAGTCTAGGGATTTCATTTTATGATAAACTTTTTATTAGATAATTAGCAGATATAAGGGCAGTTAATGTTCAGTATTAAGTAAGTAGAGAGAAAGTATAGAAGATGTTTAAAACTAATAAGGAACGAGATAAGAAAGAAGAATAAGAACAGATAAGAATACTAATAAGGAACTAAATATATCTAGAAGCTAGAAATGTCTAAGATCTTCAGGCTGACTTAGGTTGTATTGACATCAAGAACGGTATTAGGCTCTGGTGAGGATTTAATAAAGAGGCCTTGGAGTTATTCAGAGAAGGCAGACCTCCGCTCCCGGCAGCGGGATGACCGAAGCTGTGGTGGCGTTGAGCTGAAGAACCCAGCGATGGTGGGGGTCCCAGCGAGGCCAAGCATAGTGTCGGGCTGATCGAGCCTCCCTGTGACAACACACGCTCTAGACAGGTATATACAACTTAATCAAACAAGTGCTACAGTTTTCTATAGATGAGTTTCTTCATCTTTATTAAACGTAATCTGAGCTTAGGGCATCTCTACCCTTCAACAGGAGTAATTAGAAGCATATGAATTATATGCTTCTATGTAATCCTGTAGGACAGAGATGCCCGAAAGTTCGAGATTACGTTTAATAAAGATGAAGAAACTCATCTTCAGAAACCTGTAGCATTTGTTTGATAGACATCAAGGAAAATTAAATCAATTGATATTCAACTTAATATATAATCCATTATAAATATATCCCTGCGTGTTCTATTTACAACCAATGAGATCTTAAAACAGCTATACCGACTCGTTTCTTTATTTCTCTAAAACTGGACTAGTTTTCAAGTCAACAGCCTTCCATCAAGACCCTCTTTGTATGCTAAAACAACTTATGACGATTTTTGAAGCGTATAGTTCCTTTTTAAATAAAAAATTATAATTCCTTTACTGAAATGATAAAAAAAATTGGAAGGACGTATCTCATCAGTAGTGAACCTAGCGGTTTCGCTAGTTTAATTTATATTTAATTATTTTTTATAATTGCTGTTAGAGAAGTAGAAATGGTAGATTAAACTGGCGAGAGCGCTGGAAGGGTTCACTTTTGATAAGCAGGCTCTCATAATTTTTCATCATATTGCAGTAGGGACAGTATATTTATTTTATTTTAAAAAGAAACATACAGTTCAAAAATAGTTTCAATGTCTTTGAACAGATGGCGCGCTAATGCATCTTACCATAAGTCCCTGTTGTTTTATCGCGCTAGAGCTTTGATGAAGAGCTATTGGCTTGAACCTGGTCCAATTTTACCATAGTAAAGAAATTGATCTCTAATAACTGTTTCAAGATCTAATGGTTGGGAATATTAACATATACTGTATGTTTTAATGTCCATCCATACAGAGTTCAAAACAACAACTACTCACCCGTGCAGGCACGGTCACGCTCCGCCGCGTCACGTGGGAAAACATACGTACATGTTCTCAGCACATCCCCCTTTTTAAGATTTGAAATATATATATACATTACAAACTTTAAATGCATAATATTGTTGTTGTTGTTGTATAATTAATAATGAAGGCGATCCACGGGTTTAACAATTCGTCCACTCCGGGTTCTTATCTGGCCGTCTTCTGAGTCGTTAGAGGGATAATCTACAACTGGGGTCTTTTCATTTTCAACCAGTTCCTCTCCCGAAAAGGTCGGCGTCGATGGGTCAGCTGGATATTGTACTGTATCTCCTTTTCGTAGATGGAACCTGTTTCGACGTAAAGTCCCAACTGGAGTATCAACCATATACGACCTTGGTGTCGATACTTTCTGCTTTACAATCCCCCAGATTCGCATATCTGTAATCCAAACCGTGTCACCTTCGGATAGCTCCTCCATGTCCGTAGCTCCGCAGCGTCGATCATATCTGGTTTTCATATCCTTTCTCCTTCTCCTCTCCTTTCTTTTCAGGGTCTGAGAGTCCACCAACCTTGGATTAAGATTCTCTGGTGCAATTGGCAAGGTCGTTCGGAGTTTACGTCCCATGAGAAGCTCAGCAGGGCTGTAACCGTTCTTGAGGATCAACTTAGCAATTTTCACACCTGCTTCTGCCATCCCATTGCTCTGCGGGAATCGAGGACTTGAACTGCCTTGCGAAATTTGCAAATTCACGAGCAGCTCTAAATTGCGTCCCATTATCGCTTACAACAGTTTCTGGTATTCCATGTCGGGCAAATATGGATTTGCAACTACGCACCACCACATTGGCTGTGAGCCGATCCAGCTGAACCACTTCAGGAAATCGAGAATAATAGTCAATGACGACTAGATACCACTTATTCTCGAACTTGAACAAATCCATTCCAATCTTTTGCCACGGTCGTGTAGGAAAGTTGGTTGGTATCAAAGGTTCATGTTTTGAGACGGCTTCCTGGATACAAACACTGCACTTTCTAACTGTTTCCGCGATCTCTTCCGAAATACCAGGCCACCATACCGTCTCACGTGCGAGAAGTCTTGTTTTTGTAATCCCAAAGTGCCCAGCGTGCAACTTATCTAGGATCTCCAGTTTCATACTTGCTGGAATAACAAGACGACAGCTACGCATCAGTAGTCCATTTTGAACGCCGAGTTCATCCTTGACATGCCAATAAGAGAGCAGAGCCTGTGACATCTTCTTCTTATTTGGCCAGCCTTGCTCAAGGTAGTTGACTACTGCTTTCAGGGTCGTATCTTCTTGTTGAGCTTCAAATATCTTCGTCAACATCTCGTCTTTGTCGGTTATACTCGAGAGAACTGCATTTATATGCGCTAAGGTTGGCCGTTCGTCTTCACCTCCCTCGGTTGTAAGAAGTGGTTGTCTGGATAATGCATCGGCGTCGAGCAGCTCCTTTCCAGGGATATGCACTATTTCGAATCCAAACCTCTTCATACGCATTCGGAAACGTTGCAGTCTTGGGGTCAGCGAACTCAATTCTTTCGTCGAAAATAGAGGAATGAGAGGCTTATGGTCGGTCTCAATTCGGAAACGCTTTCCAAGCAGGAAATCTTGAAAACGTTCGCAAGCCCATGTAATTGCGAGAGCCTCTTTCTCGATCTGAGCATATCATTTTTCGGTAGGTGTCATAGTTCTAGAAGAATAAGCAACAGGTCGCCAGATTCCATTCTTACCTTCTTGCTTCAGTACCGCTCCCAAGCCGTATGAAGATGCGTCGGATGACACCATAGTTGGTTTCCTGACGTCGTATGCTGCCAAGATGGGTTGAGTCATGAGCAATTCTTTCAACTTTCGGAATGCTCGCTCCTGGCTGCAATCCCAAACGAAGTCTTGACCTTTCACCAACAACTGGTTCAGTGGAGCCACAATTTCAGATAAATTTTCCACAAAGCGTCCCAAATGGTTCACCATGCCAAGAAATCTTACACCATGAACATCGGTCGGAGCAGGCATCTTCGCCACCGCTTCGATTTTCGCTGGATCTGGTCGGATACCGTCTTCATCCAGTATGTGCCCAAGAAAATTAATTCTTGGCACGCCGAAGACACACTTGGCCTTGTTTAGTGTAACTTTCGCCTCTTTCAGTTTTCGGAGCACTAAACGAAGAATTCGATCGTGAGTCTTGGAGTCGGAGGCAAATATCAGGATATCGTCCAGGTAACACATTACACCGTCCATGCCTTGCAAGATTATTGACGTAACTTTCTGAAAATACTCTGGGGCGAGTGAGATTCCAAATGGCATTCTGCAGTATTTATATCTCCCAAAAGGAGTGATGAAGGTCGTTAAATGCTGGCAGTCCGGGCTCAACGGAATCTGGTGAAAGCCACTGTTCGCGTCCAGTTTCGAAAAGAATCTTGCTTCCCCCAGTTGCCCCAGCATGTGCTCCACCACTGGCATGGGATGCACTTCGCGCTGTACATGTTCGTTCAGCCTTGAGAGATCCACACAGAGTCGTATGTCGCCATTCGGTTTACCAGCAATCACGGTCGGTGCACACCATTCAGTCGCAACGTTAACTTGTGCTATGATTCCCTCCTTCTCGAGAACTTCCAATCTTGTTTTGAGCTTTTCCATCAAAGGTATTGGTACCCGTCGAGGAGTATGCACAGCATATGGTTTTGCTCCAGGTTTCAATTTGATTTCGTAAGGGTTTCCGATCTGTCCCAGTCCTTCAAATACTTCAGGGAATTCCTTGATCGGGTTAATTCTCGTCGCAACCACTTCAATCCGCCTCGCCAAGTTCAAGAGCTCACATGCCCGGCGACTCAGAAGAGGTTCACTCAAACGACGAATGACATAAATCTTCTCCTTGATTTCATAATTGCCATTTCGCAGCGTTGATATAAACATACCCAAAGTCTGAAGTTCGGAGAAATCAGCAGCTCTAATGTTGATATCACTTTCCACCAGTCGTTGCTGTCCCATTATCTTCTTGAAGAGACACAGAGGAACACATGTAACATCCGCCTGGGAGTCGAGCTTGAACTTCACCTGTTTCCCGTTCACTTGGATTTCTGCTGTCCATCGCCTCCTACACTCGCCTTCATCATCATCGAGATTAGATGAATCCTCCACAGCTGAGACCTCCAGGAGAAAATCAATTTCTTCATCAAGTTCAGAAACAGCTTTGACTTCCGCAGTCTTCGCCTGCTTATCTGGGCAGCAATTTGCAAAATGGCCAGTTTTTGAACATAGGTTACATTTTTGTCCTTCAGCACGGCAAGCCTGTCCTTCCCTGTGGTAGAAACCTCCGCATTTTGGACATCGTGATCTTGTTTTGGCTGACTTCTCCTTCTTCCTCGAAGGCGGCTGTTGTTGTTTCGGTGATTGTTTCTTCGAGTTGAACTTCACCTGATTGACCTTTTGGCTTGCTGAGGGACGCTGCAGGTCGACTTGCTGCTGTCGAACGGCTTCCTGCTGTCGAACCATTTTCACCGCCTTTTCCAAAGTCAGTTCGCTGTCCAACTGCATTCTTTCAGATAAAGCTTTGTCCCTCACTCCAACCACTATTCGGTCACGGATCAACTGCTCATGAAGACCCTCAAATTCGCAACTATCAGCCTATTTGTACAATGAAGTGATGAATTCGTCCACTGGCTCCCGATCCTCTTGGATTCTAGAATTAAATTTCGCTCGTTCGTAGATAATATTCTTTCTGACACAGAAGTGGCTGTCGAAGGCCTTGAGGACGGAATCAATTTTCGTTGCCTCTTCCTCCTTTTCGAACTTGAAGGTCCTGAATATATCATCCGCGCGGTCACCCATCAAATACATGAACAAATCGATCTTGTCCGCCTCCTCTTTCTTCTTCATTCCACTGACCACGAGGTATCGTTCGAATCTCTTCCTCCATTTGGGCCATTCGTTGGGAGTCGAGAAGTCGAAGGTTTCTGGAGGTTGAATCTGAGCCATGTTGAACTATCTTCCAAGATAAGCAAAAATCGATATTTTGCAAAATACGGGTTCGTATTTTATCCAGTTATCGCTGCCACCATGTTTTAATGTCCATCCATACAGAGTTCAAAACAACAACTACTCACCCATGCAGGCACGGTCACGCTCCGCCGCGTCACGTGGGAAAACATAGTACATGTTCTGTACATGTTCTCAGCACACTGTATATTGGAAATTCAAACACAATTTTACACAAGTAATTATTTATGATTGTATTTCTTATTATAATCACTCATTTTTCATGAGACCTGATTTGATAATTCGGTTATAAATATTATTATTATGAAATAATCTACTCAAAATAGTTATTATTACTATATTACATACCTATGTAAGTTGGGTAAAGGTGATTTATATATATAATAGAGATTGGATCTTCTATGTGTCTAACAACGTAAAAAATGACATTTATTTCTCAAATGTGTATTAATATATCATGAAAGAATAAAATGTAAAGTAAAAATGTGCATTCTATTTATCTATAAACAACAAAATTATTGAAAACCTTTCTATATTAAAATATAAGTAGATATCTTACCCAGTCTTTGCGTAGGAGGACCATTGATCGATTAATTCCAGAGAAAATCTTTCTTCACTCTTGGTGTAATTGAAACTGTAAGATAGTTCATCCATGTAGAATATGTGACCAAATAAAAACTTGATTTCTTCAAAATGAGGAACTCCAAACCATCCGCCATCAGGATAGCTGTCCCTGCCACTGTAGAGATGGTTATAGTAGTAGAAGGACACGCGGTTGTCCCGGCGGGTGAAAATGTTGGCTAACTCCTGGGCAGGACATTTGAACATCCAGTCGGTGAGGACTCTGCCCATTTTTTTTTTTGCTTTTTATTCTTATTATTATTATTGTTATTATTATTATTATTATTATTTTTTTTTTTATTTTTTTTTATTTTTTTGTTTTTTTGTTTTTTTTCTTTTCTTTCTCACTCACTATATAAATGTTATATAGAATTAACTATATAATTATTTGTTTCTTGTATATATTATATATCTACTTCAAAATTACTTATTTTATGTATTGTGTAGATTTTTTAATAAAGTGAACCGTTGCTGGGGCTACTATCGATACACCTCCGTGTTGATTTGCAGAGCCTGTCTAATGGGTTTTCTTTTCCCGCTGATTAAAAAATTTGAACTTAATGATTATTGGCACAGAGTCAGCGAAAAGGGATGCAAGGGCTTGTTCATGCCTATATCATCCCTGGCTCAGTCTTTGATTGAGCCAAATTTCTATTCTGTCCCTATATCATCTTCAATGACCCCTCTGAAGGAATAATCCAACTTCTCCTTGGCGTTGTCTAACCTGCCTATTTCAGTCAAAAATGGGATCATGGCATCATAAGCCATCGTTTTTGTCACATTTGGGTTATTGATGAAATCTCTGAAATAATCGACTACGAAACCTTCGCCTTCATTTGCTGTTATACCGATAATAAAATCTCTATCATTAAGAATTTCAAACACATTTAATTTTTGATAAGGAAAGAAGTCTGAACCAGAAACTGCTTGAAATTGGGCATAAACTCTTTTTTGTCCACGCATGGCATACTCTGCTACTAAAAGTTCTTCTGGGGATTTACTTCTAAGACAATTTAAAATGAAGGCAGGGTCCGTTTTTATATTTAAATCTGTATCGGTACAATTTGCCTTTTGTGAAAATGTTTGCGTAACATCAAGACTTTGATCATAGTCATAAAATAGGGAACGATTTGGTATACCACTTTGTAAGATTGCTTTCTTAAAAAGGCCTTTACTAACGGGAGAGGTTAAGTGCATTCCTGCTGAAATTGCACCAGAGCTCTCTCCAAAAATGGTCACGGTTTCAGGATTGCCACCGAAATAAGCAATATTGTTTCTTATCCACCTCAAGGCCAAGGCTTGGTCATAAATTCCAATGTTTCCAGGCTCCTCCTGCGTACCGCCATTGAGGAATCCCATGGCGCCTACGCGATAGTTCACAGAGGCCACAATGACTTGCCCATGAGCTGCAATTATCTGACCATTGTAAATAGAATCCGAAATCGAGCCCATAACAAAACCCCCTCCATAAATCCATACTAAGACACTCTTGGGTTCCGTGTTTAGATCTTTTGTGACAGGTACCAATATGTTGAGATAGAGGCAATCTTCACTCATGTTTAGTCTTTTATAGTACTCTGCTCCATCTGCCTCGAAAGGATTTATTTGGAAACAAACCATATGGAATAGTATCAGCGACTATTTCTCCCTGATATTTCTTGATTTCTATGGGCCTTTTAAAGCGCAGATCTCCCAAAGGAGGTTTTGCAAAGGGAATTCCAAGGAATACGTTCAGGTCTTTGCCAATGATGGCTTTACGGAATCCTTTAATCCTTCCCATAGGAAGGTTGACGACGGGATCGTCAATTTTCAGTTATACAGAAATACATTAATCAAAGTTTAGAAATTATTGTCACGTGGAATATTAGGGAAGACCAACTTCGTGATGAGACAATAATTTATTTCAGGCAAGAACAAACTATGAGTGATAAACAAAAGATAAGCAAAAGAGGGAAGTGTACAGAGGATAGCAAAATATAAACATTAAAAAATAATTCTCTGCTAATAAAATGATAAATACTTGTTACATAGCTCCTTCCATATGGGAGCTGTGACCCACAGATAGAAATCATTGTAGTTCCTGACATGGATTTGACGTGCTTCTGCCAAGGATTCCATCGAATTCTTGGAACTTTGTCCCTAGTACCTTTGTGTCCTTTTTCTTGCGGCGTGAAAAGCGGCTTTGTCGTCGTATCGTCTATAGGGACATCGTCATCTTGAAAGGAAGTCTTGGCTTTGACACGGCGGTGGAATCCTGTAGCCAGTCTCTAAAAATGTAGATCACAGCACCCATGGCTTCAAATTCTCGGTATTCTTCAGTTTGTCTTCCCTAACTTACCCAGCATCTCCACCAAAATGCCAAGTGGAAAATTAGGGAAAACCAATTTCGGAGAGTGATAAAAAAAGATAAGAAAAGTGGGAAGTGTACAGAGTATAAAAATATAAACATAAAAATAATACTCTGCTAATAAAATGATAAATACTTTGTCACAATATTATTCGAAGTGAGAGTTTTCAATATATTAATAGTTTAAAATTGAGTAATAAGATTATACATTAGGAATCTACTTATATAATTGCCTTATTCTGTCTGAAGCTCACGGATAGAATGCGCGCCCATTGGCTGCCGGCGAACACGTGTCCTCCCTGCCCCCCTCTAGACAACCCTGTTATCAGCAGTGTGTTACATCCACCTGTCTATACAGACCACCCTGACTATAGCGGTCACTGTATAGTGGTCCCTGTCTATAGCGGCCACTCTAGACAACCCTGTTATCAGCAGTGTGTTACATCCACCTGTCTATACAGACCACCCTGTCTATAGCGGTCACCTTAGGCAACCCTGTTATCAGCAGTGTGATACATACACCTGTCTATACAAACCACCCTGTCTATAGCGACCACTCTAGACAACCCTGATATCAGCTGTGTGATACATCCACCTGTCTATACAGACCACCCTGTCTATAGCGGCCACTCAAGGCAACCCTGTTATCAGCTGTGTGATACATCCACCTGTCTACACAGACCACCCTGTCTATAGCGGCCACCCTAGGCACCCTAGGAAGCAAGATGTATACAAGGTGTAGCCAAGATGAAGATCGACCTATATAATTGCCTTATTCTGTCTGTGTTGAAGATTGGTCAGAATGGATAAATTAAAAAAAGTGTCAAGGGATGGGAATCGAACCCACGACCTTCCGCTTACCGGGCAGATGCCATGACCACTAGGCTATAGGCTCATTATTTCTTTATACCGTTATTATACCGTTATATTATATATAGCTAAAACATTTTAAAAACACACAGTTTGGAACGGGACGTTTCACAAGACGTTCCACATTTCGCCAAATATATAATTGTAACGAATAGTATTTGAATTAAAACGTTTTTAAAATATATTCGCACTCGGGTAAAACCCGGGCGTTGCCCGGGCCATTCGTCTAGTAGAGAATAAATGTGTTAACATATAATACATAGGGAAAAAAATATATATATATATGTGGTATTTCGGTAGTCTGGTCTGTTGTATTGAGTCGTGGGGAAAGATGATGATTGCGCAGTCGTGATGGTGGTGAGTGGTAAAGCACACAGAGACGAATCACAGGGGAATCCGAGGCATCAGAGAGAGGGAATGCAGAGACCAAGTAGCGGCCGGCGGGTCATCCACCCCGTTCACAAAGACTTACTAACGATCTGTTTGCTGCTGCTGTCTGCTATCTTGCATCCACTGAACTGACTGACCTGGCTGCGGGGCAAGCCCTTTTTATATGCTCAAGTCTTACGTCACCGGCCGTCTGGCGCCGCATTGTCGAGACGGTTGACCTCATTGGCTGCGGGTAGCCCTGTTACGTCATCGGACGTCTGGCGCCGCAGTGTCGCGACGGTTGACCTCATGTTTGCGGGGTAAGCCCTTTTGGTTTCTACGTTCCCTCTAGGTGTACCTCTTTATTTAATTGAACGCTAAAAACGATACATACAAAGTTAAGTTGATTAAAGGAGGATTGGGTACCATGATTAAAAGTCCATATTAGAGTAGGGGGTGTAAGAAGAGGTGGTGAGTATTTACACAGGTATTTATGATTCTTAAATTACCACATATATATATCTGTCATAATTTGTATAATACCCAAAATGTATAATTTATTTTCACCATAATTATTATGTTAAATTGTGAATACAAATTCATCCATGTATAAATCTGTGCAAAATAAATCTGGGAGCCAGCGCGCGCGCGCTCACGAGTGTCGAACAAGTTCTTTTTTGACACATAGATGCACAACGGGTGCTCCCTTCCATTCGACCACGACGGATACGACGAGTAAGAGTCGACAGAAAGAAGAACCTCAAGAGAATGGGCAAGTCAAAGAGACAAGCAGGCCAGGAAGAGGCCGAGTTAGCTCAAGAGAAGAAGTCGGTAATAGATGCAGTAACAGCGATGCTGAGAAGACTAGGCCGGGACGCGCCCACCACCGCAACCATATTTGACGGTTCTAGATCCGCGGAATCGTTCTTAAGGGAGCTGGAGAGGTCCCCGGAATTCCAAAGCAGCAGATGTGATGAACAAGGCTGCATGTTAGTGGCAGCGCTAGTGGGAGAGCCCCGGAGGACACTCCAATCCATGGACTACCTCCACGAACCCTACTGGAGGATCAAAAAGGCCCTTGAGGATCTGTACCCCCTACCCGAGACATCGACCTACCAAGAGTTCTATCAACTACGTTGCGGGCCTCAAGGTTCACAAGCATACTATTTACAGAAGGTACGCATAGGTACGCAGCTCAACATCGACCGCAAGGAAATGGTCAATGCACTCACTCAAGGAATGCCCTCCTATAAGTCGCAATCTCCTACTGATTGCAACACCCAGCAACCCGTCGGAATGGTTCATTCTGGCTAGGAAAATCTATGGGAACGGCGGATACACGAGTCGTCACGGCATTTCCTCTCCCACAGAACGCCCATCTCCGCGTCAATCCGGAAGACAAGCAAACAATCCGTTAAGGCGCCCATCCGGGGATGTGTCCCATACCCAGAAGCGACCAGGAGAATTTCCCTCCACCCCGCCTACACCATGCAAGCACTGCCAAGGGCCCCACTGGAACAATCAGTGCCCACGACGGTCCACCTTGCCTGGACAGCGTGCCGATCATCCTCGACTATCGACTCCGACGCGGTATTTTCGTGAACCAAGAGACAGCGCTACCAAGTAACCAGAAGTATAACCCACACGCCATTAACGGCGTAAGTACCCTGGCTCTCAAGTTGCTACTATACAACCATTTATGTTCATTTCTAACATTAATATGATTTTTCTAAACGGTAAAATCTTCCCAATTACATACGTGGTAAGGACAAAATACTCAGGAGAGAAGTTTCTTCACCAATCTATTAGGACATCAAGCTTTCGGGCACAGCGTGGCCCTTCTACAGGATCAATTGTATAAGAAAAATGATACACAATATACACGAAGAATAAATCTGCATATGTATTATTAGAAATTAGTTGTAAAATTTTGAAATAAACGGTAATACTTAGAATTTTTGTTTAAAAAGAACATCGAGACATAAGCAAATTAATAAAATTTGTTAAGAAGAATAATATACGAATATTACAAGGTATTAAGATAAAAGCGTAATAAGACTAAAAGGACGTTCCTACGGTTCGACGGAAACTGTGATACAACTATGAGTATTTATAAGGTAAAACAGTTTAAAAGGATATTAAAATAAATGAACAAAACAGGGAATTCATGGGGTACATCAATGGCTATTTATGTAATAAGCTTATATACGGCTCAGGTACATCAATATGTCTGTTTATACTATTATACCTCAGAGATAGCAAGGCCTCGACAACCAATCTTTTGTGTTTATGTGGTATATTAGAATAATGTGATCTTGGATCAGTTGTGTTGAAACTATGTCCTGTCTGTGAAATGTGCTGGACAATAAATGATTTCGGATCGTTATGTCTGATGTTTCTGTCGTGTTCCTGTATTCTGTCTTTAATGTAACGGCTAGTTTCACCTACATAAACACTGTCGCAATCGTTGCATTTTATGGAATAAACAGCATTGTTTCTTTGAACAGTGTTCCGAGGCGTGTTGTTTTCAGTGATAGGGTTCCTTAAGATAGTGCCTATACTAGGGGTGTTGGAAAAGTAAGTGCGGATGCCGAAGTTCTTTAGTTCTCTAGCTATTTTTATGCTTTGCAAGGAATACGGTATTGTGCAGATGGATTTATAGTTGTCATATATCTTGGTGCGGGATGGGTTATGGAAATGCCTTAAAATAAAGTTTTTAGGATAACCAGAGGACATTAAATTTGAAATTATGTTATTTGTTTCCTTCTGCTTTGACTCCTCAGTGTAACAGTGGGTATATATTCTCTTGGACAAGGTTCTTACAGTATTGATTTTATGGCTTAATGGGCAGAAAGATGAGAAATTTATTTACATTGGGTGAAAGGTGGGTTTATAATAGACTTCAGTATTATATCTATTGCGTGTTTTTGTTATGCGTATGTCCAAAAATGCCAAAGAGTCACATGTTTCAGTCTCGGAAGTAAAGTCTATGTCTTGATAGAAATTATTCAATGTGTTGAGTATATCATTAAAGGCGTTAATATTGATTATAGCAAAGACGTCATCTATGTATCTAGACCAGATTAAAATGTCGTTAGGGAAGATATTAACTATACGTTTATCTATCTTGCGCATCACTATTTCTGAAAGGGGAGAGGATAATGGGCTACCCATAGGGGTGCCTTTGGTCTGTTTGAAGTAAGATTGGTTGAATTTGAAAATACTATGGCAAAGACTGATTTTGATAAGTGCAATGAGTTTGGAAATGGTGTCTGTGGGGCAACCTTGTACAATTAGAAATTCTGTGGTGCAGTCTAAAATAAGCTGGTGGGGGAGACTGGGATATAAATTAACAACATCAAATGAGACCATGATGGTACCAGGTGTAACTGCTGTTTGTTGTAACTTACCTATGAAGACAGGAATGGAGGAAATGGTCGTCGGGGAGTCACTATCTCTGAGCATCGGGGCCAGTATTTTGGCTAGATAAGTTGCTAACGGAGCTGCAGGGGAGAGGTGGTACGCGATGATGGGTCTTAGTGGGATACCTTCTTTGTCTAATTTAGGTACGGCCGTAAATATAAGCTTTAGACATTATATTGGACAAAATATTTTGCATTCTTCGGAGCTAATGATTTTCTTCCTCAGCAGATTGTTGATTTCTTTTCTAAAAGAAGAGGTTGCGGTATTCTGATCATCTATGGATATGGGGGTAAACGTGAGCGGATCAACAAGGATTGTGTCCATCTTGGAAATGTATTCGGCTGTGTTCATGATGACTGTAAGCGATCCTTTATCAGATTTGGTGATGGTTATATCTTTGTTCGTTGTTAGTGAGCGCAATACATTTTTGTTAATTTGGTAGGTATGTTGGGTTTGGTTGTGGTCGCTAAGGACTGCTGCGGTGTGCTGTCTGATTCTAAACTTCTCTTGATGATTTAAGCGGAAAATGGACGATTCTACCCCTGCTATGATTGTTATGCCATCAGCTTTGGCTTGAGGTCTATATTTAAGTCCTTTAGATAATATGTTTATATGCTCTGTGGTAGGCTGGAAACTGGAGAGATTCACTATTGTTTGTAGGGCATTGTTCGGTGCGAGTTTGAAGTTATATTTTTTGGACCAATGTGTTAGTTTCTTATTATGTCTAGCTGTAATGGTAATATCTTGCTTTTTGATGTTTTCTGTGATTCTTCTAAGAAAATCAGCCATATCTTGAACTGTTAAATGCATGGACAGGTGAAATAGGAGGCCTTTAACTGATTTTGTGAGGATACGAATGTGTGAAAAGCAACCTTTAGTGCGGGCTCGTAGTAGCTTAAATTGAGTTTCTGTGATGATTTTGGCAGAGTAGTGATTGCCGATCGGATCTTTCATACGCAAAGATGGAGGAATGAATCCTTGATTTTCGCATATTTTGTTAAAGGCAAGATGCTTCTTCCATTTTGCCAACGCAAGTGATTTTTTGAGGAGGTTCTTCATGTAAAAACGTGTATCAGGATTCATAGCGCGACAAGCAAAATAACTGTATTTGAGATTTCTAAACGGTAAAATCTTCCCAATTACATGCGTGGTAAGGACAAAATACTCAGGAGATAAGTTTCTTCACCAATCTATTAGGACATCAAGCTTTCGGGCACAGCGTGGCCCTTCTACAGGATCAATTGTATAAGAAAAATGATACACAATATACACGAAGAATAAATCTGCATATGTATTATTAGAAATTAGTTGTAAAATTTTGAAATAAACGGTAATACTTAGAATTTTTGTTTAAAAAGAACATCGAGACATAAGCAAATTAATAAAATTTGTTAAGAAGAATAATATACGAATATTACAAGGTATTAAGATAAAAGCGTAATAAGACTGAAAGGACGTTCCTACGGTTCGACGGAAACTGTGATACAACTATGAGTATTTATAAGGTAAAACAGTTTAAAAGGATATTAAAATAAATGAACAAAACAGGGAATTCATGGGGTACATCAATGGCTATTTATGTAATAAGCTTATATACGGCTCAGGTACATCAATATGATGTTCTTTTTAAACAAAAATTCTAAGTATTACCGTTTATTTCAAAATTTTACAACTAATTTCTAATAATACATATGCAGATTTATTCTTCGTGTATATTGTGTATCATTTTTCTTATACAATTGATCCTGTAAAAGGGCCACGCTGTGCCCGAAAGCTTGATGTCCTAATAGATTGGTGAAGAAACTTATCTCCTGAGTATTTTGTCCTTACCACGCATTAATATGATTTGTTTAAAACAATTCAAAACATTAGGAAATAAAATGTTACCATTGAATAATGATTTTACTATTAGGACTTTGTCTCATAATATCCAACCTGTGTGGGATTTGCATTTATTTTGGTTACTGTAGGATCCATTAGAGAACACTTGTTTCTATATAATAGATAATGATCTACCATTTGGCATTTTATCTCTAAATTCATTAGGGATATTTCGATTAACTATTGAGAATTTTCAAAAAGAATATATCAGGATAATATAATTTTAGCACAGTCACAATTTTGTTTTGACGATTATTTTACGCCCCCCCCATCACTAAAATACTTTACAATTCAACCTGACCCTAATAACCATACCATACCCCACACTTCTCAAACATTTCCTCATGACAACCTTAATAGTGCCACAAATGTAGAAAATTATATAGTTGCACATCCTCATCTAATAACTGAATGTACAAATCTTATTAGAGAAAATATTGGTTTGTTTTCTATTGATAAGTTTTCAGTACCTGCTTTAAATATCGACCCGGTTAAAATTAAACCTAACAGTGATAAGATTATAACACTAAGACCATATAGAATATCATATAGCAATTACCCTTAAATAAAATATTAAATAGAGAAAATGTTAGAAAATGAAATAATAGAACCATCGAATAGCCCATATGCCGCTCCCGTAACCCTTGCTAGAAAAAGGGATGGCTCGAAACGTTTTTGTGTAGATTTTAGAAAACTAAACCAATTAATGTCTGTAGATAATTATCCCATACCACTAATAGAAACAGTACTAGATCAATTATCTAATTCCATTTACTCTTCCACCATAGATATAACCTCCACCTTCTGGCAAATTCCTATCCACCCCGAATCTAGGCCCCTACTTTCATTTGTAACCCACCATGGGCAATACCATTTAAATAGACTTCCATTTGGTCTCAAATTAAGTCCCCAAATATTCGAAAGACAGTTGAAACAATTAATACAGAAACACAAATTAACATTTGCTAATAAATATTTTGATGACTTTATAATCCATTCTAACAGTTTAGAGGAACACTTAGGACATTCACAAGAATATTTTCATTTCTGTTCGGCGTCGGCCTCCATCCCGAGGCAATGAAGCTAGCCAGTGTGGCGAAGTCTACCATCTACATGTACCATCTTGGTCTTGAGTTGGGTAACGCCAGCCATCTTATCGATCTGCCCACTCTGTGGGAAAGAACTCTCGCAGTCCACCGGTGGCGGAGTCCTTCCTGCGGTGGGCACCACCAATGAAGACCTTGTATATCTTCTATATATATAAAAATGAATGTTTGTATGTTTGTCTGTTGGTCTGTTTGTTTGTATGTCTGGTATACAAATTCGCAGTAGTTCACTAATTCAAACCAAAATTTCCATACATAGGTAAAAAATACGGGGAAGACGATAGGCTATTTTAAAAAATATATAAATCAATTATTAAAACTATATATTTTTAGTCAGAAAATGATGATGACGATATTGCTGTATCATGTTTGATTATCAGATCCAAAATTATATCGGGAAAAATTCCAAAAAGCAGAGACCACGGGAGAAACCAGTTCATTATTTTGTACGCAGGAACAAAATTCTAACAGAAAAACATTCATTCGAGCAGAAAACAAAAGCCAGATTCTTTCTATAAAAATATCGCTTCTCAGACACAAAGTTTGGAGCGGGACGTTTCACAAGAGTGACATCCACGGCGCCAATTTATAATTGTAACGAATAGTATTTGAATAAAAACATTTAATCGGGTAAAACCCGGGCGTTGCCCGGGTCATTCGGCTAGTATTTTATATATATGTATATTTATCTAAATTTTTATCTATTTATATAT
>CP092867.1:52602652-52621273 GCA_030710605.1 Cordylochernes scorpioides
TTCGTCATCTTGGAAGGAAGTCTTGGCTTTGACACGGCGGTGGAATCCTGTAGCCAGTCTCTAAAAATGTAGATCACAGCACCCATGGCTTCAAATTCTCGGTATTCTTCAGTTTGTCTTCCCTAACTTACCCAGCATCTCCACCAAAATGCCAAGTGGAAAATTAGGGAAAACCAATTTCGGAGAGTGATAAAAAAAGATAAGAAAAGAGGGAAGTGTACAGAGTATAAAAATATAAACATAAAAATAATACTCTGCTAATAAAATGATAAATACTTTGTCACAATATTATTCGAAGTGAGAGTTTTCAATATATTAATAGTTTAAAATTGAGTAATAAGATTATACATTAGGAATCTACTTATATAATTGCCTTATTCTGTCTGAAGCTCACGGATAGAATGCGCGCCCATTGGCTGCCGGCGAACACGTGTCCTCCCTGCCCCCCTCTAGACAACCCTGTTATCAGCAGTGTGTTACATCCACCTGTCTATACAGACCACCCTGACTATAGCGGTCACTGTATAGTGGTCCCTGTCTATAGCGGCCACTCTAGACAACCCTGTTATCAGCAGTGTGTTACATCCACCTGTCTATACAGACCACCCTGTCTATAGCGGTCACCTTAGGCAACCCTGTTATCAGCAGTGTGATACATACACCTGTCTATACAAACCACCCTGTCTATAGCGACCACTCTAGACAACCCTGATATCAGCTGTGTGATACATCCACCTGTCTATACAGACCACCCTGTCTATAGCGGCCACTCAAGGCAACCCTGTTATCAGCTGTGTGATACATCCACCTGTCTACACAGACCACCCTGTCTATAGCGGCCACCCTAGGAAGCAAGATGTATACAAGGTGTAGCCAAGATGAAGATCGACCTATATAATTGCCTTATTCTGTCTGTGTGAAGATTGGTCAGAATGGATAAATTAAAAAAAGTGTCAAGGGATGGGAATCGAACCCACGACCTTCCGCTTACCGGGCAGATGCCATGACCACTAGGCTATAGGCTCATTATTTCTTTATACCGTTATTATACCGTTATATTATATATAGCTAAAACATTTTAAAAACACACAGTTTGGAACGGGACGTTTCACAAGACGTTCCACATTTCGCCAAATATATAATTGTAACGAATAGTATTTGAATTAAAACGTTTTTAAAATATATTCGCACTCGGGTAAAACCCGGGCGTTGCCCGGGCCATTCGTCTAGTAGAGAATAAATGTGTTAACATATAATACATAGGGAAAAAAAATATATATATATGTGGTATTTCGGTAGTCTGGTCTGTTGTATTGAGTCGTGGGGAAAGATGATGATTGCGCAGTCGTGATGGTGGTGAGTGGTAAAGCACACAGAGACGAATCACAGGGGAATCCGAGGCATCAGAGAGAGGGAATGCAGAGACCAAGTAGCGGCCGGCGGGTCATCCACCCCGTTCACAAAGACTTACTAACGATCTGTTTGCTGCTGCTGTCTGCTATCTTGCATCCACTGAACTGACTGACCTGGCTGCGGGGCAAGCCCTTTTTATATGCTCAAGTCTTACGTCACCGGCCGTCTGGCGCCGCATTGTCGAGACGGTTGACCTCATTGGCTGCGGGTAGCCCTGTTACGTCATCGGACGTCTGGCGCCGCAGTGTCGCGACGGTTGACCTCATGTTTGCGGGGTAAGCCCTTTTGGTTTCTACGTTCCCTCTAGGTGTACCTCTTTATTTAATTGAACACTAAAAACGATACATACAAAGTTAAGTTGATTAAAGGAGGATTGGGTACCATGATTAAAAGTCCATATTAGAGTAGGGGGTGTAAGAAGAGGTGGTGAGTATTTACACAGGTATTTATGATTCTTAAATTACCACATATATATATCTGTCATAATTTGTATAATACCCAAAATGTATAATTTATTTTCACCATAATTATTATGTTAAATTGTGAATACAAATTCATCCATGTATAAATCTGTACAAAATAAATCTGGGAGCCAGCGCGCGCGCGCTCACGAGTGTCGAACAAGTTCTTTTTTGACACATAGATGCACAACGGGTGCTCCCTTCCATTCGACCACGACGGATACGACAAGTAAGAGTCGACAGAAAGAAGAACCTCAAGAGAATGGGCAAGTCAAAGAGACAAGCAGGCCAGGAAGAGGCCGAGTTAGCTCAAGAGAAGAAGTCGGTAATAGATGCAGTAACAGCGATGCTGAGAAGACTAGGCCGGGACGCGCCCACCACCGCAACCATATTTGACGGTTCTAGATCCGCGGAATCGTTCTTAAGGGAGCTGGAGAGGTCCCCGGAATTCCAAAGCAGCAGATGTGATGAACAAGGCTGCATGTTAGTGGCAGCGCTAGTGGGAGAGCCCCGGAGGACACTCCAATCCATGGACTACCTCCAGGAACCCTACTGGAGGATCAAAAAGGCCCTTGAGGATCTGTACCCCCTACCCGAGACATCGACCTACCAAGAGTTCTATCAACTACGTTGCGGGCCTCAAGGTTCACAAGCATACTATTTACAGAAGGTACGCATAGGTACGCAGCTCAACATCGACCGCAAGGAAATGGTCAATGCACTCACTCAAGGAATGCCCTCCTATAAGTCGCAATCTCCTACTGATTGCAACACCCAGCAACCCGTCGGAATGGTTCATTCTGGCTAGGAAAATCTATGGGAACGGCGGATACACGAGTCGTCACGGCATTTCCTCTCCCACAGAACGCCCATCTCCGCGTCAATCCGGAAGACAAGCAAACAATCCGTTAAGGCGCCCATCCGGGGATGTGTCCCATACCCAGAAGCGACCAGGAGAATTTCCCTCCACCCCGCCTACACCATGCAAGCACTGCCAAGGGCCCCACTGGAACAATCAGTGCCCACGACGGTCCACCTTGCCTGGACAGCGTGCCGATCATCCTCGACTATCGACTCCGACGCGGTATTTTCGTGACCCAAGAGACAGCGCTACCAAGTAACCAGAAGTATAACCCACACGCCATTAACGGCGTAAGTACCCTGGCTCTCAAGTTGCTACTATACAACCATTTATGTTCATTTATAACATTAATATGATTTTTCTAAACGGTAAAATCTTCCCAATTACATGCGTGGTAAGGACAAAATACTCAGGAGATAAGTTTCTTCACCAATCTATTAGGACATCAAGCTTTCGGGCACAGCGTGGCCCTTCTACAGGATCAATTGTATAAGAAAAATGATACACAATATACACGAATAATAAATCTGCATATGTATTATTAGAAATTAGTTGTAAAATTTTGAAATAAACGGTAATACTTAGAATTTTTGTTTAAAAAGAACATCGAGACATAAGCAAATTAATAAAATTTGTTAAGAAGAATAATATACGAATATTACAAGGTATTAAGATAAAAGCGTAATAAGACTGAAAGGACGTTCCTACGGTTCGACGGAAACTGTGATACAACTATGAGTATTTATAAGGTAAAACAGTTTAAAAGGATATTAAAATAAATGAACAAAACAGGGAATTCATGGGGTACATCAATGGCTATTTTTGTAATAAGCTTATATACGGCTCAGGTACATCAATATGTCTGTTTATACTATTATACCTCAGAGATAGCAAGGCCTCGACAACCAATCTTTTGTGTTTATGTGGTATATTAGAATAATGTGATCTTGGATCAGTTGTGTTGAAACTATGTCCTGTCTGTGAAATGTGCTGGACAATAAATGATTTCGGATCGTTATGTCTGATGTTTCTGTCGTGTTCCTGTATTCTGTCTTTAATGTAACGGCTAGTTTCACCTACATAAACACTGTCGCAATCGTTGCATTTTATGGAATAAACAGCATTGTTTCTTTGAACAGTGTTCCGAGGCGTGTTGTTTTTAGTGATAGGGTTCCTTAAGATAGTGCCTATACTAGGGGTGTTGGAAAAGTAAGTGCGGATGCCGAAGTTCTTTAGTTCTCTAGCTATTTTTATGCTTTGCAAGGAATACGGTATTGTGCAGATGGATTTATAGTTGTCATATATCTTGGTGCGGGATGGGTTATGGAAATGCCTTAAAATAAAGTTTTTAGGATAACCAGAGGACATTAAATTTGAAATTATGTTATTTGTTTCCTTCTGCTTTGACTCCTCAGTGTAACAGTTGGTATATATTCTCTTGGACAAGGTTCTTACAGTATTGATTTTATGGCTTAATGGGCAGAAAGATGAGAAATTTATTTACATTGGGTGAAAGGTGGGTTTATAATAGACTTCAGTATTATATCTATTGCGTGTTTTTGTTATGCGTATGTCCAAAAATGCCAAAGAGTCACATGTTTCAGTCTCGGAAGTAAAGTCTATGTCTTGATAGAAATTATTCAATGTGTTGAGTATATCATTAAAGGCGTTAATATTGATTATAGCAAAGACGTCATCTATGTATCTAGACCAGATTAAAATGTCGTTAGGGAAGATATTAACTATACGTTTATCTATCTTGCGCATCACTATTTCTGAAAGGGGAGAGGATAATGGGCTACCCATAGGGGTGCCTTTGGTCTGTTTGAAGTAAGATTGGTTGAATTTGAAAATACTATGGCAAAGACTGATTTTGATAAGTGCAATGAGTTTGGAAATGGTGTCTGTGGGGCAACCTTGTACAATTAGAAATTCTGTGGTGCAGTCTAAAATAAGCTGGTGGGGGAGACTGGGATATAAATTAACAACATCAAATGAGACCATGATGGTACCAGGTGTAACTGCTGTTTGTTGTAACTTACCTATGAAGACAGGAATGGAGGAAATGGTCGTCGGGGAGTCACTATCTCTGAGCATCGGGGCCAGTATTTTGGCTAGATAAGTTGCTAACGGAGCTGCAGGGGAGAGGTGGTACGCGATGATGGGTCTTAGTGGGATACCTTCTTTGTCTAATTTAGGTAGGCCGTAAATATAAGCTTTTGACATTATATTGGACAAAAAAATTTTGCATTCTTCGGAGCTAATGATTTTCTTCCTCAGCAGATTGTTGATTTCTTTTCTAAAAGAAGAGGTTGCGGTATTCTGATCATCTATGGATATGGGGGTAAACGTGAGCGGATCAACAAGGATTGTGTCCATCTTGGAAATGTATTCGGCTGTGTTCATGATGACTGTAAGCGATCCTTTATCAGATTTGGTGATGGTTATATCTTTGTTCGTTGTTAGTGAGCGCAATACATTTTTGTTAATTTGGTAGGTATGTTGGGTTTGGTTGTGGTCGCTAAGGACTGCTGCGGTGTGCTGTCTGATTCTAAACTTCTCTTGATGATTTAAGCGGAAAATGGACGATTCTACCCCTGCTATGATTGTTATGCCATCAGCTTTGGCTTGAGGTCTATATTTAAGTCCTTTAGATAATATGTTTATATGCTCTGTGGTAGGCTGGAAACTGGAGAGATTCACTATTGTTTGTAGGGCATTGTTCGGTGCGAGTTTGAAGTTATATTTTTTGGACCAATGTGTTAGTTTCTTATTATGTCTAGCTGTAATGGTAATATCTTGCTTTTTGATGTTTTCTGTGATTCTTCTAAGAAAATCAGCCATATCTTGAACTGTTAAATGCATGGACAGGTGAAATAGGAGGCCTTTAACTGATTTTGTGAGGATACGAATGTGTGAAAAGCAACCTTTAGTGCGGGCTCGTAGTAGCTTAAATTGAGTTTCTGTGATGATTTTGGCAGAGTAGTGATTGCCGATCGGATCTTTCATACGCAAAGATGGAGGAATGAATCCTTGATTTTCGCATATTTTGTTAAAGGCAAGATGCTTCTTCCATTTTGCCAACGCAAGTGATTTTTTGAGGAGGTTCTTCATGTAAAAACGTGTATCAGGATTCATAGCGCGACAAGCAAAATAACTGTATTTGAGATTTCTAAACGGTAAAATCTTCCCAATTACATGCGTGGTAAGGACAAAATACTCAGGAGATAAGTTTCTTCACCAATCTATTAGGACATCAAGCTTTCGGGCACAGCGTGGCCCTTCTACAGGATCAATTGTATAAGAAAAATGATACACAATATACACGAATAATAAATCTGCATATGTATTATTAGAAATTAGTTGTAAAATTTTGAAATAAACGGTAATACTTAGAATTTTTGTTTAAAAAGAACATCGAGACATAAGCAAATTAATAAAATTTGTTAAGAAGAATAATATACGAATATTACAAGGTATTAAGATAAAAGCGTAATAAGACTGAAAGGACGTTCCTACGGTTCGACGGAAACTGTGATACAACTATGAGTATTTATAAGGTAAAACAGTTTAAAAGGATATTAAAATAAATGAACAAAACAGGGAATTCATGGGGTACATCAATGGCTATTTATGTAATAAGCTTATATACGGCTCAGGTACATCAATATGTCTGTTTATACTATTATACCTCAGAGATAGCAAGGCCTCGACAACCAATCTTTTGTGTTTATGTGGTATATTAGAATAATGTGATCTTGGATCAGTTGACATCCCCAGAATCATTGCTGGTGTCGAAGGCATCATGAGCACTCTAAATCACGGCGAAGCTTTTAAAGCACGGAATGCGATAGTCCAAGCCCTACTAAGACCAGACCGGAACAAAGTGCGCCCAACCACAGCTACAAAGCCATAATCAACAGGTTGAAAAGTCACAAAACCCTGGTATTTACAAGAGCTGATAAAGGAAACCACCCCGTCATAATGGACCGATCAGACTACATAGCTAAGATGACCGACATCCTTCAAGACAGCTCCACCTTCTCATCTATCTCCCCACAAGAAAATAGCACCCTTACCAAAATGTTCAAAAAATCCCTAAATAACATGAAAAAATCGGGTCTCATAACAGCTGAACAACATACTCATTTTACAGCCAACTTGAACAAGAATGCATACATTTATGGCATACCCAAGGTGCACAAACCAGGGGTCCCACTCAGACCAATCATAGCTTATCACCAATCCCCAGCATATTCTGTCTCCAAATATTTGGTAAGCCTTTTATCCCCTCTCATGAAGCAAAACCCGAACATATACAGCATCACTCACCCCCCCACATTTATAGATAACATCACAGCCTTAACTCCGCCACCACAACACATCATGGCGTCCTTTGACCTCACATCTCTGTACCTTTCCCTACCACATACCCTCATCACAGATAAATTACAACTATTCCTCATAACAGCTAACATCGACACACAGACAGCGTCTACCATCCTAAAACTAACCTCCCTCTGTCTATCCGTTAGCTCCTTCACATTTAACATGCAATATTACAAACAAATCAGAGGCACCCCTATGGGTAGCCCTCTCTCATCAATAATCGCAGAAATAGTCATGAATTCGCTCGACACATGGATCAACCAAACCCTCCCCTCTGACATTCACTACTGGAGGAGATATGTGGATGATGTTTTTTGTATCATTAACCCAAACAGCCTCCAACGTATCCATAATACCTTGCACGAATTCAACCCAAATATAAAATTCACTTATGAAACCGAATCGAACTCCGTTTTACCCTTTTTGGACATTTTACTCATACGCACACCGCACACCTTTCAAACTACAGTTTATCACAAAAACAACATCCCCCCTCAGTACACACACTTCTCCTCCAGTAGCCCCATAGCATATAAAATAAATACAGTTTAGACCCTATCCAAAAGAATCATCACCCATTGTTCGTTGCCTATATTTAAAACTATCGAAAAATCTAGAATCCGATTGACTCTCATAGCGGCAGGTTACCCCTTGCCCTTTATAGACAAACACATGTTTGATCCAAATGTCCCTACAACTACTACAATCCATAGATCCACATGTTGGCTTCCATATTCCCCTAAAGCCGTTTCAATATCCCGCATATTACGCCCATACGGTATCAAGGTTCTATACAACTGTCCCCCCAGCCTATCCACCATCCTCAGAAACAGCATTACCAAATCAGATACACCTACCCTACCGGTTGACTCTACTGGCGCCATCTATTCCTTACATTGCAATAATTGCCCAGCATCATATGTCGGGGAAACAGGCAGAACCACACGCATCAGAATTTCAGAGCATAACCGCAATATTCACAACAAAGATACCAAATCCCTAATCTACACCCATATTGCACAAACAGGCCACAGTTTTGATCTTGAACATCCACATATTAAATACAGGCATATAAACCATAAATACAATAGACTTTGCTTAGAATCCATTATTTCCTCACAAACCAACAGTATCAACCGTAAAATAGACCTTCCCGATATATACAAAGTCCTTCATTAATAGTGCTTACTACTCCTCCCTGCCGCGATAGTGGAGAGGGCAAAGAGCTACAGCACCCGATTCTACCATCTCTCTGACCACCGTGCCGTGCTCCACCAGCTAGGATCTCCCCCTGCTGCGGGATCACCCAGTGTGGCTGCTGTGCTGAGGTCAGCGGCTGCCATTGAACATCTGTCATCTTACATCGAGGACGTCGAGATGGCCGCCGAGGACCTCGATGACGGAGAGCTCTGGTCGGGATGAAACCGCATAAAGGCTTAAATCTTGGCGGAAATAAGGTCACTCCACACAACTCGCCCTGAGGCGGAGGACGAATACGTTACCCGAGTCAGCCGTTACACCAGGGCCAGGCTCGAGGCCTCGTCGACCGAGGCCGACTATCTATCGCTGCCAGACCTCGGACGTGTGCTCCGCCTCCGCCGTCGTGTAGCAACCATCGTTAGGGATGAAGAGGGCGAGATTATGGGTGACCACGAGCTACGCTTTAAGGCGCTCTCCTTCTTCAGGCACCGCTTCGTTCAAGACCCAGCCAACCCTGCCGAGGTAGACAACTTCATCGCGGGAACCACCATCCCTATCATCCTCGAAGTAGACGATCCTCTACACCGGTCAGATATCTCCAGGGAAGAATTCGCTGCAGCCATCAGCACGCTTCCCACTGGAAAAGCCCCGGGATGGGACAGCTTGCCCTGCGAACTCCTCTCTGCCTATGAAGATGTCTTCTCGGCTCTTCTGTGGAGGGTGTTCGGAGCTTCCTTGGTGCACGGCGCCTTGCCATCATCTACACGCCGCGGCTCCATTTGCCTGGTCCCCAAAGCCCGCAGTGGTCCTGGTCTAACTGGCTTCCGCCCCATCACCCTGCCCTCTACAGGCTACAGGGTCCTCGCTGCCATCCTTCTACGGCGTCTCAGGCCCCACCTCCCTACACTGGCGATTGACTGTCAGACCTACGCTATCCCGGGGAGGTCTCCTTCCTGGAACATCGCTCGGGTCATGAACGAGGTAGAGATAGCAACTGCTGAGAGGTTGGCGCTGGCGGTCGTTTCTGTAGACCTGGAGTCCGCCTTTGACTCCCTGGACAGAGGATTCCTGATGTCGCTCCTGGTTTCCTTGGGCCTGCCGCCAGCCTTCATCAGGTGGATCCAGCTCCTTTACGCCGGGGCAAACGCGGCCGTCCGGGTTGGAGAAAACCACACTGCCGCCTTCCCACTTCTAAACGGCGTGAGACATGGGCTGCGCCGTAAGTGCCGCGCTATTCAGCCTAGCTACCACTCCACTCCTGCGTCGCCTCCAGAGTGCCCTTTGCGAGGGCAACGTCATCGCCTACGCCGACGACATCGTGCTGATGGTCCGCCAGGAGGAACACTTTGGTGAGGTGGTCTTCATCTTCCAGGGCTTCCAGCGCGCCTCCGGGATCTGGGTGAATTTCAGGAAGAGCGTGGGCCTATGGTGCGGCGCCTGGCGTGCCCGCGTCGACTCTCCCCTAGACATTTCCTGGACTGATACCAGTTTGAGGATACTGGGCTGTGATATCCGGCCCAGAGCGTCTGCCGCCATGCAGGAAGGACATCTCCTGGATCTAGTGGACGCGGCCTTCCGAAGATAGGCTCCCTTTACTCGCGGACGCTCCCTTGTTGGTCGGGCCAGAGCCGCCAACTGCTTGGTGCTCTCCACCTTCATGCACCACCTCCATGGATATATTCCAGCTGACTCCTCCATATCCAAGCTGCAGGCCGGTCTGGTGCGGTTTGTCTGGGGTTCCGATCGCACCGCTTGGTTGCCGGCTGGCCTCCTATCTAGACCTGTCTCCCTGGGTGGCTTTGGCCTTCTTGACCTCGGCACGCAGATTCGGTTGGCGTGCATCAAGGGGGTGAAGTCTGCGTTGCGCGGAGGCCTAAGCGCCTACTCTTGGCACTCCGAAAATGGTGCCTGGCTGACTCCTCTTCCACCCGGGATTCGGCTATCAGCTCGACGTCGACGGCTGCTCGGTGTCTAGGACGCCGCCTCGGAGATCCTGGCTCTGAACCACAGGTGCTGCCGCCGAATCAGCTTTTAGGCCTCACCATCATCGGAGGCTGCAGGTTTCTCCGTCCCCCCGATCTCCTCGCCGCCTCACAGTGGGTGGGAGCGCGGATTGGAGACCTCATCGTCCATGGGTCCCCCCATCTTCGCGTCACCCGCGCTGCCCTCGCGGACAAAGCTGCTCTGTCGAGGTACACCAGTCGACTCCTGGAAGAAAACTGCCGCGGTTCCTACCGGGTCAACGGTATCGGCGAGGCTATCGTGCCTCGAGGAACAGCTACGCCCTTCCAGCGATTGACCACCCACAACGCCCGCCGCATGTCAGAGCGCCCACGCCTGGCTGCTCTACCCATCACCCAGCTGCTGGGACAGTGGCTCCCCCACGTCAGCATCCCCATCTCCATCAGCTGGTATTCTCTCTGGCGATGTGCCTTCTTGGGGCACAATGCTGACGTTGCCGTACGGCTGGCCCTGCACGCCCTTCCCCATCCAGCACATCCGGCCTCAGCCCGGGAGTCCTGCATCGCCTGTGGGTCCGGAGACCTGTCACTGGCCCACCGCTACTGGTCCTGTAGGCGGATCAGGCCAGTCATCGTAGAGGCCTTCACCATCATCCAGCGGTCCCCTGACCTGCAGGCCTGGATCTTCGGGCATGACCTGGAGGACGACGCCCTGGCCATCCTCGCGTCTGCAAAGGCGCGTATATATAGGCACTTCCTGACCCTGGAGTTGCGAGGGGTGCAAGAAGACTCCCTCCTGGTCTGGAGGAGGACTCTATCAAGATGGTGGAGTCTCCCTTACTCATAATTCATTGTAAATATTCACATTTTTCTTCATTTATATGTAAAACCTAATTGACAAGATGTCAATAAAAGTGTTCAAATGTCAATGTCTCTCTCTCTCTCGGCCGTGCGGCCACGCCTCGCGCGAGCTCCTCGTTTTTCGCCGATGAAGGCGAGGGATATTGAGCTGACCAACCAATATGCCTTATTGGCGGAATGCTCGGCTCAAGAGCTACCCAACTGTGTAGGTCTTGTTGACAGAGACCAAGAATTGGCCGAGTTATCGGATAAAGTTAAAAATTCGATTATTGTTAGCGTTAAAAGCAACAATGAAACAAGAAAACATGCTAATTTTGCATCATATTTTTATTTATTTATTGTTACAAGAGCACGAAGTCCAAAGGACTATTGTGCTGTGCTAGTATTATTTATATATATATGATTAATTATTTACACGATGGATTAGTATTGTTTTGTAAATTATTGTACAAATAGTTCTAAACTTAACAAAGTTCTCATAAGATAGAGTATATACACAAAGAGAATTTGGTAATGTTTCAAAGTATCTACATACAATTTGATTAGTCAGAGGGCAAGATAAAAGAAGATGCTCTGGTGATTCAACATCTAAGCGGCATTCACATGTTGGATCATTGATAGCATTCAGTTTGAACAGGAAACTTAAGAAGGGTCCTTTGCCAGTTAAGAATAAAGTAGTGAATTTATCCGAAGAAATGAAATTTGGGACAGCAATTGAAAAGAATTTCTTGAACAGTTCATTAGATTGAGAAAGATAAAACTTAAATTTTAGATCCAGATATAGTTTGTTTAATTCTTTTTGAAGGGGTTTTTTGAGTGTTCGATCTGTGAGAGAATTTGTCATATTATACTTTGTTTGTAATAATTCAAGATAATCGGACAGTAAAGGGGTTTTCGCTAGTATATGTGTGATGTAAGAAGATGAAGTCCTATAAGCATGAATGCATCTAATAAGAATTTGATATTGTATAGAATTCAACTTGGATCTTTTTGCTGCAGTGATAAAAGGAAACCAAATATTTGATGCATAGCTTATTGTAGAGCGTATCATAGCTTTATATAGGATCAATCTACGCCGAGTATCAATGCCCCAAGTACGTGCACATAATGAGAATAATATATTCTTAAGTTTCGTAGCTTTCATAATTATATTGTCAACATGTGTTCCAAAATTAATCTTATTCCTTTGTCTATGATTTTTAAAAATAACTCCCAAAATTTTAACAGTTTCTGATGGTTGAATTATTTTTCCATCAAAATTAATGGGCAATTTTTCATAGTTATGTAGATAGAGTATACCTGTTTTGTTTGGACTTAGTGAAAGTTTTACCTTTTCACACCATGCTTTGATTTTTACTAAACATTTGGTAATATTATACTGAAGATCATAGATGTTTGAACTCCATACCACAAATGTCACATCGTCCGCGAAAGCAATTACTCTAGCAAAACTTTCGTTAAAAGATAAGTTGAAATCATTAAGTAATATATTCCAAAGAATAGGATAAATAATACCACCCTGGGGACATCCCTTATTTATCTTTTTTATACACTTTACATTAGTATATTTAAACTCTACACTCCGGTCTTCAAAGTAAGAATTAATTATTTTTATAAGTACCGCTGGAAAATTTGCCTTGTCCAATTGTTGGAGAATTGCCGGATGCCATGCGTTGTCGAAAGCTCCGCTGATGTCCACTGTTACTATTGCCGTATTTTCTGTTTCTCTTTTCAGAAGACTTAATTTAGTTATTTCTTGTAAAGCAGAGATTGTTGATTTTTCTTGTGTAAATCCATGTTGAGCAGGATGCATAACATTATTACTATTAATATGATTTAAAAGTTCAATATGAATTAGACTTTCAAAAATTTTACCTAAATTAGAAGACAAGCTTATAGGGCGGTAGGCTTTCGGATCTTTATAATTTTCTTTATTAGGTTTTTTTATAATCATTACTGCTGACTTTCTCCAGGCCTCCGGATAATAATTAAGTCCCATACAAGCATTGAACAATTTTGTTAACACAGGAGATATATGATGAACTGCCGTTTTGATCATCTGATTGCTTACATGATCTATTCCTGGAGCCTTGCCATTTTTAAGTTTTTAAATTATTGAACAGATTTGAATATTATCAAAATAAATGATTTTATCATTAGAAAAAGTATAACTCTTGTCTCTGATTAATTTATGATAGTTTGTGTCAGAAGATTGACAGTCATTCGGAAATAGAGAAGATAAAAGATTTTTCATTTCTGATTCGAGCACATCTTGAGATACATCTAGAATTGGTAAATCAAAAGACCTAGGAGAAATTTTTTGTTTAAAAGTTTTGTAAGTATTACCAAAAGGAGATGTATTTTCAACTTCCTCCAGGAATACCCTCCAGCTTACATTTCTTGTTTTTTCAATAATATTCATATACTTATTTCGTATTTCTTTATACATTTTTTCATCAACTAGCTGTCTATTAGACCGTTTACCCCGATAATATAGATTTCGAACATATTTAAAATGATTTTTAAAAAGTTCCAGTTCATCCGTCCACCAATTAAATGGATTATTATTTAAATATTTTGGTTTTAATCGTAGAGATGCATATGCAGCTTCAATTAATATGTCAGTTATGAGAGAAACTACACAGTTTATATCGTTTTTATTTACTATTTTACCTAATTTCATCATTGCCTCATTTTTCCTAGACACATTGATTGCCTGCTCATATTTTTGCCAATTGGCTCTTTTTTCTTGAAAATACCATGTAGAATTATTTTCATGTAATAAACTTTCTGTTTCCAGACTAATGTCGAATGAGATTGCGTGATGGTCTGTGATTTGCGAAAGATTTAACGTTTTCCATCCATTAACAAGTACATGAGCATGACTATTAGTAATAGTAAGGTCTATTATACTTAATCCTCGACATGTTTTGTTTCGATTGTTATGTATGAGCATATTGTGAAAATCAATTATAGGTTGAAGTCTTCTACCGTTTTGATTAATAATATTATCAAACCACATCTGACTTCGAGCGTTAAAATCTCCAGCTAAAATCAATGGATTTGTGTTAAAATTTTTAATTAATTTATCAAGGAATTGAACATGACAGGTATCCATTTTATTAGGGTGTATATAAATATTTGAAAGAATAATTTGCCGTTTAGTAGTTTGTACTGATATAGTGGTTGCAAATGAATTTGAAAACTCTTTAATTAATTTACATGATAAGAAAGGGTTTGTAACGATTGTTGCGGTATATATTGGAACTCCCGGTATATTTGCATAATATATTTTTGAACGCATATTAAAGATTACTTCATTATTTATACTATATGGTTCTTGAACTATAATCATATCATATTTTTCTTTAGCTAGCATCATCTATGCAAATTGGGCTGATCGTGTTGAGGCTTTGGAAAATACATCTATTTCCGAAGGTTACCAAAAGCCTAAAAGCGCTAAAAGAAAGGACCGGGACCCCGAAGGCAATCCAGCTAAGGTCCCAAAGGCTGATAACATCCGAGCAAGAGCAATTCAACCACCAAAAAGGGTGACAAGAGACGCTGTGATACAGCTGAAGAACAACCAACAACAGCAGGCTCTGAGCAAGGCCATGTCAGCGGCAGCGTCATTCGACCAATGATGCTACATTGAATACTGCGCTGACTTTAGCCCAGTGCAGTACATCAAGACACTGGAGGAAATGCTGGGAAAAGGCGCTGTCTTCCAGCTGAAGAAGATGTCTGGCTTGGTTGAGGGGGGCCTCACCATCGGAACCACCTTCCTGAGAGCCTTCCCATATAGGCAAAGACCAGAAAGGATAGTGGTGGGGAACCTCCCACTTGCCATAAAAGACGAAGACGTCATTGCGGCGCTGCGGCCTTACTGCAGGGTTGTCTCCCTGACCCATGAGGTAGTGGCGAGTAGTGGCTACACCTGGACCACCGGCAACAGGGAGGTCTTCATTCTTCTAAAAGATGGAATGAAATGAATGAAAAATGAAACTCCACCAGCTCCCTGCCAAGCTGGTTATCGTCTCGAAAGGCGAATCAACGCCTGCCTACATCGCCTATGGCGTTAGTTGTAGTAAATGCCACCGGCAAGGACATCGGCGCGCCGCATGCCCCTTGGGGATCGGCAAGGAACGTCATCAGGACACCCGACAGGACCCGGTGTCGAGGCTTCCCTCTTCCAAGCCCATCCCCTTCAACAAATCCGCCCTCTCTACACCACCTGCGGAACTGTCTGCACCCTTCAAGCAAACCCTCTCAAAATCCTCCAGCCCTGCCGCGCCTACGTCCGTGGCAAACTTCCCTGTCCGTCCCTACGAGACTCCAGCCCCCGGGCTTCCTGTTCCGGCGCCGAGCACCAGCCAGTTGCCGTCACGACCAGAGCCCTTCTTGACCAATACTGACCCATCAGCGGCTCCTGCAAAGGAGAACCAAACCAAGACTGTACCATCCATCCAGTCTACTACACCCGTGGCCCAAATCCTATCTCCCTCTCGGATCCTTCAGGAGAGGGATGAGGTAGAAAATGAGAGAGAGAGATTGATATTGAAACAACTTTTAATGATCGCCCATATAAAATTATATAGTACCAAGGAAAAAAATATTATATAATCATAAAAGGAAGTAAAATATATATAAAAATTAATAAATATTTACATCAGCCTTCTCTGAAGGGATGTCTAGACTATGTCAAATGTTCAAGGCCGCCCTGAGTTCGGAAAGGCCCGTGCTTATGGAGGGTTTTTGACCCCAACGTTCTCAATTGCATCGCCGAGGAATTCGTACAGAATTTTCCTGTTTTCATAGGAGAGTGCATCGGGGAGTGCTTCTCTGTCATAGCGGTGTATAACCGCGGCCACTACTTCATCATCATCAACCTCATCATAGAGAGGGGTCAAAATAGAGTCAGCGTTTAGCTCTATGAACATATCCTCTACCTGATCAGTCATGTCTTGGTTCTCCTCTTCAGGAGCCGCAGATGGCTCAGTATTGGTCGAGGAGGGCTCTGGTCGTGACGGCAACTGGCTGGTGCTCTGCGCCGGAGCAGGAAGCTCGGGGGCTGGAGTCTCGTATGGACGGACAGGGAAGTTCGCCACGGACGCAGGCGCGGCAGGGCTGGAGAGTGTTGGGGGGGGGGGGGGGGGGGGGGGTCTGCTTGATTGCTTGATGGGTGCAGACAATTCCGCAGCTGGTGTTGAGAGATCGGAGTTGTTGGAGGGCATGGGCTTGGGTGAGAGAGGCCTCGACACCGGGCCCTGACTTTTTTCCTTGATGTTTTCGGCGCTAGATTTTTTTGAGCGCTCGTTGTGGGGATAGACTTGGGGGTGAGGCCTTCCTGCTGAGCATTGTATGACCTGAATGGAGGTGGGGCTGTCTCCACAACAGCAGTAGGTGAGGTCTGTTGAGGTCTGTGGTCAGAAGGTGCAGGTGCTGCAGCCGGCATGATATTCGTGGTGGAGGGTGGCTTGGTCCAGCCTTGTGTGCGGGCAGCAGGAGCTTCCACAGGGAGCACCAGCTTGTCCTCCTGGAGACCAGTCTTTCGAGGACAGTTCGCTCGTTTGTATCCCTGCTTATGGCACAGGGAGCACTTGATGCCGTAGGTCACATAGAAATGTGTGACCACTCCCTTGGACTTGACATCCATCCGGGCAGGGATATGGGAGTTCTTCACCCCGTCGCGTAGAGTGATAAAGGCCTCGCGCCGAGCATTAGCCCAGGAGGAGTCCTCGAGCCGCATCATCTTCTGGATGATGGACGTGACCTGTCTGTATGACCGCAGCGCAGCGACGAGGTCGGCGTCCTCCACGAAAAAAAGCACATTGCCGAGCACTATTCGCTCAGCCCTTTTTCTTAGAGGGAAGGCCCTCAGGGTGGCGTCCTCGATGTCGAGGCCTTCCTCTATCAGTTTGTCGGCGAGTGGCACGCAGGAGAGGCCGGCCAGGATGTGTCCCTCCATCTTTGTCAGCTGGTAGATGGTTCCCTTGCCCAGCTTCGCTTCCAACGCCCGGAAGTATTGTTCTTGTGTGAAGTCTGCGCAGAATTCCAGGTAGACACACTGGTCCACCTGCCCCGCTGCCGACTGGGAAGGTTACCTGCTTCTGCCTGGTGGTCTGGCACTCGTGCACCTTGCTGGGTCTTGGTGTAGCTCGTGGCCTGCTGCGGTTCAGAGGCATTCCCGGTGCCTGAACGCAGCCCTTTTTGGTCCCCGTCTTGACGAGGTCAGGATCATGCGCCTCTTCTTGGAGCCGCCCAATTTGGTGAAGATCACATCTTGTCTTTCGATAAGCTGGTCTTCTTGTTCCGGGCAATCAGCCCAATTTCGGCAAAAATTTGCATGTCCGCCGTCCGCCGCCGGCTTGGTATTTGCATCTTTGCCATTAGTTAATTCTGAATGACTTTCTGTCATTTCTGAATATTTGAGCGATTTCTCGGCAACGGCTTGACCGTTTTGGATAAATTTTATATGAGCTTGCAGCCCATTCGTCTGGCTTTCAGCCAATACCCCATAGGTGTTAGAAATATCGATTTCCTCAATCTCTATCCCATAAGAATGCGGAGCTCGCGCGCAGCGTAGCCGCCCGGCCGAGAGAGAGAGATTGAGATGGAAACAACTTTTATTGATCGCCCATATAAAATTATATAGTACCAAGAAAAAAATATTACATATTTATAAAATAAAAAGTAAAATATATATAAAAATTAATAAATATTTACATCAGCCTTCTCTGAGGGGATGTCTAGACAATGTCAAATGTTCAAGGCCGCCCTGAGTTCGGAAAGGCCCGTGCTTATAGAGGGATTTTTGTCCCCAACGTGCTCAATTGCATCGCCGAGGAATTCGTACAGATTTTTCCGGTTTCCAGGCGAGAGTTCATCGGGGAGTGTTTCTCTGTCAGGGCGGCATAAAACCACAGCCACTATTTCATCATCATCAACCTCATCATAGAGAGGGACCAAAATAGAGTCAGCGTTTAGCTCTATGAAAATGTTCTCTACCTGATCAGTCATGTCTTGGTTCTCCTCTTCAGGAGCCGCAGATGGCTCAGTATTGGTCGAGGAGGGCTCTGGTCGTGACGGCAACTGGCTGGTGCTCGGCGCCGGAGCAGGAAGCTCGGGGGCTGGAGTCTCGTAGGGACGGACAGGGAAGTTCGCCACGGACGCAGGCGCGGCAGGGCTGGAGGATGTTGAGGGGGTCTGCTTGAAGGGTGCAGACAGTTCCGCAGATGGTGTTGTGAGGGCGGATTTGTTGAAGGGGTGGGCTGGGAGGGTGGAGGTGTCAACACCGGTCCACTTCGGGTGCCCTGGGTGCAGGTGGCTCGCCGATGTCCCTGGCGGTGACATCTACTACACCTAACGCCGTAGGTGATGTAGGCTGGTGTGGACTCTCCTTTGGAGATGATCACCAGCTTGGCAGGGAGCTGGTGGAGTTTGCGTACTTCATTCAGGAGGACGAAGGCCTCCC
>CP092867.1:52621373-52639618 GCA_030710605.1 Cordylochernes scorpioides
TATTCTGAATAGTTTCTTGTTTTGTGTTGCAACTTATTTGACGTTGAAAATTACACCTATGCTAAACACGTCAATTTGAGCTGTAATTTAAAATAATTCCAGCAATACTTTGAAGCTATTCCGTGATTTTCCAGGTGGTCTCAAGGCCTGCTGTTCCACCAGGGACTTGTGGACTGCGGCCGCGCCAGCCTACTTGTGCCACTGGGCATCAGCGTCTTCCTGTGCAAGCGACTGCCCAAGTGCATGTACATCGACATGGCCTTCCTGCTGCTTGTCACAGTCTCCACGGTCAACATGCTCACGTCCGTCATCAACGATGCCTCGCTAGTCCCCGAGCAGGATCCCAGCCTCTCCGCGAGGGGGAACGGAGATCTTCTGGACAGCCCTACGTGCCTCGTCTTCGGCCTCTTCATCATCTGGTTTGCCAGCCTGACCATCAACCTAGGTCCCACGCTGCTGGGCGGCGTGCTGAGCCTGACTTCCGCCCGCGACGCCAGCCAGGCTGACCAATGTCCCATCGTGTACGCTCCCGTACGGAACTACGTGCTGGATGTACTCTGGGTGGCCGTCAATCTTCTCTGTGTGGCCCTCACCGGCCTGCACCTCCGCAAGCTCTACCGCGACCTCACGCGCTCCAACCTCGAGGCCGTACGCATCGCGGGGCTGGTCACCACCATGATCTCGGTGAGTGACTCCTCTGAGAGCATGCTTTATACCTACTGTAGTGTAAGGTCTCTACCAGTCGATGCTTGCTCATTTAGGTAAAACAGTACATAAGTGAAATTGTTCTAGGGTCAGGTTGATAAATTATGAAAAAGGTGTCTCCTAATCGTGCAAATTAAAGTTGCACTCAACGTTTGGTTGGTTGATATATTTATTCTGACTCATGACGCAAGCATCAGCAAATTTTAGTTGAGCGATCAGGAGATGCCTTTTTCTTAATTTAGAATTCTCCATACAGTGGTACCTCGACATACGAGCGCCCCAACATACGAGTTTTTCGAGATACGAGCCGACGAGCAAGTGATTTTTTGCTTTTAGTTACGAGCGAAATTCGAGATAAGAGTTCGGTTCGGTATCATCGTTTTTAAAAAAACTTTCAGTTTTTGTTGTAAATATGCGTAGTTAACATATCTATCCTTTTAAATCACTAATATAGGATTAACTTAATAAATTCTATATAATGTGAAACTAACTAATGTGTAATCTTTCCTCAAGTAATTGAAAATAAAAGCTACTTGACGGTAAATAATTATCTTTTTCTTATCACGACTGCACCTCAACCCTTTATCTTATCGATCATTTGTCTTATCAACCCTTTATCTAACAACATCAATATTATTCATAACATATATATATCAGTCTTTTTCATTTGGACACTGGATAGCTAGAAATACTCGTGTTAGCCTGGTCAGGATATGCCATTTTAATATATATATATGTAATAAGATGTGAATTCCAGTAGCTTTTGTAGAGATCCTGTCGACTCACTGCAATATATATAAAGTTGAAGTTTGGAGTTTGTCGACTTGTAGAATACTGTCGACTAATGTAATAAGAGACCTCCTGTCGACTCACTGTAATAATTTGTTGAGTTTGATGTCGACTACTGAAATGATAATTGAAGTCCTGGTAGCTCTTGTTGTACTGTGTTGACCAAGAGGAACAGTCAGGATGTAGAGTTTTCCAGTACCTCTCTGCACCTTGGAAGACCTTTTAAAACTTCTCACAAAATATAGGCAGTCGTGGTCGAGGCAGAGTGGAAAAGCTTGGGGATATCCACACAAAAAACGAAGACACAGTTGCACTAAGAAAGTTCCGTAACAGATAGAAGTTGAGCTAGAAGCGCAAGATGGAGATAGACGAGTTCTTCCTAATTACATGTTGGATGAGATCGACATAACATACGACCGACGCGGCTTGCACAAAGGGTGAACTAAACTCAACTGAACTGAACTCAACTGAACTGTCAAGTCACAGTAAGGTGATGTATTTATAGGTTAAAGACGGGGCGACCTTATGTGACAGGGGCGTTTCTGAGAAAGGGGGGGCCTTGGCATGTCCAGGTGTGAGAGGGGTCTCTGCATTCCACCACATGTGACAGTGTGGGTGGCCTTGTTTGTGGGAATTGTAAATCGACCTGATTTATGACTTCCATCTTTAAACTTTGTTGTTTTGGCAATACTATGCTCGATCTCTGCTTTAGCTCAACTCTTAAATCTATTACAGATTTTATTTATTTATCCACTTTGTACAAATTACATTACATATGGCGATGCAATGGCACAGATTAATCATGCGCATAATTATTTATAGATGTGTTTCTATATACAACATGACAATCTTATTATAAGTTATATACACAGTATGGGGTTGTTGGTTTAAATTACCATAGATGGGCCCGGGAGTGAAAGGGTTTATCCGGGTTTAGGCGGGTAAAGCCTCTCTAACACAGGTAAGTAATTAAAATTTATTTTAATTAATTTAAACTGTGAGGGTTAAAAAGGGCTATAACAAGATGATATTTGTTGGATATATAAAAGTGAAATAAAAATGACATTTTGTTTGATTAACAAAAAAAGATGATTAAAATAAAATTGTTGGCGGGCGTTGGAAAGGGTTAGGAATTAAAGAATAAGCAATTGTGAGATTTACACATGCAATCAAATACTTAGGTCCAGGTGCAAAGCGAGGATATTGACTTGAGCGTCTTCCTAGGCAATGTTTCACCTGTGATCCTGTATAGGGTAACAGTGCTTTGTCACAATTGTAGTGTTATTGGGTTGAAAAGTTGTTGAAGAATATGTAATTGTTAGAAGTGCCCATGTAAACCAAATACTCAGATCCAGGTGCAAAGCGAGGATATAGACTTGAGCTGTCTTCCTTGGCAATGTTTCACTTGCGATCCTATATAAGGGTTACAGTGTTTTGTCACAATTTTAGGATTATTGGGTTAAAAGTTGTTGAAGAAAAGTTGCTTATTAATATGATTGAGAAAGGAGTGAAATAGAGCCATGCGATAAGTAGAATTGTAGCGACAGTAGGTGATCTGACTTGACTCGAAATCAAAGGTTGAATGTGGTCCGCTAGAGCTGAAAAAAAAAGTTGAAAGTTGAAAAAAGTGAACGCTTTGTGTATGCGTTGGTGATTTGCTCTGCGGATGAAATGAAATAAACTCTTGAAGCGTGTTCAGACCAGAAGTTTGGATTTGTAAGTCTGGGGAACTGTGTTCTCAAAGAGTTTGTTGAATTACGAAATCAAAAAATAAATTGTCAAGCAGTGCTGTCGTTTTTCTACGTTGATGTGACGCAATGACTGAAAAGATAGTGATTAAAAATATAGGGAATTGGTTAAAGAATATGATTGTTGAAAACGATTGTTGTAGATGCCCGATAGTGGATGATAAACTTTGTCAGATAATAAAGGTATTTAAACAAATATAAAATATAGTGAAGTTTTCTTCCTTACATTCATTAAATAGTGAATAAAAATATAGAAATATGATTGCGGGTACAAAAAGTGTAAGTGGACAAAATTAAACCTGTAATATATAAAATATATAATAAATAATAAAATAAAAATAATTTTTGAAACATTTAGATGTTTTACAATACTAAAATAATATCATGAAAAATAAAAGTAAATTTGATTAAAGGTTTTTTTTTTTTTAAATGTTGGATTAAAAAAATTGTTTATATAATTGAAAGGTAAGAATAATTATTCAAGATTTTATACAAAATTTATAATATAATTGAAGGTTATTAATGATTGGATAAATTTTAAGTAGTGTAAAATTGAACAAAAATTGTCTCTTTTGACGAAAAGTTACAGTTGTGGTGTGTGACTAGATTATATCCCTTTGGTAACATCGGTGTTTCTATGACTCTGAAACTGGGAATACGTGAAATGATCTTTTCGTTTGTCCTCAATGCTGGTATGTAGAGAATGATTTCTCTTTCGCGGTAAAAAGTCTATATAAGACTTAACCAAATTGTTTTAATTGGTGTTATCAATTTAACATGTAAAATGTTTAATGTATTTTGTGTTGTGATATCTCGTTGGTGAGATTTGTGAGATTCTCGAGGAAATCTAAATGGTTGGTTTGAAACATTTGTTTAAAATGGCGATCATGAAGCTAGCGGTCAAGAAGATCTGCCTTGTGAGGGGGGAGAGAGGAGATGTCCAAAGATAGCAGTGACTTGGGGAGTGACGTCATGAAGAGCGTCCACTTCCTTTTTTTCACGGAAATTCTATTTGTGGGGTGGTCACACGTGCGGGGTGTTTATTTTCTGTCTTACTTGAAACTGACTTTCTCTCTCTTCTTTTGTTGAAGTTTGGCAATTTTCTTGCCTATTTGAAAATATAATTTTCTCAATGTTCGTAATTGTTGTGTTTCGAAGTTAGTTAGACTTAGAAAAAATGTTATTAGGTGATGTCAGGTTTAGATGTGTGGTGAAAGTGCGACTTTCGACGTGGGCACGCTTTGGGGTGAATTGTGGTGTCACAGGCGTGAAGGGCGTCTTTGGCCTGAAAAGTGAAAAAGTTTTGTGGTGTGGCACTGTGACACGAAGTGAGAAATGTGAATAAAAAGGTGTCACGTGAAGTCTTAGTTTGGCACAAAATCTAACCTGTTTCACCATGAATAACAAATTTAATAAAGTCATGGGTGGTTGTTGTATGAAACACATCGAGAGAGTATTTGACTGTTAGTGGATTTGGCAAGTTTAATGTGAAATTATTTTATTGTGGCGACGATATAGAGCAAAGTGGAGGCTTGTGTGGCTCAAGATTTGGATTTGTGTGTTAAGTCGCGCACTAAAAATTGTTGCCAATTGGAGAAAGTGATGTGTGAGGGTGTTGTAACGTTTGTTGATGATTAAATATGCATGTAAAAGGAAAGATGAGGGAGTGTATCTAAGTTAGAATAAAATTTTGTTAATATGTTTGGTAGGTTGTGACCTAATTTAGCTACTGGCGATGAAGTGGAGGGAATCTTTATTTTCAACTTGTTTTGGGAAAGATAGTTGTTTTCCCTAGTGGTGTTTTTGAAGATATTGTATCTTCCGATTTTTACAATAAAAAAAATGCGTTTCACCTATGTTAATTTATATTTAAAATTTGAATATACTTTTTAAATTGTTGATTATGATAATTAAAATGATTCTTATAAAAGGGCGCAATGTCGTGAGAGTTACAAATAATTTGAATTGGGCGCTTACTTGAAATGGTGAACATTACCAAATTTTAAGAATTGATAAAGATATTGAACTTTTGGTATAAAGATAACTAATAAGTAAAACAAAAATAAGTTGAGAATTATGATGGAGATTTTTTTTAAATAATAATAATGATTTTTTTTTTCAAGTCGTAGTTTGGATAATGCCATTTTAGGTAAATTTAGGAAAGGCATGTAAGATTAGTAAATTAGTAAAAATGCGTGATGGGCGAAATTTTTTTTTTTTAAGTAAAATTGAGAGTAATAACTTGAAATTTATAATCTGATTAAAAATTAAAATAAATTTTATAAATGTGAGAGTGTGAAAGTTTTAAAAATTGAATAAAAATGATATAAAAAAGGTAAAAATTGAATTTAAAATGCTTAAAGTCAAATATAAATACAAAATTAATGGTGAATCAAGTTGTGAACTTGAGGATAAAGTTAAGGTATGTTTTTTAAAAACTCACAATTTGGATGAAAGTTCAGTCAGGAGACTTGGTCTTTGGTGGTCGTCCTGCTGTCGTGGAAGTCGCTCCATGTAGATCTTGTAGAAGCTTGTTACTTCTGGAAAGTTGTTTGTTGCTTGTTGCCTTGAGCATTGTCTCGACGATGTCAGGTCGAAGATGTGGAACTTGTCACAGGGTTTGGGCCACATCGCTGCTCGGTTTTCATGTCTTGTGGGATTTTCGGCTGTGTCGTTGGGGTGGTCAGTTTGCTCCCGGCGTTGGCGATCGGTTAGCGGGTATGCGGAAGTCCGTTGGGGCGGCGTTTCTTCCGTAAATATCGTCTCTTGTTGGGGGGAGAGATTGCTTGGTTGTCTCGTTGGACTGGCGGGCTTGTTCCTCCAATGTCGTTTCTTGTTTGGGGTAGATTGCTCAGTCGTATCGTTGAAATGGTCGATTTGTTCCTCCATCTTTGCTCTTTCTCGCTTCTATCTGGACAGGCTGCTTACCTTCTTCGTTGTGTCATTCTTCGTTTTGGTCATCCTGTCGGCTCATGTAATAAGATGTGAATTCCAGTAGCTTTTGTAGAGATCCTGTCGACTCACTGCAATATATATAAAGTTGAAGTTTGGAGTTTGTCGACTTGTAGAATACTGTCGACTAATGTAATAAGAGATCTCCTGTCGACTCACTGTAATAATTTGTTGAGTTTGATGTCGACTACTGAAATGATAATTGAAGTCCTGGTAGCTCTTGTTGTACTGTGTTGACCAAGAGGAACAGTCAGGATGTAGAGTTTTCCAGTACCTCTCTGCACCTTGGAAGACCTTTAAAAGTTCTCACAAAATACAGGCAGTCGTGGTCGAGGCAGAGTGGAAAAGCTTGGGGAAATCCACACAAAAAACGAAGACACAGTTGCACTAAGAAAGTTCCGTAACAGATAAAAGTTGAGCTAGAAGCGCAAGATGGAGATAGACGAGTTCTTCCTAATTACATGTTGGATGAGATCGACATAACATACGACCGACGCGGCTTGCACTAAGGGTGAACTAAACTCAACTGAACTGAACTCAACTGAACTGTCAAGTCACTGTAAGGTGATGTATTTATAGGTTAAAGACGGGGCGACCTTATGTGACAGGGGCGTTTCTGAGAAAGGGGGGCCTTGGCATGTCCAGGTGTGAGAGGGGTCTCTGCATTCCACACATGTGACAGTGTGGGTGGCCTTGTTTGTGGGAATTGTAAATCGACCTGATTTATGACTTCCATCTTTAGACTTTGTTGTTTTGGCAATACTATGCTCGATCTCTGCTTTAGCTCAACTCATATATCTATTACAGATTTTATTTATTTATCCACTTTGTACAAATTACATTACATATGGCGATGCAATGACACAGATTAATCATGCGCATAATTATTTATAGATGTGTTTCTATATACAACATGACAATCTTATTATAAGTTATATACACAGTATGGGGTTGTTGGTTTAAATATATATATATATTTATAATCCTGGATATATCTCTCAATATCTCTCCTTTTCAAATACATTGTCTCTCAGATATTACGATACCAAAATTGCTGTCATCTTATTTACCTTTCAGACCACCGAACGCTTTCAGATTATTTTGAGAAAAAAATATAGATTTTAATTATTTAATAAATTGAATTTATTATTTTAAATAGTCCCTCTTCTTTTTCTTATTTTTTTATCCCTAAAATATTATTTTTCGAAACCTAAAAACAGTAGAAAAACCAATTATAACATTTGATACTCTTGAGAAATCTGAATATTTAATCAACAATTTAACTTAATTTAGATAAAGGTTTAACTTTTCTTTAAATATTTCTGCTCGTGTCGTTTTTCATTTGTAATGTCAACATTTGAGGAAAGAGCAAATTTTGAATTTTTATTTGAAATTAGAGAATTCTTCAACTGAGACATTGATAAAAAAAGGGCCTCATGAAAAAAAAAAACCTGTCACGAATGTATAACAATTTTTATTATAAGAATTCTACAAGATATCAGTAATATAAATAAATTTCGTATGATAGCTGAAAATATAAAATAAATTTAGGATATTCTACCCTTGAAGTTGTTATCATGAAAAAAAAAATGGGAGCAGTTTTACAAATGTTAAATTGTAATATCATGCTTGTTAGATTCAAGTGATTGCATTTTTTTAAAAAGGCTTTTCCTAATAGTGAAACTGGCATTTGCTGATGGATTCCGCTTTCTATCGGTATAAATATAAACTTACGATGTACTAGAGCGCCATCTGTTATCAAATTATAAAACTATTTTAGAGGCGTAATATTCTTTTTAAAATAAAACAATTTCTACTGTCCTTACTGCGATTGAAAAATTAAAGGGAGGGCCTGGCTCATCAGTGGTGAACCCTCCCAGCGGTTTCGCCAGTTTAATCTACCATACCGCTGTTATATTGCATTTTTGGAACTTCCTTTTATAGGTGACTGTTGTAAGACTCTTGGAATGGGTATTTTAGAAGAACTATGGACATAAGCTTTTAGGACAGCAGAATTAAATATAATTATAAATATATAATATGCTTCGAGCAATCGCTCTTCCGCAAATATCAAATTGTGTCTTTTATTAGAACAATAATGTTACGATGTACTAGAGCGCCATCTGTTATCAAATTATAAACTATTTTAGAGGCGTAATATTCTTTTTAAAATAAAACAATTTCTACTGTCCTTACTGCGATTGAAAAATTAAAGGGAGGGCCTGGCTCATCAGTGGTGAACCCTCCCAGCGGTTTCGCCAGTTTAATCTAATAAAACAATTTCTACTGTCCTTACTTTTGTTCTTCTAAAATACCCATTCCAAGAGTCTTACAACAGTCACCTATAAAAGGAAGTTCCAAAAATGCAATATAACAGCGGTATGGTAGATTAAACTGGCAAAACCGCTGGGAGGGTTCACCACTGATGAGCCAGGCCCTCCCTTTAATTTTTCAATCGCAGTAAGGACAGTAGAAATTGTTTTATTTTAAAAAGAATATTACGCCTCTAAAATAATTTTATAATTTAATAAATATAAACTATTCATTGATTTTCAAATTATTCTCGCATATTGACCAAATAATCTAAATAAATCGTAATTCTAACTAACAAACATTCGAAGATCAAAATACCTCCCACATACACATATAAGTACACATACAAATAGCCAAATATAATTTTTTTAAAGAAACATATCGCTTTAAAGGATATCGTTTATATTTTGATTTCTACGGTATAAAATACTGGTTAAACAATCTTTCTCATAAATCAATAAAAGCCATCCACATAGTTGTTTCAGGCTTTTGGACATCGTCAGCGTGATGCAGTCTGTAGCTCTGCTGTCAAAAATGCTTATTCTATAAGCATCTTGGAAAAAAAGTGCAGAGAACGCAATATTGAATGAAAAATATTTCTAAAATGAATATCCATTCCATATAGGAATAAAGAATAAATTCTCCAAATGTTTCCCAGAGTTATTCACAGAAGAACAGAGCTGGCTGGAATTCGATTTTGCGAAGAGCAGTTAGAACGGTATCAGTTTGAGGGAAACGCGTTTTTGGACAAGATTATAGCAGGTGACGAAACCTCGTATCGCCATTGTAAGGCTGAAGTGAAGTAATAAAGCCTCCAGTGGCTTCCGAAAGGATATGTTCCTTTACAGAAATGATGCACCAGTATCTCAATCTTGAAGATTTTAGGATCAGCTTTCTTTAATAAGAAAGGAATTGTAGATGTCACTTTATTCCAAAAGGTGAAATAATGAAAGCGGGGGCATACTGTAACATGTCCGTTATTTGAGCCATAGGATTGAAAAAGCAATAAGAAGAAATTTGGCCATAGGTGTCATATTGTTACTTGATATAACGTTCGTTCCCACTCTGATATTACACGAAATTTTCTGTCATCTGTTAAGTTGGGGATAATGTTTCATGCCTCATACAGTCTAGACTCTGTTTCTTCCACTTGCTTCGGCCGTTGAAGAGAGCTCTAAAGTGAACACGCTTCGAGTTAGATCCAGAGGTTAAAATAGGTTTCCTGATGTTTCTAGGAAAATAAAGAGTTCTTTGAATCATGAATAATTAGACTCGTACACATTTCTGGAGAATTAGAATACAAAATGACGTGTGTAGTGATTATTATAATTTAAAAAAAAATCTAATTTGTTGTTATAAAAGTTCTATTTAATACAGACAGTCAATAAATATATAAAAACTTGTACAAAAGTGACCTTTTACTGAAATTATGAAATTAAATTAATAAAATGCATATCTCCGGATCATGTATGCAACTGGAAGTTTTTTATGGTTTGAGTCATCTGTCGAAAAGCCTCAACTTTCAGCTGCACGATTGGGAGATGTCTTTTTCAATATATATATAAAATTTTGCTTATCCCTAGCTCACATGGTACAGGCTATGATAATCATGGTGGATGGAAGTAGGCGACTGCTTTTAATGTAAGTTCACCAAATGTCTACATATGTGAAAAGCAGTTCGACATAGATATATGTAAAATATATCATATAAATTGTTCTTATTATACCGGTCTAGACAACAATGTGTTAATATGCTAATCTGATGCCTTCTATAAATCGAAACCACCAGAATAATACCTCGGTTACCATGGCAACCAATAGGTCATCAGGCGACTTTTCTAATAGAGAAATTATTCATAAGGTTGCCCGCGCCGCCCCTTCCATAAAAAAAAATAAACAAAAATACGTCTGGACAAAACAGGAATCAGTTTGAAGCCTTGAGAAGCTGGAAGATTTTTCTGTGTTACGTTGTTGGTTTTTCTGGATAATACAACAAGGCTATTGTGTGTGTGTTACCATCTTCCCCGGAAATATAAAAATCACCAGCTGCTTTTTTTATAGATGGCAGTAAACCATCATTAACATTCAGCTGCACTATCAGAAGATGTTCTTTCATTCTGTTCCAGCACTGATCCACACTTCTTGACTTTTAAAAACTTTCTGAAGTGCTTAATTGATTATAAAATATTTAAAGGTTTTTTATTTGGCTGTAAAATGCAATATTTTAAAGTGAGAATTTGGACATAAAATTCCTTTCTACTGGCATATCTAATATATATGATTGAATACCTAGTAGAGAGCCAAAGAGAGACTAGTCCAGGCACTAGTTTTCTCAGTGGCTACTTATAATTCAGAGTCTTGGACTATAACATCATTGCTAGAGAAGAAATTCGATGTGTTCGAGATGGCGAAGTATACCTTGGACAGCGCGTAGGACATCCATACTATCACAACTATCGATTTCGGAAGATGACCGACTTCTACGGCATGTACAACGGAATTGTTTGAGATTCTTCGGTCACATCGCGCGACGTAGGGGAATAGAGTACGCCATACTGACCGGAATTACGTCTGGGCGACCCATCCTGGACGCCCGCCGATACGCTTCGTGGACCAATTAAAGGAACTCACTGGCTTAACGGTCACCGAGATGGTACATCGAGCTCAAGACAGAGATGGCTGGTGTCGCATCGTGTTTGGGATGTAATAGGTACAGTGGGCCACAACGTTCGATCGTGAATAAAATAATTATAATAGAGAGCCTTTATTTCTCCAAGGATTAGGCGACCCGATGTCAGCCTAGAACCAACATTATCAAGACACAAGGAAACTAGAACAAACATATTCTTAGCCCCCTTCAAGTTCAAATAAGCATTATACTTGGTAGGTATATCCTCTTTCTTAACTCGGCAATATATATATATTTGGCATTTATATAGTTTATAGTTTAGAAGAATGTTTGTCAGCGATATTATTTTTTAAATGTTGAACGAAATTACACAATCAGCAAACTGAAATTGAAAAAGATTTGGGAAAAGGCTGGTTCATCAGTAGCGAACCTTCCCAGCAATTTTTCCAATTTAATTTATTAGGTTTTCACAACAATTACATTATTCATTCTTCTTTTATAATTTAAAATGGAATATTTTCCTAGTGACGATGTTTTGAAGAAACTACCGAAAATTCTCTTGTAATTATAAATGATTACGATTATTTTTGCTTCGAGCACAGCTCTTTTGCTTATAAAATAACAAATACAAAAGCCTGTTTAGCAACAATAGTCAAACACATAGATTGTGCTATTCATGGTTTACTAATTGTTTAGTGTTTGCAATTTTGATTATTATCATAGTATTTGCTAACTGTCTACTATCATATTTACATTGCATTTTATCATATATATAGTTCGAAATAAAGAATTTCACATAGAAAATCTGGTCTGGAAATTTCCCATCTGGTCTCTCCTGAAGGTGGCTTCATATTGGGAATTAGCTTGTAGCACTCAAGATATTTTTGAATTCACAAAATTGTAGTCAATAAAATAGTCGCTCAGGAAATAAGTCGTTCACATTGTAGGGTTCTCTTTAGCCCAATAAAAAATAAGTCAGATCATAGCTTTCTTACTATTCAAAATTTATCATGGAACGTGTCAATCTGAATATTCTTTAGGAAATGAATGCAACCAGCCGCGTGTATAAAATATAAGATACATGAATGGCCTAGCCAAGGGTTCGGCAAGCTGCGGCTCTTTATATAGTTCCATACGTAAATATTATTTATGCGAGTACCATTTATTGTTGGAAAAAAGGTGTAGCTCTTTAAAAACTTAGAAATTTCATAAATTGTAATTTTTGACTCTTTCGACTCAAAAAATCGACCGCTGGCCTAAGCTATTGTTATTGACTACGTATTTTTCATGCGTGACTTTTTTAAAAATTGAAGTTCGTGACCAATAGCTGCTACTTGAAATTTTCAAAGAAATTTTCTTGTGTGTGTTGTCAAGACCACACAGTTTTTATATAATCCAGCCACCCCTCTTAGACCGTCTTCTCCCATGTTCTCCTCAAATCTTCTCTGATTTTCTAATAGGGGGTATAGAGGCTGTCTCCTCGGACAATATGTTCCAGAAGAGGTATGGGGACTTACAGTCTATTATAGCTGTGAGGAGGTTTAAGCATTCTTTGCATCGAATAAGAATCTTAGACCTTACTTTCCCTGTAACAGCTCTTGGGTTATTTCCGCTAATTTTTCGCACCTTCTAACCTTATAATGTATGTTTGCCTGCATAACACAATATCTATGTAATATATTATTTGCATATATAATAAAGCATATTTACTATATAGGGTGTCGGTTGGTCTTCGACCGCTACGACCTGGGTTTCTGATTTTAAAAATGCTCCAATGACCCCGATTCTTGCAAAAGTTCAACCTACCCAGCAAGTGCAAGTAACCAAACGGAGCTCTGGCACATTTGTAAGTTCAAAGTTGAACTGCTTTTGACATGTGTAGACATGTGGTTCACTTACAGTAAAAGCAGTCGCCTACTTCTACCAACCATGATTATCATGGCCTGTATCACGTGTAATAAGGATAAGAAAAAAAAACCATATCGGGAATTAGAGTTGCTACGACATGTCACCGTCCTGCTGTTATCTTAGCCCTTGTTTTCCATATATCAGCCTTTGGGTTCTTTTCGCTAATATTTCGCACCTTCTGATCATATAAGGTATGATTGACTGTATCAAACAATATCTATGTGATGCATTATTTGCATATATAACAAAACATATTTACTATATCGGGAAGAATAGTTGAAGCATACGTCACGTGACCGTCCTGCTGATATCTTAGTCCTTGCTTTCCATATAGCAGTTCTTTCCGCTAATATTTTGCCCTATTTGGCCATATAAGTTATGGTTGACTGCATCACACAATATCCATGTAATACATTATTTGCATATATAATAAAACATATTTACTCTATCTGGAAGCATAGTTAAAACGTCACGTCACCGTCCTGCTGATATCTTAGTCCTTGTTTTCCATAGAGCAGTTATTCACGCTAATTTTTCGCACATTCTGATCATATAAGGTATGATTGACTGCATCACACAATATGTAATATATTATTGCATATATAATAAAACATATTTAGTATATCGGGAATCTTAGTTGCTACGTGCTACCGTCACATCACCGTCCAGCTGTTAGCCCTTACTTTCCAGGTATCAGCCTTTGGGTTATTTCCACTAATATTTCGCACTTTCTAACCATATAAGGTATGATACCATAGTATTATACATTATTTGCATATATAATAAAACATATTTATTATATTCGGGAAGTAGAGTGGCTATGTCACGTCACCGTCCTGCTGTGTCACCCCTATGTAAATGACACGGAAGAAGTTCCCTGGTGTAACACTCTTCTCACATCTCTTCATTGGCATTCAAAGTACATAACTCTTGGTGACTTATGGCGAGAAGGCAATTTATGGCCGCTGCAGTACATGCGGAGGTAGCTAGCTAATTGCAGGGTTGTAAATTGAGTTAATTACAGGACCTTCCTGTTTTTGAAGTTTTTAATTATAGTGATTATTCCCCCGCGGTGTGTCGGCCATTTGGTAGAATTGATTGGTGCTGGCATGGAGGAGAAATAAATTGGAAGATAAATAATCGGCTGGTAAATTCTCCTTTTAATTAATTACTCATCTTTCTTCATCGAGAATTTGATAATTTATTTATAACCCCTCTCTGCAATGGTCCACACGCTAGTTAAAATGAATCTTTGCTTCATTTTTTTATGTTCCGACGTTTGGCTGAGATATGGAATAGAAAGAGTGTGTTCTAATGGCTAACTATTAGCCTCGTTATAAAATGGGAATATGTTCAGAATATTAATAAAATATAATTAGCTTTTTAAATATATATAATTGACAATTTAAACAATTTTATTGATTTTGCTAATCAATTGTTACAGAAAAAAATAATGACCAAAAAAGGATAGTACATAATAAAGGAGTACATAAAGGGTAGATAAATGCAGGGAAATATGTTCAGTTGAATAAGTACAAAATTTTCAGCAAAGGAGGTTTCTCCACCTTGAGAGAGTCCTACTCCAGACTAGGAGGGGGTCTTCTTTGACACTCCTCAGTTCCACGCCGAGGAAGTACCTATAGATGCGGGTCTTGGCAGACGCCAGGATGGCCAGGGTGTCATCATCAAGGCCTCGCCCGGAGAAGCCGATGTTGATGGGCAGGTTTATATGTTCCTCCCACCTTCTAGATAACTGCGCGATGGGCTGGGCAGTCTGGCGTGGGCGCTCTAACATGCGGCGGGCAGTTCGGGAGATGACTCGCAAGAACGGCGTAGTTGTCCCGCGCAGCACTACGGCCTGGCCGATGGTGTTTACTCGGTAGGTCCCGCGTAGATTTTATTCGGTAAGACGACGGCAGAAGCGGGTTAGCGACGTGGCGTCAGCCAGGGCGCAGCGCGTAGGCCGAGTGAGGGGAGGGGCAGGGCCAGCGAAGTCCCCAATGCAGGCGCTGACCCACCGAGTTAGGAGCCAGATGGTCGGGTAGCCGGAGACAGCCACCTATGATGGGGAGGTTCAGGAGCTGAGGATGTCAGCCTCCCAGATCTTAAGAAGCCGGAATTAAATAGAAATACTCACATTTAAAAGATGCTATTTACAATTACGATTATTTTGTCCAATTCTATTCCTTTATATTCGTTATATAGTAGGTTTTACATAGGTTGGAATTAAATTAAGCACCATATGCATATAAGACATACCTAGCCTTAATCGGTTTATATAGTGTTCGTTTTTCCTTACCTGTGCTATCTGGTTAGGCATGCATGGCTCATTTTATTTTAATCATCCTTTCTAGGACACAAATATTCAGCATTTTTGAAGATAAAGGTTCATTGTTGATAAGAAATGTTATAATTAGGTATAAATAGTATAATTATTGAAGAAAAATATCGTTGAGGGAGAGAGGTATAGATAAAGTTTCATTTTTTGAATAAAGTGTTCTAATTGTTGTGTGTAAATTTTCATTTGTTGAAGATAATCTCATTGTTGTGGATAAAGTTTCATTTTGAAGAATAGTCTAATTGTTGTGTGTAAATTTTCATTTGTTGAAGATAATCTCATTGTTGTGGATAAAGTTTCATTTTTTAGAATAGTCTAATTGTGTGTAAATTTTCATTTGTTGAAGATAATCTCATTGTTGTGGATAAAGTTTCATTTTGAAGAATAAGTATCAATTGTTGTTGATAAAATTGAAATTTATTTTTTCATTCAATTTCATTGTTACTGAATCACTTTAATTTTTGAGGATTAATTTTATTTTTGTACATAAATCTTTTTCGAGAATAAATATCATTATTGTGGATGAGGTATAGGTATAGAGTAAATTCAATATCTTGGACAAATTTCAATGTTATTGTTGTTGATAAAGCTACATTGTTGTATTTAATATTTCATTGTTGAGGATATATTTGAAATGTCGAGAATAAAACCTTTCATTTTTGTGTGAGGATATCAATTTCATTGTTAAAGATAATTTTCACTTTAAGGGATAAATATTCATTGTATGTGGATAAATTCCATTGTTACGGATAACGTTTTATCTTTGTAAAAAAAGTAGCCATTATATTGAGGAAAAAGTTTCATTGTTGTGAATAAAGTGGTCATTATGGAAGGAAAAGTGCCATTGCTGTGTGTAAATTTCATTGTCTTTATAAAGTAGAATTTTTGTGGGTAAAATTATAATGTTTAGAATAATGTCACATTATTGTGAATATACTGTATTTCATTGTTGTATATATATTTTTTATTTTTTGGACAAAGCTTCATTGCTCTGGATCAAAGTTTCATTGTTTTTGATAAGGTAGGTATTATTGAAGATAAATTTCATTTTTGTTGATAAAAATTAATTTTTGTGAAACATTTTGCATTTTTGTGGGAATACATTCATGTATTGTAATATAGTTTAAATGTTTAGGATGTATTTCAATGCTTTTGAAAAGTTTCATTGATGTATATAATATTTATTTTGGTCGCAGTGGTACAGCCTGCTCCACGATGACGAGCGCCAATAGCGCGAAACGCGTTTCTGGATGGCTTTTCTTGATTTATCAAGACATTGGGTTGACCAAATATCAAGGAACAGATTAAATCAATGTTTAGTTGATTTCTGTTCCACTAGATAGTGCTCTGCCATCTAAAAAGTACATGTGCTCCTAGTCAGGATATGTCTACTTTGTTTCTAATAATATTTATTATTGTGAATAAAATAGCAAACATAAGAAATTTATAAATATAGACAGAGAATTCTTCCTGATTTGAAATTAGACGAAAAACATGGTGAAGGAAGACGAGTTTCTTTTATTTATGCATAGGTGCTTTCAGACTCGTGGTTTCAGACTGCAGATTTAATATTTACTTTACTCAAAATCGGTTTTCCGTTAATATTAACATATATAAATAGTTTTAAAACTTTCTTTATATATATATATATATCATTTGTACCATAGTACTTATAAGTCGCGCTTCATTGTTCGCCTGTTGAAGAGTTTTTACCCGAAAGCTTGCACCTATGCATCAATAAAAGAAACTCGTCTTCCTCCACCATGTTTTTCGTCTAATAAGAAATTTAAAATAGTTTTTGACGCGTGTAATTATTATAAAAATAAAACATTTTCCACTGCGCCCTTCCATTAATTAATCATTGCAGGAAGGGGAAGTAGAAAATTGTTTTATTTTTAAAATAATCTGATAGCTGCCTCAAAAATAGTTAAAATTTCTGATAACAAATGACGCGTTAATGCATCATGTTAAAATAACAAATGTTAGATTTACAGAGTTGAGAATCAAATTTTATTAATGATGTTAAAATTTATTTTTTGAATGAAGGTTCATTTATATGGGTAAAATTTTATCGTTGTAAATAAATTGTTTGGTTGTGAATAAAATTTCATCATTATAGGTGAAGTTACCTTATTTGGATAATAGTTTGTTGTTGATATATTTACATTGTTGTTAATAAAGTAGCCATTGTGATTGTAGATTCATTGTTTTGGAAAGCTTGAATTGTTATGGATAAATTTCTTTGTTGTAGGTAATGTTTAATTGTTGCATTATTTATTTTATTTGACATATCGGACGCGATATCCCAGCTTGGGATACTTGCGCTAAATACATTTTATCAACCTATATACAATTCATTTTATATACAATTCAATAACCGGATAAAAACAAAATTAAAAACGAAAGGTTGGTTTTCTCAAACATAAAATAAAATCTAAAATGAATTTACAAAAATTATTGAATTTTACATAATTGTCTTTGTTATATACAAATTCGCAAATTTCTTCGATGGGATAAAAATGATTATTTCTTTAGCTGTGAAAGATCGGACATTCTATCAATAAATTTATTGTGTTTTGGTTTTCTTTTTAAAAAAGCGGCTAGGATCATCCGTTGCCCCGATTTTCGACAGAAATTCTCCAAAATTTCCATGATTTGTGATGAACTGTGAGTTATAGAAAATGCATTATTGGTTTGGATAAGGTTGCATCATTGTGGATAAATTTCATTGTTGTAATTAATTGTTGATTGTTACTGAAATGTTATATTTTAGTGGCTAAAGTAGTGATTGTTGTTGTCAAGGTTTCCATGCTTTGGATCTAGTTCCTTATTTGTGGATAAAATATTAGAATTATTATCCTCT
>CP092867.1:52639718-52653434 GCA_030710605.1 Cordylochernes scorpioides
ACATGTATGAAACTTTTAAGACTCACTCAGTCAATGAACAATGCGAGTGTACAAATCTTAAAACTAATAGGTGGTTGGAGTAGCTTGAGAATGAACAAATTTCTATATTTCTTTTTAAATTTCATGTTTGGCACAAAGTCGAGAGTAGAAACTGTTGGGAGTTGTGAATCGATTTATTCAGTGTTTGTTCAAGACCCAAATGAGTTAGAAATTCTAAATTCTGGTTCCTATTTAAAACCTCCTTAGAATTACAAGAAAATTACAATAAATATGATTATTGACTTTATAATGAATTATATATTTTTCAAACGTATCAAATAAGGTGTAAGAAAAAAGAAAGGGTTCAACATAAAAACATATGTGAAAAAATAATAGAAACAATAAAAAGGTCAGGTGTTGATATTAAAAATAAAAAAGGCATATCCTAACAAGGAGCACATGTGCTTTTCAGATGACAGAGCGCCATTTTTAGTTGATTTCTGTTTCCACCAGATGGCGTTCTGCCATCTGAAAAAGCACATGTGCTCCTGGTCAGGACATGCCTTTTTTATTTTAATAAACCCATATATACAAGTAATCGAGATTCATTAAAATTTTTAGTTTTTCAATATCAGTGTCAAAACCGTATAAATATATTTTGTTTTGGGGCAAGAAAAAATTTAAAGGTAAACATGAATAAATGTTTTGGGGTATATATCTATGAATTTTTAAAAGTATTAATCTAATATACACACATGGGTGTTTGAATATTCCTAACTTCTAATAACTTCAATAATATTTTAAAAGAGCCTATTAAAGCAGGTAAGAAAACTTAGGTGATGACATAATGTAAGAGCATCTGGCTGGACAAACGATTACTGATTACATAAAGTGCCATCTATTGGGGTAAATATAAACTTGACGTCGATTTTTTTATTTTCAGATAAACAAACATCCTTTCTCTTAAGAATAATGTTGAAAAATGACAATTCTCTGATTATAAAATTATAAGAATTATTGTTTTCGACCAGTGACCTGTTACTCTGTTGTATTTTATTGTATATAAATAGATGTAATACTAAGCAATAACGCGCCATCTATATATTGAATGTAATTCTACTGTCCTATAAACTTATGTCCATAGTTTTCTTGAAAACCCTTTCTAAGATTTCGCCCTCAGTGCTGCGTATATAAGCAGAATCGTCCAATACAGTATTAGAATTCTGAAAAGCAGTCTGGTGGATAAATTGGGTGAAACAACTGGGAGGGTTCACCACTGATGAGCCAAGCCCTTCCAATATATTTTTTCATCGCAGTAAGGACAGTAGAAGTTTATATTGTGTATAAAGAAACATTCGTGTTTTTAAATCCTTCCATTTTATAAATAGATATCTTTGTTAGTCAGGTTGTGTTTTGGGCTCAAACATCATACACTCTGGTTAGCAGCCCGTAAACCATATTCTCTCTAGTCAGTTGTGTTTGGGCTCAAACATCATACAATCTGGTGAGTAGCCCGTAAACCATATTCTCTCTAGTCAGTTGTGTTTTGGGCTCAAATATTATACAATCTGGTTAGTAGCCCGTTAAACCATAATTCTCTCTAGTCAGTTGTGTTTTGGGCTCAAATATTATATAATCTGGTTAGGTAGCCCGTAAACCATATTCTCCTCTAGTCAGTTGTGTTTTGGGCTCAAACATCATACAATCTGGTGAGTAGCCCGTAAACCATATTCTCTCTAGTCAGTTGTGGTTTGGGCTCAAATATTATACAATCTGGTTAGTAGCCCGTAAACCATATTCTCTCTAGTCAGTTGTGTTTTAGGCTCAAATATTATATAATCTGGTTAGTAGCCCGTAAACCATATTCTCTCTAGTCAGTTGTGTTTTGGGCTCAAATATTATACAATCTGGTTAGTAGCCCGTAAACCATATTCTCTCTAGTCAGTTGTGTTTTTAGGCTCAAATATTATATAATCTGGTTAGTAGCCCGTAAACCATATTCTCTCTAGTCAGTTGTGTTTTAGGCTCAAATTATTATATAATCTGGTTAGTAGCCCGTAAACCATATTCTCTCTAGTCAGTTGTGTTTTGGGCTCAAATATTATATAATCTGGTTAGTAGCCCGTAAACCATATTCTCTCTAGTCAGTTGTGTTTTGGGCTCAAATATCATATAATCTGGTTAGTAGCCCATAAACCATATTCTCTCTAGTCAGTTGTGTTTTGGGCTCAAATATTATATAATCTGGTTAGTAGCCCGTAAACCATATTCTTTCTAGTCAGTTGTGTTTTGGGCTCAAATATTATATAATCTGGTTAGTAGCCCGTAAACCATATTCTCTCTAGTCAGTTGTGTTTTAGGCTCAAATATCATATAATCTGGTTAGTAGCCCGTAAACCATATTCTCTCTAGTCAGTTGTGTTTTAGGCTCAAATATCATATAATCTGGTTAGTAGCCCGTAAACCATATTCTCTCTAGTCAGTTGTGTTTTGGGCTCAAATATTATATAATCTGGTTAGTAGCCCGTAAACCATATTCTCTCTAGTCAGTTGTGTTTTGGGCTCAAATATCATATAATCTGGTTAGTAGCCCGTAAACCATATTCTCTCTAGTCAGTTGTGTTTTGGGCTCAAATATCATATAATCTGGTTAGTAGCCCGTAAAGCCATATTCTCTCTAGTCAGTTGTGCTATCTTTCCTTTTAGTGTTACCGTTCAATAAAATTCTCCAATGATCAGTTCCTTCTCATATCTTCCTTCTTTTTAACAATAAAACGAATAATTATATTATTATATTAATATATATAAAATGAAAGGGTTTAAAAGCACGAATGTTTTTTTTATACACAATACAAACTTCTACTGTCCTTACTGCGATGAAAAAATATATTGGGAGAGCTTGGCTTATCAGTGGTGAACCCTCCCAGCGGTTTCGCCAATTTAATCCACCAGAACGTTTCTCAGAGCTCTAATTCTGTATTGGACGATTCTGCTTATATACGCAGCACTGAAGGGTGGAATCACAGAAATGGTTTTCAAAAAGACTTCATCGCACCAAAGACAGTAGAAGTTTGTATTATGTATAAAAGAAACATTCGTGCTTTTAAATCCTTTCATTTTATATATATAGATGGCGCGTTATTGCTTTGTGTTAATATTAATTTATATTAAAATATTCAGATTTCTATATTTACACATTTTATAAATTATAGAAGTTATTATATTTTATTTGACTTTATTATACTTTATTTATATCATACTCTTGTATAACTCTCTTATAATTATACTATAATTATACTATAATAATTAAACTTGGATTTAGGAAAGCTATTTTATTAAGTATAAATATATAAAATCTATTTACATTTTATAAAATGTATTTAAAAAAATAGAATTTATAAATATTGTATTTCAAGATAATAAAAATAATACCTTTGAAATATCTATGATATTTATTTTATATAGACTATTGCGCGTCATTGAATTTATGGAAGGTTCGTCTGCTTTGTAGTCTAGGGTCAAAAGTAATATTTTCACTGATGCGCGCCCTATTGACCCAAATAAATTAGCGACCAGACACAATTAGGTGGAATAAATAGCGGCGTCGAGTCAATCCTTGGGGAGCTTTGGCTTCTTACGAGATAATCTGCTGTGGCAATTCACAGATTTCTGATCCATTTACCTCACTTCTGCATGTGTCGGCTCTTTGCCTCCAATTTATCTTAGCCTCGTTTATAAGATAGAAAGCTGTTTCATCAATTATTTGGCTTGCCATTTCAAAACCTCTATTGTTATTTTATCTAAACTCACTATTATTCTTTAATTAATATTTAATATAAAAAATGTAGAGTGAATAATCACTTTTATTTCTCATTTGTATTGAAGAATAAATATGTATTTTGAATTATTGTTTGAAAATAAAAGTGAAAACATATTGATATATTAATATTTATACAAAAGAATATATATATATAGATTTCAACTTTTTAAGATTAGAATATTATAGTTTTATATTATAAATCATAATATATTTTACTCATAAAAAATATAGCAACATCAATCAATTACAATTATTACAATTACAATTATTTTATTTCCAAAGCGCTATATCCCGCAAGGGATACTTGCGCCAAACAAGGAGAAAAGTTTGTTTACATAAGTTATTTACATTATTCAACAAATAAAAACATTAGAAATTCAGATTTTGTAGAAATTTTAGAATGTATTTACAAAATAAATTGAACTTTAGATATGATTTTTTATCGGAAATCAAATCGTTTAAATTATAAACAACTAGTTCATTCTTCATTCTATAATCTTGAAATGCTGGGCAATCGATCAGTAGATGTCTTGAGGTTTGTTCTCTCATACCACAAAAGCAACTTGAATCCTCCACTGCCTTTATTCTATTTAGAAAACTTTTGAAATTTCCGTGGTTTGTAGCAAAATTGAGTATTATAAAAATTTGGACGAAAGTATTTAGGGATTTCTTGGGGAAAAAAGCTTAAGAAAGTATTATTTGCTTCGTTTTTCAGAACATTCATTCTTGATTTGAGAAAGGTATCTATAATTCCTGGAATAAATTGGTCATAAATTAGTTGATCATCTGGGGATAAGTTTCTCAGATCAGATATCATGATTCTGGATTCGATAAAGTCTGAGATCAGAGGAATGTTGGCCAAACTATGAACACAGCTATATGATGTGGATTTATAGGCTTGTATACACCATGTCAGTATTTGATATTGGGTTGAATTTAGTTTTTGTAAACATTTTTTATTTAAATATTTGAACCAAATTTCGGCTCCATATGTAAGTATTGGTCTGAAAATGGATTTATATAAAGTTAGCCTTTTCTGGGTGCTTAGACCCCAAGATTTCCCGCAAATTGAGAAGAGATAATTTTTAAAACGTTTTGTACGATTTACTATTTCTTCTATGTGGTATGTAAAATTTATTTTGTTTCTTCTTCTGTGATTTGCAATTATTATTCCTAAAATTTTGGTCTTCAGAGTTGGTATGATATTTCATTATTAAATTTGATTGGGATTTTTTTCTTTGTTATGTAAATAAAGTATATTAGTTTTTTCTAGACTAATTTCAAGTTTATTACTCTTACACCATACACACACACACACACACACATCAATCGTATTTAATGCCTTTTCTATAACTAATTTCAGGTCTTTGCAATTGTTGTGCCAGCATATAATTGATACATCATCCGCATAACATACCACTTCACTATTAGGAACTTGATATTTGATCAAAAGATCGTTTAGTAATATTATCCATAGTAGTGGAGATAGCGGGCCACCCTGCGGACATCCCTTTGTAATTTGTTTATTTATTGTTAAGTTCTCATATGTAAATTTCGTTTTCCTCAATTTGAAATATGATTGAATTGTCCTTATTAAACTTTCCGGCAAGTTATCTTCATCTATTATTTTTAAGATCGCAGGCCACCATGCATTATCAAAGGCTCCCGCAATATCTATTGTGACTAGAGCTGTCAGTTCTTTGGTTTTGTGTTCCATTATTATATCGATTATATTATTCAAGGCTGTAATAGTAGATTTTGACTTGATGAATCCATGCTGTTTGGGACTTAATAAATTGTTTTGCATATAATATTCATAAATTTTCTTTTTTAATAACTTTTTCGTAAATCTTAGATAGATTAGATGTTAACGAAATAGGTCGATAGCTTTTTATTGATTCGACGTTAGATTTGTTTGGTTTCATTAGAATTTTTAAAACTGTCGTTTTCCATTCCCTTGGAAAATATCCCATCTGAATACATTTATTTAATAACGAATGTAGCACCGGAAGAATCAGAGTCTTTGCGCATTTTATCATGTTGTTACTGATATTATCTTGACCTGGTGACTTTTTTAACAATAGCAATGTTTAAAAAGTTGCTATTGTCAATTAGATATTCTATTTCTTCGGTATCAATATGGATAGCGCTTGAATTCCTTAGAAAAGGTTCGTAACTTCTAACCAATTCTTGTTGATGGTTGTCTTGATCAATTCTGTCATCTGCAATTAATACATTTATTATGTCTGTAATGCGTTTTTCTTTTTCTGATTCTTGATTGTTGTCTATTATGGGAAGTCCTTTTTGCTTGTTTGAGGATTTGAGCTTTTTGAAAATTTTATATGCGTTACCAAAAGTATCATTTGATTCATTTTCTTCGATGAAAAATTTCAAACTATTTCTCTTTGCTTTCTTTATCATATTATTAAATTTGTTTCTGACTTGTTTAAATCTTGTTGCATCGATAGTCTTACTGTGATAAAATAAGTTTCTTACATAATGAAAATGTGTTTTCATTTGTTCAAGTTCTTTACTCCACCATTTTATACCTGCATCGTATGCGTAATTGTTTGATTTTACTTTTAATGATATGTAAGCTGCTTCTATTATGTTATCAGTGAGTTTGTTTACAACTTTATCAATATCCGTGCAATTTTCCACCATATCTGCCTCATTCACTGCCACACACATCTGCCTCAACATCAATCAATGATTTATTCAACTCCCGAAGTTTCAGTAACCTGGTGTCACTCTTCTCAGAGGAATGATAATAAATGGTTATAAATTTACAGAATGATCCCAAAATACACCTATAAACTTCATTTATAAGTTCTACACTAAACTAATGTAAAATGTTTTATGATGACTTTTTTTAAATTAAGTCATTTTAGATTTAAACCTCTTTTATACCACTTTGAGATCGTTCTATTTCTAAGTACCCTGGGCCACTGGCTGCATTATAAATATAGTTTTTTTATGATAATTTTTGACTTAATAAAAAATTATTTTTTAAAAATGTAATTTTCATTTTAATATAATCTATAGTATATTTGATATAATAAATTAGAATTTAAAAAAATATCAGAATAATGTATTTCATCCACAAATCCTGTAACCTATTTTTACTCTACTTACAGAGCAGTCAGAATTTGATACACACGTTTGAATATGTTGACAATGCATGTTTACAAATAATATGATTACTGGGTAGGTGGGCAATGGACAAATTTTAATTTATATAGTTAATTTCAAATTGTGTGTTGAATTTTAATATACCTCCAGACCAGACTCGATCAAAATAGCTAACAATGCAGAAAAATATATCTGAGTGGGCTATTTTTTTATATTTCGTTTTAAATTTTGTGATAAATTTGTTTATAGGCTTTCGCGTACCACGTAGAAGTCTGGTATTTAATAGATTATTTATATCCAACTGACTTGCAAGTGTATAAAATATTAGACTTCGAGGTGGCCGCGAGAGTCGGGAATAGACGAAAGAAGAGAATTTCCTTTCAAACGGACAAAAATAAGCGCAGCCGTTTCTTTGGTGTAATGAGCGGCTGGAGTTTTTAAAAATGTAGTCGGGACAAGAAACATTTGTATATTTTATTATAAATTTGATGATTAAGTTTTAATATACTTCCAGACCACGTAGACACCTAAAGTTTTATACACTTCCTCAATACAGCTAATAACGCATATGTACAAAATATCAGACTCCTAGGCCGTGATGGTCTGTGAAAGACTATAGAATAAAATCTGTAAATTATATATACAGTTATCAGCGTCATGCGTTCTGTCACCGTTTGCTGCGCCACCACGTGGCGCGACGGTGACCTTGAGTGACGTAATGACAGGGTAGGAACAAGAAATCACTTGCTATCATTATCATATCATTTTATGTATATATCAGATTTAAAATATATTCATACAAAAAATCTAAATAATACAATTTTCAAATATCGTTGTGAAAATTTACATTTTTATTTTTGTATTCTAAAAACACACAAATATTGAAGCGGGACGTTTCAAAAGAGTGCCATCCACGACGCCAATTTATAATTGTAAAGAATAGTATTTTAATAAAACATTTAATCGGGTAAAACCCGGGCGTTGTCCAGGTCATTCGGCTAATAAATATATATATACCAAAAGGAGAAAATAGGCTCGGTCATTCGTGACGTAACGAGTGTATGGCCTTGCATAAAACAAATAAGTAGTATTATACCTGTATGTAGATTATCAGAAATATATAATCATTTATAATAAAATTTAAAATGAATAATTTAAATAAATATTCTACAAAATAATAAATGGTAAGTTTTTATATCAAGAAAAAATTCCGGACTAAAAATAAATTTATAATTGATTAATAAACACCGCGCGATTCTACTCGTACTACAAAATTAAAGGTGTAACATACAATTCGAACTATTCTTCCTTTTGTTTGCTCGTAGCAAAACACATTTTCATCAATAGCAAGCTATCCATGCTTCGGAAACAGTTTTATTTGAAGTATTATAAATTCAAGTTCGGAGAGATTAAAACAAGAAGTCTGATGCGCCGCTAACAAATAATCCAATAGCAAAACTCTTCCCTTGACATATGTTACACTAACAACCAATATGATAGGTTTACTGACAGACTGTTTTTGTGAATTTGAGGATGAGACTTTTTCATTGCATCAAATCATTAATTTAGGTATATATATCTCTATTCTCCTAGCAGCTTATGTACATAGTTTCTTTAAACACCCTTTTACCTGTATCCCTTCATAAATACACACACAATATAAGAAAATCAGTTCAAAACAATAGTTGAGGGATCTGAAGATCTGATAGATGAAGTTGAAAAAATTGCTATGAAGGTTCACAGCTGATGAGCCAAGCCTTCCCAAATCTAATTCATCTTTGCCTAAATGTATAATTGTAGTAAAATGAGATCATTGTTAAATGAAACGACTGAATAATTCCATCCTCAACATATAGATGGCACTACATAGATTCTGTTATTGATATTTGTTCAGTGTCGTCTTAAGATAGCAAGTTCAATTATCTAAGACAGGTGTTGCCTCGGCTAAATAATCAATCAAGCTATTGTGTCCTGTAAACTGGATCGACCAATCGGCCCAGGTATACTGGAAGTCCTGGCAGATCAATGGGTTAGATTTAACAGCAGTGGCGCCGGCTGAATGACTCCATTTGTTGCTCAGCTTCTTTGTATTCCGACTGTACATTCTATCACAGCTCTGCTGCCACCGTCTGCTTTTACAGATGTACACTCTTACCATTCGACAGGAGGTGATAGTTATATATAATTGAAAATAAATGATATTATAAATTATGTATAAATATAACTTTGAATATATATAATCAATTTAAATAACTTATACACACAGACATATACACTCATGAACAAAACTTAAGGAAGTTGTACCTTATAGCATGTATATCAGGATTCAGACAATGCCTCAGAGATATATTTAATATACAGTGATTTTATATAAGACATACGAGATGACCAAGTGTAAAAAAATTGTCAATGTCTCCTTAAAAAATACAGGCGACATCAGAGACTTTCTACTTCCTTAAGATTTGTCGATGAGTGTATATGCAAATATATATTATGCATATACACAAATATATATGAGGAAAAAAAGAAATTTTTCAGTCAACGGAATCGTTTTGAATTAATAAAATTATATTTCACCATTATTATTTATAATTCCCTTTATATATTTAGAATTGAACGACAAAATTCAGTTTCTTCAATTTTTCAATCTTAGTTTCACCAGAATCTCCTGAATATCACGTTTAATTAACTATAAAAATAAAGTAGTTTTCGAAAATAAATTCAAATATTTCAGAAAATACAGATGACAGTTTTATAATATTTATTTTAGTAGATAAAAACGAAGATATAGTGATCAGTATCTATTTTAAATTCAAGTAATAGAAAAATTTCGTTTTTACTTATTTCAAGAAACTAAAAAATGCATATAGAGAGAAGGGTTTAACTCGATATTTAAAGAAACTCTCTCTTTACAATAGATAAGTTGAAAATACTTTTAAAACAAACATAAAAAATAAAATAAATATGTTTATATATCATTAACTTCAAAACCAAAGCAATTCATGAATTTGTCTTGAACAATTAATTCGGAAAAAACTGGAAGAAATGATCAGATGCCTGGGACATATTTCAGGAAACCAATCAAAAGCTCTAACCCCTTTCCATGGAAAGAACAAAATTTTTCAATGTTTATCATTTCTGATTTTTGAATATATTTGTATATACGTGTATATAAGCTCAATATTTCAAATACATTGAACTAGAATATATAAATATATCGTGAATCAGCAAAGCCTGGAGCTATTCTAGAATGTGGGATGAACCGACAAGCAGCAACCTATATCTCCAGACTCAAAACTGGCCATACAAGACGTGCTCCTCTTCCAGGATGGTCTAAATACCTTCCCACAATAGCACCATCTGCAGGACCAAAGAGGCCTCACCAGACCACCTCTTGGAATCTATAGGAGCCACAAGACAGGACCTGTATTCCAACCCTACCAAGATTGTGAATTTGATCAATGAATATAGTCTCCATGACCTTGTATAATTATACAATGGGATAATATTTTTTAAAAAATAAGCAACAAATATAAACATTGTAAGATTCGTTTCCATTGAAAAGGGTGATAGCTAGTCATTAAAACGTTGGAATAAATGATTTAAAAGGTTGTAGTATTTATTTAATCATAAAAATTGCAAGATTACTGTGTGGGTGACCCAATTAAAAAAACTACAAAGATGCAAATAAGGGGAATGACATATAGCATTGAAACCTAAGTTGTGTTAACGTTTATTCTTTTAATTTCATTTTTTAAAATAAAATATCTGGTGATATGAGAAATAACTATTCACATATATTTTTTAATAGGAAATCACAAGTTAAAGAATTTTGACCTTTCTCTTGGAAATTAGGAAACAGATTCAAAGTTCTTGTCATTCATGTTTTCACATAATCTTCCAGCACGTGTATAATCACCAAGCCAAGTGTTAGGTAATACCTATCTCGATAACAAAGAATCAAAGGGAACGCTACAGTTATAGAATGTCTAGGTATAATCATGATTCAATTTACAAATTATCAAAATCACAAATATAATATTTCCTTTTGTTTAGGATCCTCAAAGGAATTCTTTGAGACGTGTCTTCAAAAGAGAGAGAGAGAGAAAGTTAAGACAAATATAATAAAATCATAGAAAACTATATGGAGAACTTTAGGAAAAGAAGGATCTAGTCCCACGGGAATCTCGGCATTTCTAGCGGTTGTTTGATGTTCCTCTTTTTTCTTGGTTGCGAGGACATTGGGGAATTGGTGGAATCAATAGCGGCGGGGATATTGATTGGATTGGGCATTGATGAGGTAAGATTCTGACATTTCCCTGCAGTCTGGACCTTTGAAAGAAGAACGGAGCATTCAATTCTTCTAAGTACAGACGTGGGCTTCTGACCTATATTGAATTAAAGAAAAAAATATTGGATGAAAAATCAATTTCTTTAATCTTTTACTAATCTTCATTTCTAAGCAGACGCACAGTTCTTCTTAATATACGTTTTTTTAAATGACGATTGATACATATTTTTCCCTTATGTATAAGAAAGAAGCTGTCTATAATTATATTACATTATGATTTCTGCACCGCTACTGCAGAAAGTTTAAATTTTTCCTTTAATGTTCCCGTCGACAATATTTTCATCTTTACATTTTAGAAAAGAAATCTGAATTAAATAAGAAATTTAGACATGGATGTCTTTACATCAAAGTTTAGTTATTTTGTTCACATTTGAAACGATTATCATAGCATGAAGTGAATAAATCAATGTTTTTATAAATTCCGTTATGAAAGGTTGGTTGTGTATAGAGACATCATGTACATATTCTTTGAATGAAAATTGAAATATGAACTTTTATTTTTCAAAAACACGATAAATATTTTAATAATTAGTTTATTCTTCAATTATTAATTATCATTTGTACTATGCGTGCATGTTCTGAATTCTTTGATTCATAATAGACTCGTATATTTTACTGATAGAGCATTTGACAAGTAATGTAATTTATGGGATTAAATGCACAGAATGTGACAAATTTTATATAGGAGAAACCGGCCGTAAATTAGAGACCAGAATTAAGGAACACCAACAGGGTTTATTGGGGAGAAGGGCGTTAAGCAAAATTGGGGAACATGCTTTATATTCAGGACATAGGCCAAATTGGAATGACATTGGATATTTCATAGGAATATAAAATTTAAAAAGGAAAGATTATTTTTAGAGGGATGGGTATCACGGGAAATGGGGGCAAGAAGTATAAATGTATTTGAAGATATTCCACTACAATACAATTCGTTTATAAATTTAAAAAGTAGTTAAAAGTATAAGTATAAATTGTAAGTAATAGATATCGATTTAAATATACTATAGGAAAATCTTTGTAAATATTATTATTATTTTTATATTTATTTTTATAATTTCTCATTATATATATGTATATTATAATTTATTTCAAAGATCATAGTCTTTTGTGAGTTAAATATTTATTTTTGACTCGTGCTTTAGATGTTGTACAAAAATTTTGAATATCGCGTGAGAACGCCCTTGGAACTTTAGAAAGATTTTTAACGCCTTGCTGAATGTTTAATTTTTGTTTGCTCCTGACGAGGACAAAAGATTTTTGTCGAAACGTCGAGATAATAAAAGATTCACTGGCCGAAGTATCTTCATTTTCAAGAAAAAGAATGTATAATTGACAGACATCAAGAAAGAGGAGAGATGGACATATCGATTTGAAATAACTTTATTTTTGACTAAAGGTTTAAAGAATATGTTGTTGGGAGTCGATTGAGGAGTAATATAAACCACAGCAAGGACCCAGGATCAAACCCCGCATTGGGCACCTTTTTACTTATTAAAATAATTTCCCCAATGTTTCCCGATTAATACAAAAGCATAATCCCACCAGTGAGTGCAGGTATTCAAGCGGGGCTCTCTGGAAGCTTGTAAGTGCAAAAGTCGAACTTCTTTTCCCATGTGTAGACATTGGTGTACTTATAACAGTCGCTAAATACTACCCACCATTCTTATAATGGCTTGTACCATGTGTATGCACTCTCTCTAGGGAAAATATAAAAATATGTTAGAATTATATCATCTAGAAAAATAATCTCGAAAAATTGAAATATTTTCACCACATTAAGTTTCTCGATGTTATAAAAATAACATGATGATATATGTTCTGTCATATTGGAGAAAAATGTTATCTAAGGTTTTCCTAAAATCTTTATCTGCTAATGGGAATATTGAAAAACTAACCATCTTACAAAAGATACGCTTTCTTTATATCCGCTAGATATTATCGGTTATTAGATTATTGAGTTAGGCCTAGCTTATACATCAAGGATATAAGACGAATAATCCTTTCAATCTTTTCGTTATTATAATTAACATCAAGGATGTATTTGTGTGTGTGACAAAATGTTTAACTTGATTAAATTATTGTCAAAATACAAAAGAATGATTAAATTATCAGTTAAAAAAGATAATATGATAGACGCTATGATAGAAAGGAATTCCATAAAGTAAAAGCCATAACGTGTGCTAATTATTTACTGAGTTAACTAAGCTAACTAGTGCTCTTATTGCAATATTTCAGCTTAGTGAATACTCTCGTCCCAGATATTATTGGCGGCATACTACAACTTGACTTACTTAGCAAATGATGCTAAAAATATTTCAAGTAAAGGTTACCACGATTAAACCGGCTAAGTAGATATTAAAGGTCGGTCTTGATAAAAAATATCAAATTAAATATTGATGACATAGATGTATAAGATAAGTAAAAAATGAGG
>CP092867.1:52653534-52665551 GCA_030710605.1 Cordylochernes scorpioides
GATCTAGAGGGTCGGTGGAAGGATGGTCTAAACCGTTGGTTTTCGACCGCTACGACCCGGGTTCGATTCCCGCATTGGGCACTTTTTTTCTGATTTAAAAAAAAAAATGCTCCAATGGCCGCCGATTCTTGCAAAAGTCCAACCCCCACTAGCGAGTGCAAGTAACCAAACGGGGCTCTGGCACATTTGTAAGTGCACAGTCGAACTGCTTTTTACATTAAAAGAAAATAAGACCTAATCCAAATAATTTATTAGTGTGTGACGTTTCGGCAACAACATTGTCACCATCATCAGACAAAAGAATAAAAAAAATCATTTATTCTTTTGTCTGATGATGGTGACAATGTTGTTGCCGAAACGTCACACACTAATAAATTATTTGGATTAGGTCTTATTTTCTTTTATTATAATCTATTATCCAAATTGTGCTTTATCTGCTTTTTACATGTGTAGACATGTGGTGCACCTACAGTAAAAGCAGTCGCCTACTTCTACCCGCCATGATTATCATGGTCTGTACCACGCGTACTAGGGATAAGAAAAAAAAAATACATGTGATCTGGAAGCATATTAAAATCAAATTTAAATTTTTGAAAAGCAATATGGAAATTTGTTCGTTCCTGACAACCCCGAAAAATTGTCAACTTGCTTTGTCATCAGGTTCAAACAGTTGTAAAAATTTAATATTTCTACATGATCTACAAGTATACTAAAAAATTGATTACAAGATTTGTGGACAGACAGAAAGACGGATAAACAGACATGCAAGGAAATTAAATAAAAACTTTTAAAAAAGATAAATCAACATATGGAATCTGAAGCAAGAAAATGATTATTCTTTGAGTGTGAAAGCTTGTAAAAAATAGGAACTTACCCTCTACCATTGATTTATTTATTTTCTAATGTCTTTTTGCATACGTTTAATCTGGTTAGAACGATGTTGTAAATAATATAATTTTGTTGCCTTAAATACGAGGTAATCAACTTGTTACTCTCTATATCTAAAAATGTTTAAAGTTTAAGAAATTAATTTTATAAATTTGAGAGTTGTCTTCAAAAACGATCCATCAGAATCACTACAATACATATTTACAGTCGAAACTATTTTAAAGGCGTAATATTCTTTTTGAAAATAAACAATTTCTACTGCCCTTACTGCAATTGAAAAATTAATGGGAGGGCCTGGCTCATCAGTGGTGAACCCTCCCAGTGGTTTCGCCAATTTTATCCACCAGACTGCTTTTCAGAATTCTAATACTGTATTGGACGATTCTGCTTATATACACAGCACTGAAGGGCGGAATCTTAGAAATGGGTTTTCAAGAAAACTATGGACATACATTTATAGGACAGTAGAATTACATTCAATATATAGATGGCGCGTTATTGCTTAGTATTACATCGATTTATATACAATGAAATACAACAGAGTAACAGGTCACTGGTCAAAAACAATAATTCTTATAATTTTATAATCAGAGAATTGTGTCATTTTTCAACATTATTCTTAAGAGAAAGGATGTTTGTTTATCTGAAAATAAAAATCGACGTCAAGTTTATATTTACCCCAATAGATGGCACTTTGTGTAATCAGTAATCGTTTGTCCAGCCAGATGCTCTTACATTATGTCATCACCTAAGTTTTCTTACCTGCTTTAATAGGCTCTTTTAAAATATTATTGAAGTTATTAGAAGTTACGAATATTCAAACACTCACACATGTGTGTATATTAGATTAATACTTTTAAAAATGAGCATTAAATAGATATATACCCCACAATAGTGTACTTAAATTTAAATTTTTTTTCCTGCCCCAAAACAAAATATATTTATACGGTTTTGACACTGATATTGAAAAAATAAAAAATTCAATGAATCTCTATTACTTGTATATATGGATTTATTAAAATAAAAAAGGCATATCTTGACCAGGAGCACATGTGCTTTTTCAGATGGCAGAACGCCATCTGGTGGAAACAGAAATCAACTAAAAATGGCGCTCTGTCATCTGAAAAGCACATGTGCTCCTTGTTAGGATATGCCTTTTTTATTTTTAATATCAACACCTGACCTTTTTATTGTTTCTATTATTTTTTCACATATGTTTTTATGTCGAACCCTTTCTTTCTTCTTACACCTTATTTGATACGTTTGTGAAAAATATATAATTAATTATAAAGTCAATAATCATATTTATTGACTTTTTACAGATTTTTTTCTTGTAATTCCAGGAAGGTTTTAAATAGGAACCAGAATTTAGAATTTCTAACTCATTTGGGTCTTGAACAAACACTGAATAAATCGATTCACAACTCCCAACAGTTTCTACTCTCGACTTTGTGCCAAACATGAGATTTAAAAAGAAATATAGAAATTTGTTCATTCTCAAGCTACTCCAACCACCTATTAGTTTTAAGATTTGTACACTCGCATTGTTCATTGGACTGAGCGAGTCTTAAAAGTTTCATACATGTGATCTAGAGGGTCGGTGGAAGGATGGTCTAAACCGTTGGTTTTCGACCGCTACGACCGGGTTCGATTCCCGCATTGGGCACTTTTTTTCTGATTTAAAAAAATGCTCCAATGGCCGCCTATTCTTGCAAAAGTCCAACCCCCACTAGCGAGTGCAAGTAACCAAACGGGGCTCTGGCATTTGTAAGTGCAAAGTCGAACTGCTTTTTACATGTGTAGACATGTGGTGCACCTACAGTAAAAGCAGTCGCCTACTTCTACCCGCCATGATTATCATGGCCTGTACCACGTGTACTAGGGATAAGCAAAAAAAATAAATAAATAAATACATGTGATCTGGAAGCATATTAAAATCAAATTTAAATTTTTAAAAAGCAATATGGAAATTTGTTCGTTCCTGACAACCCCGAAAAATTGTCAACTTGCTTTGTCATCAGGTTCAAACAGTTGTACAAAATTTCATATTTCTACATGGTCTACAAGTATACTAAAAAATTGATTACAAGATTTGTGGACAGACAGAAAGACGGATAAACAGACGTGGAATCAAGTTAAATAAAAGCTTTTTTAAAAAAGAGAATAAATCAACATATGGAATCTGAAGCAAGAAAATGATTATTCTTTGAGTGTGAAAGCTTGTAGAAAATAGGAACTTATCCTCTATCATTGATTTGTTTATTTTCTTTGTTGTCTTTTTTGCATAAGTTTAATCTGGTTAGAACGATGTTGTAAATAAGATAATTTTGTAGCCTTAAATACGAGGTAATCGTTACTCTCTATATCTAAAAATGTGTAAAGTTTAATAAATTAATTTTATAAATTTGAGAGTTGTCTTCAAAAACGATCCAGCAAAATTACTACAATACATATTTACAGTCGAAACTATTTTAAAGGCGTAAGACTCTTTTTGAAAATAAACAATTTCTACTGCCCTTACTGCAATGTAAAAATTAATGAGAGGGCCTGGCTCATCAGTGGTGAACCCTCCCAGCGGTTTCGCCAGTTTAATCTACCATACCGCTGTTATATTGCATTTTGGAACTTCCTTTTATAGTGATACTGTTGTAGAAATTGTTTATTTTCGAAAAAAATCTTACGCCTTTAAAATAGTTTCGAATTTTGATAACAGATGGCGCGCTAGTGCATCATAACATATTTACATAGGTATGATAGATTTAAACAAAATAGGCATTGCCATTTAGAGAGAAGCTAATCCTGAATAAAAATTCATACATATCTATCTAGGTACTCAATTCCAGCTATTTTTGCTAATATTTCGCGGAGTAATCGATTTTACACTTTACATTTTTATATAAAAATTGCAACCTCTTGAAAATATTTTTCAAAAATATATTTTTTGTTTATTTTTTTCCACACACAGACTTATAAGAAAAACAATGAAGAAGAAGAAAAATGCTTCAACTTTAATGATTGCCTTTCTGAAAAAAAAAGTTATTTTTTTATTGCTAAAAGATTATTTTATATTTTAAATAAAGTTACGATACCCTCACTCTTAAAAACAAAGTTTTATCAATAGAGAAATTGTTTATAATAAATAAATATTATTTCTAAATATATTTAGCTACTATGTAATACACACACAAACAAAATGTTGAATATTAATTTAAATTGTTTAAACTTTGGTGCAGTTGTGCAAATATTTGAACTTTTTGTGAACTGGTCATTCATATATTAAACTTTTTGTCTCATATCATTAACCTTTTCTTTTAACGCTAGAGAAAAATAATCTAGAATATTATTTCAAAATAGTATAAGAGAGACCTTGGAAAATTGTTAAGAAATCCAATTTCCAACAGGATCAATACTAAAAAGTTCGTCTAACTTTGAAGACAAATAAAAAGGCAAGAATATATTTTGTTGAATGGGATAATATGTAAGTTTGGTAAACATATATCTTTCTATAGTATATTTTATCGGGAAGAGCTGAATATAAATGTGATCATATAAAATTATTCAAATATGAAATATATTTGTTGGAGAACAATTACTATTGCAGATATTCTAGTATAGTAAAACCTTCGTGAGAGAAAACACTCTCGCTAACGAACAAGCTTCTACAACGAACAGTTTCCATTGCCAAAATTACCATTTTTACTAATTATCAGCTCTCCCCATTAAGAGTACACCTCTCCATAAAGGAAACTTTGGTTCTTGCAATTACACATTCCTTAGAGAGGTTCACTGTATACTGTAATATATATATATATGAGATTACAAAAAATATAAAACAATATTATCTATCAAAATTCGAAACTATTATAGACGCGTATGATTCTTTTTAAAATAAACAATCTACCATTAAACTGGCGAAACCGCTGGGAGTGTTCACCACTGATGGATGAGCCAGGCCCTCACATCAATTTTCACATTGCAGTAAGGGCAGGAGAAATTGTTTATTTTTAAAAAGAATCATACGCGTCTATAATAGTTTCGAATTTTGATAACAGATGGCGCGCTAATGCATCATAATATTATTTATAAATATAGATTTATTAGAAGTATACAAAAGTATATCTATTTGATTTTTGACTAATGTCTATTTATTTATAAATAAAATTCTGAATTACAAAAAGGCATATATAAAACGCCGATACACTTTTTATTGATTGATTAAAGCCCTTCCTCAGCAAACTAAAACGTAATATTGAATACTGACACTCTACTAGGACAAAAAATCTGGTCTTAAATTTGATGAAATATCAAAATACAGTAATACTTTATCTATAAATCCTTTTTGTAGTTGTAAAATCAACTTATATACAATTTCACAATAAAGATAATGAAAATGAAAATATAATACAAATAACTGAATATTCAATATTTATAGGAAGTTTCTTGAAAATATAACACTGTAACAAGAACTATTGAATTTCTCAGCCTCTCTTGTGAGTTTGCAGACATTCAAACTAAATATAATAATCTACACAAGCTCTTACAAATTTAATGCACGGTCTTAAGAAGCACGGACATTACACTTCTATATTTATAGAGATGATAGGCAAAATATTGAACTACATTTACTTACTTGGCAGCCTTCATAATGAAAATTCTGAGTAACCGTGATTTCTATAGGTTCAGATCTTTTTGAATCTTCAATTCAATTTTATGTTTTTGTACCATTTTTATTACATTTTTTTATTATAAATGTAGATTCTGTATAAAGAAGCAAAGCCTCAATATATATTTTATGTTTATATGTTGTAATTATATTTAAAAAAGGGTAGCCTCTTCCGTCAAAATAGACGCTAAACTAAGCGCTATCTATTGAACGTCTCCGCAAACTAGCGAACAAAGGTCGGTGATAAAGCCACACTACCAGCTTTGGCAAACTGAAAAGCGTCAACCTAGAGACCATGGTTTCAGGACAATTGCCCACGTCAGTTCAGGGTGGATTTCATTTTATTCAGAATCACATAGGATCAAATAAAATCTTCACAATCTGCCATAGATGTGATTAGCTGGCAAAGTAGCTTAGCCAAATCTGTGGTCAAAATATAGATGGATATTTTTCCGCAATAACGTAAATAGGTGGGTAAATAGAGAGATCATCATATACCCATGAAAATAGATTAATTAAAACAGTAAAAAATATGATAAAACACTACTTTTCTACTCATACTAATGCTCATTACTATAATTCCTTTGAATTTATTACATTTAGTTTGAGGTCTCTATAGATCGTTCTACCAGCACGTATCATCCACCATGCAAGTATATTTTCAAAAAATAGTTTGAAAAAAAAAAAACGTAATATAATTCTCTCAATATCATAAGTATTTTATAAATTTATATAATAATTTGTATATAAATTGTATTTATCATTAATTTGTTAATACGATACTCCTGTTGAAGGATAGACAAGTCTGAAAACTTGAAAATAAAAGTTTTGCACAAGAAACTAAGCCCTGAATGCTTTATCTATGGTATTATAATTTCCTTGAATTTATCTTCACGAATAACTCCTATAAATAATCAACTTCTTGACAAAACGCCACACAAATATTTTAGTGACGAAACCGCTTGGAAGATTCACTACTGATGAGTCTGGTCCTCTAAAATATTCTTCATTACAGAGTGTGTGAGATAGAAGGAATTTATTATAAATATATAAAAGATGTGTGCAGCGTGCAACTGTAAGTTACTGATAGCTAGGCCTTCTATCGGAATAAATATCTCAACTATTCTTTGATTTTTAATTATTTCATATTTGGCCAAATACCCATTCTTTATTTATGGAGATAAGCTTACCAAGTACGCGTTTTGGGCTGTTGGCCCTCGTCGTCGTGGTGCAAGCTGTACCTCAACGACCAAATAATTGGTCATTCAGGCATCCTGAAACGGGTAGTTAAGGCTAGAATTGTGTGAGAACGCGAAACAATGTGAAAAAAAAAAAATAGTACAAATATGATATTGTATTTGCATAAGGTTCATAAATTAAAAAAGAAATATCTTTATCGTGAAGCTGAAAGTTGCTGATGGCTTGCGCCGTTTATTGGAATAGTAATAAGACTCCTGGCTTGGGAATAAATATATAATCCAAATTATAAACTTGATCAAGACAAGATCGTCCACGTCTCGTCAAAATAATCCGTCGCGCAGAAAGTAAAATAATACGTTTCTTGAAACTAAACCTCTCAAGTAAAAAAAAGGGGCCATCATAGAGATTCTATCAGGAATTTAAGTTTAAAATAGGGGCACAGTTCTGTTTAATATTTATTTAAGGAGGACAATAGAAGGAAATAGTTTAATGCAAAATTTAATTCAAAGTTTGTAATTTTTATTTCCCAACATTTTATTCCTATTTTAAAATTCTCTCTTGTCATTTTATATTCTCATTGTTATCAACAAACATGTTTCTAAGTTACAAATCATTTATAAATATAAATACATGTTTTAAAATAAGTTTCAAAGTAGAGATAAAGAAAATAATCAGTTCAAAGCTATTTTAGACGCGTATGATTCTTTTTGATTTAAAACAATTCCTAAAGAAGCATAAGCGAAGAAATTAGTTTAGAATTCTCATAACAGATGGCGCGATAATGCATCAGGTTAAAATAATCAAGAAAATAAAATGAATTTTGAAGAGGAGTGAGTTTCTTGTGCGAACTTTATTAGTAAGCTTTCAGACGCATGCGTCCTTCTACAGGCTGAAGGAGGCATGGGTCCTTCTACAGGCTGAAAGACGCATGGGTCCTTCTACAGGCTGAAGCACGCATAGGTCCTTCTACAGGCTGAAGGACGCATGGGTCCTTCTACAGGCTGAAGGACGCATGGGTTCTTCTACAGGCTGAAGAACGCATGGGTCCTTCTCCAGGCTGAAGAACGCATGGGTCCTTCTACAGGCTGAAGAACGCATGGGTCCTTCTACAGGCTGAAGGACGCATGGGTCCTTCTACAGGCTGAAGAACGCATGCTTCCGAAAGCTTGCTAATAAAGTTTGCACAAGACACTCCTCTACAATATTCGTTTTATTTTGCTATTTTAACTCGGAGAGTTTAATTTAGTCAAAATAATCAGTATTATATTGTATACTAAAAGGATAGGGTATTTTCTGATTGAGCAATATTCAGTTACACGTTAAGAAACGGCACTTTCATTACACACACATACATATATAAGAAAAATAATACAAATGTGATATTGTACTGGGATAAGGTGCATAAATTAATAAAGAAAAAAAAAAGCATCTCCTTATAGTGCAACTGAAAGTTGCTTGATGGCTGGCGCCATCTATCAGAATAAATATAAACTATTCGTTGATTTTTAATTATTCCAGCTTATCTTGATTAATCAAGAATGGGTATTTGGCCAATTCTGGAATAATTAAAAATCAACGAATAGTTGATATTTATTCCGATAGATGGCACCAGCCATCAAGCAACCTTCAGTTGCACGATTAGGTTGCAAGATGCATTTTTTATTTATTAACAGTTATATATATATGTTGGTTATATATTATTGGTTAAAATAATATTCACATTGAGCAAACATTAATTATGAAAGAACTTGTGCAAGGCCAGATCGTTTGGTTAATATATATATATATGTGGTATGGTTGCGTGCGTGTTTGTGTGGCTTGTGGAAAGGCCGCTGATAAAATTATAATTATTTTTATAGAATAAATTAATTTATTCAAAGCCCTGAAATATATAATGGGGAAAGAAGTAACGGCCGCTGGAAGCAAGCCTTGTTGTTCGAACGACGCGCGTGTCAAGTGTCCCGGATGCCGCCCGCGCATGCGTAGTGAGGTGTTTTCCCAGCTCGCGGTTGCCGAGGCGTAGTGAGGCCGCCACACTACTGCCCGTATGTGTATTAAAACTTTGTCCCAGTTCGCGCTCGCTGAAGCAAAGTGTGGTCGCCACATATATATTAGCCAAACGATCTGGCCTTGCCCAAATTATTATGATACTTATTCATAGTATCCCACAGTTATGTTAATAGAAAATCTTCAATATATTAGTATTATCACTATGATACTAGTCTTTAATATCCAGAGTGGTGATATTTCAACGAATATAAAACTTAAAAAAACTACGATAAAGTGAAAATCGCATCATTTCAACCGCTTTGAAGAAACCTGATTCAAGAGGTATAACCACAGTCTGATTCACCATAAATAAAAGATTTTTTTAAATCTAGAATATATATATTATAGCCCTGATTTAGAACTATTAATATCCAAAATAATAAATAAAACGGCTTCCGATGATGTACTACTGTAGTAGGGTTTGTAAAACTCGGAAGCTTGGGAAGAAAATATATAATAAAGCAAGAAACGCATCCTCGGAAACCCCGCTTCATTTATCATTCAATATATTGCAGAAGATTTTACTTTCTGAATATATTATAGACACACAGATTCTAATAGACAGCTCAATTATAACATTTCAGTAATGTAGATTCGTGACCTAGAAGTTTCCATGTCACGCCTGGGGAAAATATAGGCTTTTTTAATGTCTACCATCAAACTGGGGGCAACCTATGAGGCAATTCTCAATATTTCTGTAAAACCTCATGTCCCTACCTTAACTTTACCCAAGAAAGGGACTTAGCTAAAATAACTAAATATATTTGTTCATAGTGAAAATATCACAGGCGTCCATGAAGATGTTTTTTAGTGTTTAATATTACTCTATAGCTTTCGAGAGCCTGTAAGCACTTATAGAGGAAAACAAGATATAATTTCACTATTGAAAATTCAGTTTATTTTGTCATTTTCTCCTTCAGAAAGATTTTGCGGTCCGAAAGCTGGAAGGCCATGCACACATATTATATTCTCAATATAAAGAGAAACCTATAATATCTATATTTTATATAAAAATAAGGCTTATTTTGAATTTAATGAGTTTAATATATCCAATATTTCGATGGACCAATCATCTATTTTACTAGGTCTTTTGTTCTGAAGAGCCCAGCTTTATATATTTTCAAAAAATATCAATATTTACTTACCCTCCACACAGATGCCTGATGTTTACACATTAAATTGATGGGAGTCGGTGGAAGGATGGTCTAAACCGTTGGTTCTCGATCGCTACGACCCGGGTTCGACTCCCGCATTGGGCACTTTTTTCTGATTAAAAATAAATACTCCAATGTCCCCCGATTCTTGCAAAATTCCAACCCCACCAGCAAGTGCAAGTAACTAAACGATGCTTCGGCATATTTGTAAGTGCAAAGTCGAATTTCTTTTCACATGTGTAGACATGTGGTGCACTTACAGTAAAAGCAGTCGTTAACTACCCACCATGATTATCATGGCCTGTAACACGTATACTAGGGATAATTACAAAAAACATAATTACATTAAATTGAAAACAGGGGATAAATTTACTAAATATTTTTATGAAAATATCTGACAATTCTAGCTCATGATGTTAAGAGTCGTGAGATAAACCCATAATTTAATGTTAAACCCTGTTATTAGAAGTTCTGATAGAGACATGATCTATGAATCAGGTTTACATCTTTCATCTAACAAATTCTATTAGAAGGATCAATCATTGATTTTATCGATTACGAGAGACTTGATTGAAGATCACCGAACTTAAAGGGGTATACTCTAGAGGCTGGAGTAATGCTCGTGCATGGGTTACAGCTTAACTTAACGTAAGGTAGTTAGCAAACCCGGTCTTATATTTTCATAAAAGCTATACACAAAACATAAGAAAACACAAATAAAATTCTAATAAATTTAATTCAAGAGATTTCTCTGTTATAAAGATATGAGGAATGATCAAAAATATTTTGACATGATTATAGGGGGGGGGGGGGTTACAAAATTAAACAAATATTTATTATTTAGGGGATCATAAAATATAAAAAGGGGGGAATATCTCTGCCTATTGTTTTTATTATATTTTTATGAAGTACAATTCTTATACTATTTTATAGAGTGTGAGAGGCAAAAATTTATTATGTCTTCATAAAAGAAAGACCTCTCGCTTTTTGTGTGAAATTTATAAATACAAGTATCATGGAACGAGAGAGAGAGGGCTGTACATTTATTTTAATTATAAAATAAACATACGTTTAGAGGGTGTCTTGTACGCTTTTGGCATACTCAAAAAGATATGTCTATAGAGGTTAATGGTTCTTGTTTTTTCTCGGCCTAATCCATTTTCAGTGTCTCTCACTTTTTCCATATGTGCTTTACACCAAGTTATCTTATTTGTATAACGTCTCCTTTTGTGCATGCTAAAAACTCTTTGGCCACATCTAAGACGCCGTTATATGTTGTAAAATAGATTGAAGAAAGAGAGAGATGTGATATTAGACTAAGAAACAGAAAAAAGTTGGAGGAGGAGCTAATTCTGGCAAGTAGGAAGGATGTCTCAAGCCACAGGACGCCACGGTATTGTAAGAATACATGGATTTTCCAGCCACCGCAATAGATGAGTATTGATTAATTTTTTACACTTTTTTTTACATTCTTATATAATATATCTACATGCATATTCAATACTTTAAATGCTCCTTATTCATATTTAAGCAATTATTTTGCAAACTTACAATTAATTTTTTTAACAATTGGTTTTTAATATATGAAATATACATAACAATTATATCTAGTTGTTTTGTTTCCTCTAAACCTTTATCAGTTTGTTAGGCATTATTAAGGTCTTACTATACTCTACTATTATAAAATTCATGAAAATTCAAACAGGTGTTGAGACACCATTCACTTATTGTAGATTTGAGCTCTACACATAAAAGATCCAGAAAGTGCAATGGATGGTTAAAAAGTGAAAGTTGCTCTTTTTCGCGCACGAATACCATATTTTTCAGTTAAAAAACAAATAACATTGCTGTAAATGGTACACAAACTATTAACATGAAATTATGAAATACCCTCGTTGTAAAACTGAGCCAAATACCAATTTTATTTCAGGTCGCACTTCTAAGAAAGGATATAATGGATCATCAAGATAAAGTATTTACAGGCTGTAAACTGCTCAATAAAAAATTAAGGTACATCACGTAATGAAGCCATAGCGCCCCTAGAAAATATTTTCAACAAAATA
>CP092867.1:52670611-52702159 GCA_030710605.1 Cordylochernes scorpioides
TCGTGAAAAAGGCGAATGCACTACCGCTATAAATGTTTCACGATCTCTCATCCAGAGTTGTACAACAATCTCACACAACAAAGGCGACTCTTATGCTGTTCATTAACTCATTGATAGCGCAGACGCGCCTGTCTTCCCAGATTTTTGCCAAGACACAGGCCTCATTTAACATTATAGAATTGTGAAATGGAGTTGACTGTGGTGAAACATCTTCACTATATGCATATTTAAATATTTGGTAAGGTTACACGTCTGAAGTTTTCAAGCGGCACATAATTCTATATTTATCATTTCGACGGGACTCCATCTGTAGGCGAAGTCAAGATATCTTTGTAATTTTGAAGCATAACTATGAGACCCGTGCGCCTATATGCTTCATGATTTTTTTCTCCTAATAAATCTATCAGGGAGCGAGGCCTATTCTAATTATTTTCATTATTTTATATCGGACACAATTGTGATAAAAATCATTCTTTCTAGTTTAAAGTGTTCCTCTTGCATTTATAAAACGAATAAATTCATAATACAGAGTGGTTTAGAATTAATTGGCCATATATAAAGTATCGAAATAATTGAAATGTATTATAATTTTCGTCATATTTATTACAAGCACTTTTTATCTATTGGCTATATATATATATAAGAATATAAGATTTCACATGAATATTATTTTACAAAAATCATATTTTTCATTCTTATTAGTTGAATATTATCAGCACACAATCGTTTCAAATTTAATCTTTCTTGATATATTATGTTTCGTAGCCAAACCTAAGAAAACTATCCATTCTCACAGCGATTGTCTGCCTTAGTGGTTGAAAAAATGCTGATATTCATGTAAGGATTATACATTTATATAATAGTGTGTGTAAAACACTTGGTGAATATTGATCTTGACCGCTGTTTTATTGATTCTACTAAATGCTCTGACGTGAGAACGGCTTGGTGGCGGAACTAGAGAAAGTCTCAGAAGCCAAGAAGATTGAGGCCGTTCGAAGATCTAAAAAAGTCACTAGACTGACGAAAAAGACGAAACAAGTCAAAAAGATGCCAATATATAGGAATCATTAGAGAAGGTGACAGATCGACTGATACGTGGCCTTGACATAAGGAAATTCATTTCTAATAAAATTCAAATATTTTCTAGGAAGAAACACTTTTCATATGTTCCAAAATTATAAATAGTGTAACAGCTCAAGGTACTAGATACAATTCAACGCGCCAGCTTACCATCATGTAATCATAAACAAAGAAATAAAGTTTTATTGAGAGTCCGCCACACTCAAGACAGGGCGAGGGCCACCTCATAAAGTCATTTCCTCTCGGAGGAACTTCCAATGAGTCTTACGACCGCCACTGGACACCGAAAAACGGGCGGACAACAACATATCATCTTTCCTCTCATATATATCACACCCTTCCTGAACCTTGTCGCGTCTTCGGCGCTTGCCTCTCTCTGAGGTGACATCCAACCTGCCTTATCCTTTGTGTCACCCATTGACGCCTGACCATGAGGTCTATGACTGCTAGTGCTTGTGGGGTACGACATATATTTATAATATTCAAGTAGATATACAAGGTGCGTTCATTAATTTCCAGGACTGTTCTGTATCTTTAAAAAAATAAAACAAATAAAAAAACTAATTTTATATTTTTCAAAATTTGCCCCTCCTGCTTCAATACACCTGTTCCATCTTTTTTTCCAATTGTCGAAGCAAGAGATAAAATCACTTTTTTAGAGGTTCCTTAAGGTTGCCTTCGATTCAGCTTGTATCATATCAACGTTGTCAAATTTCCCTTCTTTTAACTTCATTTTAAATTTAGGATAGAGGAAAAGGTCATTGGGGGCTAAGTCGGGGGAATAGGGTGGATGAGGGATCTGTATGGTTGAATGCTTGGCCAAGAACTGCAAAACAACCTGGGCTGTGTGCGGCCTAGCATTATCGACGTGAAGTATCCAGTCATTGTTTTGCCATCTTTCAGGTCTTTTAAGGCGCACTGCCTCCCTTAAGCGCCTCATTATCCCCAAATAAACCTCTTGATTAATTGTACGTTCGAAAGGAATAAATTCATGGTGAACCAAACCATTAATATAAAAAAATGTAACAAGCAATGTCTTGACATTGGATTTTGTAAATCTTGCCTTTTTGGGTTTCGGTTCCCCTCTTTCAATCCATTGGCTGGATTCACGTTTGGTTTCCGGGTCATACTGATACACCCATGTCTCATCCCCGTTAATGATTTTTTTGCATCCATTCTGAATCGGTCCGAGTCATTTCAACCATGTTTTTGCAGACATCTATTCTAACCTCCTTTTGTTCCTCTGTTAGAATCCGGGGAACAAATTTTGAAGACGTCCGGATCATGTCCAAATCTTTTGTTACTATTTGATTACACAGTCCTACAGATAGTTCAGTCTCTGAAGATAAGTCTTTAATAGAAATTCTTCAAACAAGCAATAGCAGCTATCAGAGACTGGCACACAGAACAAATATCGCAGATCTCTGATCATGTAGCAATAATCTATGAAGTACATATAACTGACAATTTCACCACAGCTACTAATTATTCCACATGGAAATTCAGTGAAGAAAAGGCGAACTGGTCAAATTTTGGCCAGAATTTCATTAAAATAGATCAAAATAATATTGAAAACCTTTTAGATACAGCAAATACAAGGAAAGACGTCGATAGCGCGGTAAAAGAACTTTCGAACACGCTCATTAAAGCAGCGTATAATACTCTTAAACTAAGAAAAAACAAACAAATAAAAAACAACATAAACAGATGGTGGAACGCGGACTTGACACGCCTTGAGAGCTATTGTAAATACCTCCGTAACTCCTATTATCGGGCGAAAAATCCCTCTATCCATATTCAACAACAGTATAAAAGTGCAAGAAACAAATACGTCAGGAAAATAAATAAGGCTAAAAGAATGTCTTGGAGGTTTTTCTTAGAGGACATCAAATCAAAAAACCCATATGGAAATTTATACAGGGTATACAAAAATATTAAAAACGGTTCTAACCGAAAGGGCATTTTGGAAATCTTAGAAGTAAATAAAGATGAACAACGATTCCAGAAGACAGTAGAACTTTTGAACAACCTTTTCCCCGATGATAGAGATAATGAAGACACAACCTTCCACAAAAACATAAGGAACTATAATTTAGGATTTCATAATAAAGAAAATATAATAATAACGCCCAATGAAGTAAATGGAATCATTGATGAGCTAAACTCAAAGAAAACGCCTGGAATTGATAATATTTCTAACAAAATGATAAAACATACTAAACAACTAATAGTTCCAATACTGGTGAAACTTTTTCAAAAATGCTTAGATTTAAATTATTATCCGAATGAATGGAAAAAATCTGAGGTAATAATTATTCCCAAACCAGGTAAAACAGACATGAAAATTTATAAAAGCTACAGACCCATTTGTCTCAACTCAAACATTTCCAAAATATTTGAAAAAATAATTAACAACAAACTAATACAATTTTATGAAGACTCAAATCTGCTTAACAATCGTCAACATGGATTTAGAAGATCAAGATCTACTATCTCTGCATTAAATCAAATTGTCAAAATAGCTCTAGAACATAAAAACAAAGAATATACAGCTATAATCGCAGTTGATATAAGTGGAGCGTTCGACAATGCATGGTGGCCGATGGTGCTGAAAAGACTAGATGAGGACAACGTTCAAGCTTCAATAATAAAACTACTACGGTCTTTTCTTATTAATAGAAGAGTGAGATTTAGATACTCATCAAATGAAACCCACAAAAAATTAAGCAAGGGATGTCCACAGGGTGGGCCTATATCCCCTACAATATGGAATATTATTCTCAACGATTTATTGAATAACTATTCAGAATCAAACAGTGAAATCATTGCTTATGCGGATGATTTAACTGTGATATGTTGGGGAAACAACTTGACAGAACTTTGGAATACAACAGGAAAGGTCATGGAGAGAATATTAGACTGGTGTGGGAACAATAAGTTGACCGTATCTGAAGAGAAAACGAAAATCTTATACTTGTTTAATAGCAAAATAGCTGCAAAAATTCCTAACACTATCACTGCCAATCAGGTAGAAAAACTGAAGATTATGGGAATAACTTTTAAAAATCATAGAAATAAAAACAAATTGGATTTTGTGCCCCATATTGATGAGATTATTACTAAGACAAATAGAGCTAGTGGATACCTAATTGGATTAACCGGGAAAGCATGGGGACTGGACAGTAAAAGAAGAATAGAACTCTATAAGACACTGTTTCGAAATTCACTAACTTATGGTTCCACGATCTGGTACAACTTTATACCCAAAAAAGTCAAAGATAAATTAAACTCTCTGCAGTACAAAATTTTGAAGCACAGTACACAGGTTTATAATTCAACATCTTCAAACTGTACTCATATTGTTGCTAGAACACCAAAGCTCACGGATTTTATTGAAACAAATTTACTAAAAATGAATATTGGATACAAAAAATCAGATCAAACTAAAAGAAAAATGATATCTAATTTTATAAACCAGAAATTTGAGGAATTCTATGGAGGTGCCAATGATAATTTCAAGGGATTCTTTGATACTTCAAGAATTCCTAACTATGTTCAACCCAACTTCTATAACGTTCAATTTTTTAATGGACATGGTGACTTCAACACATATTTGTTTAGAATTGGCAAAATTGGTTCACCTGCATGCACTTGTGGAAACGAACAACAAACCCCTGAACATCTTCTGATAGACTGTCCATTAACTTCTGATCTAAGGGAAGAAAACCAACTTTACCTGACTAATACAAAACAAGCTGCTTGCAATAAAGACCAATACATCAAGTTTAATAGATTCTGCAGGATGTATATTTTGAGGCGAAAGTGTTGACTGTACATACAAGGTATGTCCCATAAGTTCCCGGACTGGGTCCATAAAAAAAAAGGTAAGATTTTTAAATTTTTTTTTAATTAAAACATTTCAAAGTAATCCCCCCTTGCTTCAACGCACCAGCGCCATCGTTTCTCCCAATTGTCGAAACAGTTTTATTGGCCTCTTTTGGAATGCTCTTCAATGCCAGCAGCGATTTTTCTATTATGTCTTCCCTGGTGTCAAAATGTCTTCCTTTTAGAACTGCTTTGAGTTTGGGGAACAGGAAAAAGTCATTTGGTGCGATGTCTGGGGAATAGGGTGGTTGAGGTAGGATTTCTGTCCCGTTTTTCGCCAAAAAACTCGTCACCAAGTGCGCTGTGTGAGGGCGGGCATTGTCATGGTGTAGGATCCAGTCACCATTAGTCCATTTTTCTGGCCTTTTTTTTCGAATCGCTTCCCTTAGACGGCGAAGAATGCTCAAATACATTTCCTTAATAACTGTTTGGCCTGCAGGAAGATACTCGTGATGAACAATGCCCTTGTTATCCAAAAAAGCGACCAGCAACACCTTGTTTCTGGATTTCAATATCCTGGATTTTTTGGGTCTAGGCTCACCCTGACCTCTCCACTCGGCAGATGGACGCTTGGTTTCAGGGTCATAGCCATAGACCCATGTCTCGTCGCCTGTGATTATCTTGTCTTTCCATTCCGGATCCGTTCTTGTCATTTCCAGCATGTCCTCACAGGTTGCAAGCCGACACAGTTTTTGCTCATTAGTGAGGAATCTTGGGATGAATTTTGCAGGAGTCTTTTTGAGCCTCAAATCTTCGGTTACGATCCTTCCAATCGTTGTTTTAAAGATGCCTGTGTCTTGCTATAGCTCCAGAAAAGTGGTTCGAGGATTTTATTTTATCAAATCGGTGATTTTTTTGCACATTTTAATCAGTCCTTTGAAATTTTGGGCGTCCCTGACTAGGATCATCTTCAATGGAAATTCTGCCAGCTTTAAATCTAGAATGTCATTTAAAAACAGTTGTTCTCTTTGGGGTGTCATTGGGGAATGCTTTATTAAGCATTTCAAAAGTTTCGGTTGCTGATATTTGAAGTTTCACGCAAAAATCTATGCAAATCCTCTGCTTCAATTTTTGTTCCATCGTAAATTCGCCGCAGCGCAAGGTGTAACCTTTAAATAAATTAGAATAACTTTGGCGCACGCGCAAGTACCGCCTCGATATTGGTACCACCGTGTAGCCAGATATTTTTTTCTATAATAAACTGTCAAATATATTTACATTTTTCATTTATTTATTTTTTTATGGACCCAGTCCGGGAACTTATGGGACATACCTTGTATTTCAAGCTACTACTTATAATTGCTATATGTAAAATTTGACATTGAACGTTTAATTTTAATGTTCAATTGTATTAATTGTATATAATTTAAAATATACACGCAATTATCCAAATTGTGGATATGGCGTGTCTCTCCCAACTGTTAAATAAATAAATAAATGTCCAAATCTTTTGTTACTATTTGATTACACAGTCCTACAGATAGTTCAGTCTCTGAAGATAAGTCTTTAATAGAAATTCTTCTGTTAGATTTAATTAATTCCTTTATTTTTAGCTTGTTTTCCTCGCAACGTAATGATCTTGGACGCCCAGTATGCTGATCATCGTTTACCTTTTCCCGACCTTTTTGGAAGCGTGAAAACCATTCAAAAGTTGTTGAACGGGATAAAGCTGCATCGCCAAAAGCTTCTTTAATCAATTCATACGTCTCAGTAGCACTTTTTTCAATTTAAAACAAAACTTAATGCAGATTCTCTGCTCTTCGAAAATGGCCATTTTAAAATTAGAAATGCGAACCTTACAAGGAAGTTGTTTTGTTCTATTTTTAGATCGGCGCGTGCGCCACGAGACTCATGCTTTCAGTCAGGTGTGGTCGAATGTCCAATATTTAACTCTGTATAAAAAATCTTCTTTAGCTTTTTTATTTATTTTATTTTTAACCAGTCCTGGAAATTAATGAACGCACCTTGTATATTAAGAAAACATTTTAAGAATTTATTACAGAAAATTTGTTCTTTCGTAAAGCGGTACAAGAAGATTTGCTGCTGAATTGAAAGCGATCTTCACCTCACGTAGATGAAGGTGAAAGTCTTTCAAAGCGTGGTCGTATTCTATTGTCCCCCGGACCTTTTGTTGAAGTTCGTAAAGCAAGGACCTTACGCCGGGGAACACCTCGACCCTGGATCTCGTTCCATCTCTTCCCAGTAGGAGATTGCGGCGGAAGGAAGAAGCGTAGATGCTTCTGGGCGCTAGGAAACAGCGAGGGACGTTGAGCATGCGTGTATTGATAGTATAAACCAGGTTTTCATTCGTTTTATCAACAACTTTCAGATATTGTTTCCATTGAAAATTTCTTTTTTCGAAATTATTAAGAGCTGCTTCTATATCCAAATACATTTTTTTATTATCAATAAGATGAATAAGTGAATCATCAGTTATATTAAGATATTTCTTTGCCAGGGCTATCACACCATCAAAGTTACGATAAAGAAAAATCTCTTGAGTAAGGATAAAAGCATAGTAAAATGCTAGTTGACCGCATGTCCTGTGAATTACAAAGTGTGGATCGACAAATTTGTTGTTGTATTCGATGGTATTCAGAATTGTATTGTAGGCAGGATAGTAATCCGTGCTATAGGAATTGTTTACTTTGAGGATGATCTGAGCAGAGGGCACTGCGGCGAATGTCTCAAATATAGAGGTTTGATCATGAGCAAAGAGAAAATCATTTTGATCGTATACCCTTTGCAATTCGTCACTCCATTTGGGATCAAGGACATCTTTTATGTACGGTATCATCATTCTTATTGTACTTTGGAGTCCCGAAAATAAGAAAGGACTTGATTTCAAGCAGATAACATTACCATTTACGCAGTCCATCATATTTATAAAAGCAACAACGTTATCAAGATGTGAGAACTGTTGAAACATATATTCATAAGATCCCATATGGTTGAAATCACCAGCATCGAATGCACAGAAGATTATGGTTCTCCGAGGTTTCCATCCGCTCTGGTTCATATGGCCGAAGACGTGAGAAATCTCAAGCATGGTGGCCATGGCGGAACCGGATTTCAGAGCTCCACGATCAAAGGCGTCGTAGTGGCCTCCAATGACGATATAACGATTGGGTTCCTTGATTCCCATTATATATCCGACGATATTAGTTATTTTACTCAACCTATCTTGTGTTTCTACAAAAAGCTTTAATTTCAAATTGTCTCTTAACCCTGGTCCTATGCCTCCAGAATTTTGTACCCATTCTATTGGAATGTTTTGTGTAGTATTATTTAATCTTGATAGAATAAATTTGGCATGATCATAGCCAATATTTATAGCTGGAATGGTAGGTAGATTCATCATCCTTTTGGGAATGCGTAGGTAGAGATTCTTCCGCGAAGATACATATTCAGGGGCAGAAGGATCGCCACTGCCATATTGCGCTATGCCAAACTTGGCTATAGAACCCGAAAGCCACCAAGAATTTGGGTAAACGTCCTCTTCTTCGATTCCCTGCATTGCGACGATGTTCTTATCAAGGTAAAAGATTGCGCCTATTGCCCCGAGTGTTTCAGCAAGTTTTAATTTCTTAGCTAATAGATCAGAATCATCTTGACGGATTAAAACGATTCTTCCTGTAACATTGATACCATAGGTATTTAACAAGTTATAATCATCTATCGTTCCATTATTCACATTTACGGGATCACCGCCGACTTCTCCGCTTTGAGCATATGCAACATACATAGGAAAAAAATTACTTCCATGTTCGTATTGGATTGAATTGTAGATTTCGTCTTTATCATCGATTATAGAAAAATGACTATGAAAAGCAAAATTTGGAAACGAAAGAAGTACAAAATGCTCAATTTCGTGAATGTGCTCTACATGTTTGAAGAGTTCTTTTTTAATGAATTCTGCAACTATTTCATTCCTAGGGCTGCCAGCGGCGTGTGATTTTTCTGAAATGAACGTAAAAAGCTTTTTGATTTCGCTACTTCTGAATTCACTTAGCTTCCTAAGCGCAAAATTATAATCGATTACGAAATTGGAATCAACATTTCGAGTAATGTAAGCAGGCAAGAGTAAATACCCGAACAGAAATCCAGTCAATGCCACTAAAAATACACAAACGAATGATATAAAGAAATTCGCCATACTCGAAGATTGACGTTTTTATATTAATTCGGGCATTTTTTGGAGTAATTCAAGCCCAAAATAAAAAATGTTATTTTTGATCCTAATCGAAACTATGGGAACAAAATATCTTTAAATAAACATTCTATAATTAAATTCCTTTTTTTTTTGGTTATTAGTTAATATAAAGATAACGAATTTTCTTGGGTGCTCTGACCCACAGATTTTATATTATTCTATCTTATAAGCCTGAATACTCTAAAGGTGTGCATGAAAATGTTTTTACTTGAAGCCAATATCAATATTATTTCACTAAATTTGATATCAAGAACCGAATTGCATCAAATTTCAATGTGTGTCATATTATAAACATTTTGTCACCCAAGAAAAAAACACAAGAGTGGTGGTGGTGTCTTGTTCAGACCGTCAATTCCTGATTTTGTTGCTTAAAGGAAAGGGAGGCGCCATTGTCCCGTTTCAGAGTTCCCTGTTCACTGTTACCGTAGCGGCTCGGGGCTCAGGACACCGTACTTCGCCCTACAGGGCAGACCATTACTTGAGCAATAGAGTATCTTTCACAAAACAGTTAGTTAGGGTAAATACTGTCAAATTTACACCACCATTCTAAATAGATAATTGGGAATTATCAATTCGGCCAATTTTAGCTTTGAATAAGACGACCCTCTTATACACACACACACACACACAAAGCCTTTATTAAGACGTTAGTCTTATACAGATTCTCCGTACAAGGTGCAATATCAGGAAAAGAGCAGCACAGGAAACCAGTAGTTCCGCAACTATATACAATTATTAGTAATAAGGAAAAGTAAGATTTAATATGAAAGGTCGACGCCATCGCCCCAAGTCTTCAATTCGACCCTCTTATAGGAATGATTAAATGAAACTGATTTGAAGGTCATTTGTTGGTTGGAATTTGGTTTCTCCTGAGGAGAGTGACAGAAAGTAGCTGAAACGTCGAGAATTAAATAAATTATTGGTTGATGCTTAGATGATTGAAATTGATTCATTTATTCATTCAAACGTGTTGATATTACTGCTGGAAAAAACTTAAAAATCCGAACCACTTAAACCACGGTAACCAGCAATAGTCGAACAGAAAAATAAATACAATATCTTCAACATATCTACTAATAAATTAATTTTATAGGAAACTCATTGCCTACAACAGACAAAACCTATTAAACTGGCAAAATTAAACTACTAAACAGTCGTATTAACGCGTATGACAACTCGTATAATTCATAGTATAATTAAAGGTAATTCATCACTTAATAAGGTTAGCCTTAACCTAACACTCCATATAAAAAAATAAGATTTATCATTGTTAACTGCGATCTACACAATAATCAACCTTCAATATGTACGAATACTTCTGTAATTCACTATGGCATGCTTGAAAAAAAAACGCTGTTTTATGACATTATAAAATTAATAAACCTATTTTTATTCTAAAATATTTCACTTTAAAATTAAATACACTCGTGGACAGAAGTTGAGGAAGTGGTAAGTCTTTGGTTTCGCCGGTTGCCTGTTTCTTTCTTTTTTAAGGATACAATTTTGTTCACCTTTGGTTATCTCGTGTGTCTTCGATAAAGTTCACTGTATCAAATATCTTTCAGAGTTATTGTCTGAATCCCGATATATATGGTAAGAGGAACAACTTCCTTATGTTTTTTCCATGAGTGAATTATGCGCTAGATGGAAGAGTGTGGAAAAAATTGTCCATGAGTGTATTTTATATTTTTAAACCGCTTATGTAATTATTAAAATTGTTTTCTTTTTTAGTAGTGAGCGATTGGTAAAACAAAAATAAGTACATGTTACTGCGTCATGAAAAATTATTAAAGATAGGACTTAAAGTGTTTGTAAATATGTATTTGCACACTTATATGGTTTATGATTTTTTTTTATAGAAAAATAAAAAAGGCATCTTCTTATCGTGCAAATGAGAGTTGCTGATGGCTTGCGCCATCTATCGGAATAAACATCAACAATTCGTTGATTTATTAATTATTCCAGAATGGTCCAAATACTCATTCTTGATTAATTAAGAAGAGCTAACCGCGTACGCGTTTCGGGCTGTTGGCCCTCGTCAGCTTGGTGCAAGCTGTACCTCATGACCAAAACACTGGTCATTCAGGCATTCTGAAAAATCATGAAACGGGTAGAGAAAGCCAGAATTGCGTGAAAACGCTAAAAATGTCAAATATAGAAAAAATGTGATATTTTACTGGGATAAGGTGCATAAATTAAGAAAAAAAAAGAAAAGAACATCTCCTTATCGTGCAACTGAGTAACAGATAGAAATATCTTATCGACCTGGATAAGCTCTAGTTGCATCAAATAGAAAGGTCGAAACTTTCTTCAACATTTCATCTGTAAGAATAATTTCACCTATATTATCCACTCGGATATTATCTCTCCAACATAATCTATCTCTGGCCTTCTGTTTACAGAATTCTGTGTTGTAAGAATGAACAGATGAGGTGACAATATCCAATAAATGAAGTCGAAGTGACAGCTGCAATAACATGTTAAGTTGACACTTCCATCTATTCCCTTGATCAGCTCTTCTTGCTTTTGCAAACTTGCACCTTGTAGCCTGCAATGGTTAAACGAATTAATTTATTTTTTACCAATTACAGACAATTTACTAACCTTAATTTGAACATTAATTGGAAGCTATGAGGTGTTTTTCCACACCTCAATCACAACACAAGTTCTCCTTTTCGATAACTTTTCTAATTGTGCAGGATGTATCTTCCTTTATCTAGTTAAACTATATATTTTACGAAAGTTTCTACCAATTATTTCATCTAATCAGTAAAGACCTTTATAATTAAATATTTCAGAATTTTGTCTTGTTGATCCGTGTAATATATATATCACCAACCCATTGGTGACTAACGTGGCAACGGCACCAATTTTCTAATGAAGAGCACACCTACCCACATATTCACCTGCCCAGCGATGGCCGCAGCCTTACAGAAATTTGACATGGACCCAGAGCAGCAGCTTTACACACCCAAGATTGTGAACATTGCTGCTGCTGTGATAGATGCATGGAGACATCTGAGGCTCTTCATTGACACGACAACAACCAACCCATTCTCAAATATAGAATTAAGATAAAACCACTAATTCACACATTTAAAAGTATAATAAATCTATTACATCAGTCTTCCTCTGCAAATACATAATTAAAAATCCTTATGAAACTTACTAATCATTATAAATGATTATAAAATACATTTAATGATTTTTCCAAACTTTTACTACTAGATTCTCTCTTATTAAAAAAATATTACAATAAAAATTCACAAAATTGAAAGATATTTTCTATAGAGAGAGGAAAAATTCCTATTTAATTTTTTCTTTAAAAATAAGGAAATTGTTATCAGGATTCTGTATTTGTTCTTTGATTCCAACCTCTTTTATTATTCATTTCCATCCAGTAGCGCCGGAGGGGGAACGTTCTTATTATGTAGATTCTCCAATGTGTATATTCATAATATAACATTATACATTAGGGCGCAATCTGTTATAAGAAATTCAAACTATTTCAGACATGTATTGTTCTTTAAAAAAATCAAACAATATAATTTTGAAAGGAATCATACATGTTTAAAATAGTTTCAATTTATACATAATATGGTCATTAAAACACCTGATTATTCTATACTTATTAAATGAAATAGCATGTCTATATTATATATATTGTTGCACCATGCTGCGGTTTGGTAGATTCTTCAGTCTCTGATTCTCTCCTCAGACATGTCTTGCATTTTTCTAGAACGTGTCTCAACCATCCTACAAGGTTAAACCAGTCATTAATAAGACAACTATAATTTTAGATAACACCTTTTTGTGATGTTGATTTCTGCAACAGAAGTAACTGAATGACAAACATAAAGTAAGTCTATGAGAACATTTTTGGAATATGTAAGACTAGAGAAGGAAATACACAATATCTTTGAAATCTAAAAGATAGTTCTATAAGTAGAAGAGAAAAATATATGGCAATATCGGTTCACCTCAATTGATTGTGCATTGAAGGCATCTATAAAACCTTAACGTAATTCCTACATAGCTCCATCCAAATTTTATATTCACTCAATTTGTCACATCACCCGGAAAATTCCAGAAATACTTACATAAAAAAAGGTCTATCAGAAACACAAAATTGTTCCTGCGGAGAAACTAAACAAACTGCTCTTCACCTTATCTACGACTGTCCGAACTTTTCAGAAGTGAGACTTCGTTGTTCCCCGATCTAAATGATTTAACTCTCTTACATCAGCCACTTTGTCTATATAAATTTCATAAACTCTGTCGATTAATACATGTAAATGTATGAATATTTGTGATTTTAAGTTCTAATTTTTTAATTATTTTGTTTGTTTGCTCTCTAATAGGGGCAAATATTTCAATATCGCGCCTGATTGATTGTTAAATAAATAAATAAATATTTATTTATATCAACATATATAGATTTAAGTTTGGAATATATTCAAATAGAGTGTGTATTTGACACTGTGAAAAACCCTCAACAAATTTGGAAAGACAAACATTAAGAATTACACGGCAATTTATTAAAAAGAAAAAAATATATAAAATACTATAAAGACGCAATTAGGATAATTTGCAGAATAGTGAAATATTAATATAAAAATTAGTAATCTGTTCATGAAATAATAAATATTTCACTACCATATATTAAAGGACATATATTGGATAAATAAATAATTTATTTGCTAATATTTCGGTTTGCTGAACGCCAACCTTTGTCAAGGTACATCAACGTATTTCTTTGGATTTAAGTGAGCTAAGCGCAACACAGCGTCAATAAGTTATCAATAAAATATTATCATACACTCATTAACAAAACATAAGGAAGTTTTATAATTTGATGTCAAAGGAATGAAGATAAACCCAGATTTGACTAGATCCTACAGGAACTGCCATAACTGTTACAACACCTAACTCACTCCGGACCATATATACAGTTTTCCAGCCATCCTAGCTATATGGCAGACATCAATCCAGAAGAGGACATCCATACGGACAAGGCACCTTGGTTGGCCGGTATTGTGATCAGGGTTCATGGACTTATCTGATCTGCTCCATGGACAAGACAACACTCACCATAATTTGATGTCGCCGGATGTCTTTTTTTGGAAGGACGCAGATGCAATTTTGTTCACACTTGGCTATTGGTGTGTCTTCAATAAAGGTCACTGAACTATCTTTCAGAGTTATTGTCTGAATCCCGATATAAATGGTAATAGGTACAACTTCTTCAAATTTTGTCCACGAGTGTATTGACGCTTAGCTTGCTTATACAAAACAAATAGGTTATTAAAATTCAAAATTATTTTAAAGGCGTAAGATTATTTTTGATATTAATAATATTTTATATTGATAAAGAACCTTACGCCTTTAAAATAGTTTTGAATTTTGATAACAGATGGCGCGCTAGTGCATCATATTATAAATAGGTTATTGTAACTTGATAATGGTATACATTCAGTCAACTGCAATATTAGTAAACAAATACTTTTTCGAACCAATATCCCTTTTTTATATAAAGATTTATTTATGGAGAGAGAGAGAGATTGCTATATTTTCGAAATGATATGTACCTATGTTTAACGAAGTTTTTTCTCTACGATGCAAAAGGAGGTTGTAAAATTAAAGCTATGTTTATATTTAAAGGAATATCATATATCAAATATTTCGCTTGAAGAAATATTGTAAATGTTTATTTTCATAAAAACATTCTTACAAAGGCAACAAATTGATCTTCCAAATACAGCGAAGGCTGAAAATGGAATTAATGTTTAAATATTTACACAATGGTGGGTATTTTTCTTTTCTTCTGGCTCCCCGCACACTTGGCAAAAATTGGGTATTCGGGATTATGGAATCCTATGTTTATACAGATTGTGAAATACATGGTAAAGATATTTTAGTAATATGTCTTTGTACCTTTGGTTTTCTGCTTTTATGAATGAGATTTTAAATGTTGTATGCGCGCATACAGTAGATAGAAGCAAAAATTTCCTTTTTTTTTGCTTTATCTTCGATTTTCATATTCAGATTTCGTGAATTAATCCACAATGCTAATTTGCATCATATATTATAATATTCTCCTTTTATAATATTCAGCACATAGACAGAAAACGATTTATTTTAATAGAATATAACATAATGATATAAAATACTATTTTCTAATATTTTTGCCTCTTTTATATCTGTTCCCCTTTTTATACACAAATTATCTTACATTGTAAAAATTACACTCATTACAAAACTTAAGTTTTGATGTCTTGTGTCTTATTTTTTTAAGAAGACAAAGATTGTTCACACTTGGTTATCTCGCGTGTATTCAATAAATTTCACTGTGTATTAAATATCTTTTAGAGTTATTGTCTGAATCCCGATATACATTCTAAAGGGTACAACTTTCTTCACACAGACAATGAATATAAATATAACATATTTAGTTTATACACTATATATAATTTTTAAAATAAATTTTATTAGTTCTAAATGCTTCAATTCTTTATTTCTTTGTGCTTGTCACAATAAAGCAGAAATTTGATGGTCTATTAGAATGGGTTTGAAGAAATTCATTCAAATAATGTGTGCTTCTGATTTGTCCAGTTCTAACACAAGTACTTATAAATCTCTGATATTGAATATTATTAGTTAATTTTTTTATTTTATTTTTAAACCAGTTTAAGCTAATCACATTTATCTTCCATGTTAATTAATGTTAATTGACCGCTTCGTCTTTTTATATTCAATAATACATAAGTAGTACAATTAAAATTGTGAAAAGCGTTTGAAACTATAACTTTTTTCACAATGAGTTTCTTCTTATTTTATCTTGCGAAGTTCATTGTGTAAACAGTTTTATATAGTTTTTAAACACATAATTATATATATAAATATTTTATTTCCTTTTTATTTTGTATAAATATTTATTGTGTATTTTTAAATCACACACTGATTTTATACTCTGTTTTAATCATCATCCATTTTGTAATCAAAAGATGTTTCGAAAATAAATTGTTTTTGTTATTGTGTGAGTAAACAAATGTTATTAATTTAAATAGAAAAAAAAACAACAATATTCAAATGTAATATTGCTCATTGAAAAAGTTACTTTTCCCTACAAATTAACGGTTCCAAAATAGTGGGTTTTTCAAACATGTTTTTATTGTTATCAATTCATAAGGGAAAATAAATATTCTTTTCGAAAATGGAGAAAATGTGGTTAAACCAAATAAATTCCGATGGACAGTTCTAATCATACCGCCAAGTTGAAGGATTACAAAATGGGTCTTTATTATTATTTAAACCCCGGGGGGGAGCAGCTGGCTTAGATCTTGTAAAATATTCCAATCGCTGGAATTTCTCCATCCCTCCGGCTATTTGGGAACACGGATAAGTGGCTCCGCCGACACTTGTCATGTTGAGATTCCCTATCTGTGATAACCTAAATCAATAATAATATTTTAGGTACAGTTATCATCATGTTTTACCTATAGTGATGTCTATATATAGTTGTTTTTCTTGGTTAGTAGAGGCTTGTATGTAGGTAAATGCTCAACGTAGGTTGAAAACAAATTATTCTTCTTCTCGAGTCAATTCCGTTTGGTGAAGTGTAAGACGCATCAGTACCTCACAAAGAAAGAAGTATAGCCTTTCAAGTTAATATATGAATATCAACCAAACAATATATTAATCTTCATTATATATTACATTCTAAAAATATTATTGACAATATCTATTAAAAATAGAGCAATTATATTTCATATCTATATATACTCATAGAAAAAACTTAAAGAAGTTTCATATTTTAAATCGACGTCGTTAGGGTCGCTGGTATTTTTTTAAAGGAGACAGAAGATTGAAATTTGAAAATAAAAATAAATATTAAAAATAATTGCTAAGTATTCATCTATATATAATATATAAAGTGAGGGGGATACAGAGGCATATTTTGGTAGCTTCCACCGCGTTAATGCTCTGCCATCGATAGGAGCTCCGAGAGAGAAGAACCGCTGTGTGGCCTGCCCAGCTCTCTCTGACCTGATGCTCGCTAGAACACGGCCTAGTAAACATGCAGTGATGTAATACCGAACAAGCTCCTGTGAGAAAAAAACATCAACATCCGGAGTTTAATTAAAGTAGATCTCAGGAGAGCTAATGACTTCACCCAGAACTGAGCCTAATAATAGAGCAGGCTGTAATGAGATGTTTGGAGTGAATCGATTATGTGGTTAATTCGCTCCATTAACTAATTTTTAAAAGCGCTTCCGCATCAGATTTAAACCTCGTCCAATCGTCCATGATATCTCTCAAATAAAGGATTGTTCCCCATTGGAACCATCATTTTCTCACAGCTCACAGAGTTTCATATTTCAAGAGGAGATCAAGAATAAGAAATTCAAAACTTTATCCACATAATAAAAATTTCCATACATCAATAGAAACAGAATGCTACCTAACCGATGATTTCTCTTTACCAGTCAAATGATGTATAGCTCAATCGAGAACACTATTTACAGTCTTAAAAAAAAAAAAAACACGTTTTGACCTTTGAGGCAAAAAACTTAATGTGTACACTGTGTGACAGGGAGATTACTGAAGAACTTCCCCATTACCTGTTTAATTGTACAGCCCTTGATGCAGAGAGGAAGGCCCTGTATCAACAATTTAATGTACTAATATTTCACACTACGTATTGCTTTAAAAAATATCAGCAAACAAATCTAATGCGATAGCTTATTATAAATATTTTAGATCATCATTATGTAAGGACCAGTCAACAAGTGAATGACTATGAGATGAAGAGTAAAGCCAGTTCAATTTCACTAGCTATGTAAATAACACAAGATGCTTATTACCTTACCCAATTGGGAGAATCTGTATGGGCAAGTCCCTAATAAAGGCTTTTGTGTGTGGAAGAGGAGGAATCGAAAGATATAATTTCAAAGAAGGAATAAAAGCTAACGGTGATAAGATTTTTTATTAAAGCAGTATAAGCTTGGCGAGTATTCAAACAATAACGTCCTTCAATTGGCTCTGTAATACGAATACAAGAAACTAAAGGAGAATTGATATACAAGTATATACATATATGTATATTATATATAAATGTTATTTTATTTAAAATTGTAATTCCCAGAGCAAATTACTCTTTTAAGTACATACAACAAAGGTTTTACTGCAATAAGTGAGCTACAGACTAACACTAGAGATGACCCACCTGACATTCTTTTGATTCAAGAACCATATATTTTACATAAACTACTAAATTCCATTGGGACGCTTTTATTTAGTAATCAACTCTTTTTAGTATTGTTTTAACTGAATAATTCTCTAATATCTAGCACATATTTTATTATAAAATATTCCTTAAAACTTTTTTTTTAAATCTGTAAATTGCTTTTCTCAAATAATCACAATACTTTACACAATTTGATTTCATTTAACTAAATTTGCTTACTAACCCTTTGTACATATATCAATTGTGTTATATATATTTTTATCTTTTACTAACTTGCATACTAATTATGTACATATTTAAAATATCTTTCTTTCTCTTCTCTAAAAAATTGTGTTTATTTTTAAAGTTCAAGTGTCCCTAGGGGGACATAGCGCTCTAAGTCGAAATAAAGAAATAAAGTACATACAGATGTCGCCGCTTTCCCTTTATAAACCTCATTGTTGTTGTTTTCCTGTTGACCGGCTCAAACCTTTCTGTAGATATGTAAATATGTAATCTTTTATTTTCTTCTTTATGCCTCAAATCAGGTATTTCTTCCTTAATTATGTCTTTTATGTTCCATAAGCTCAATTAAAGCTAATTCTCATCTAAACTGTTTTTATTTATTTTCAAGATTTTCCACGAGTGCATACCAATACTATTTAGTACCAATGTACTCAATAGAACCAGTAAATATCATAATAATATTCTGTATCATGAAAATGATCAATAGTAACACTAATTCCAAATTCAGCAGAAATATTTTTGTGACATATATATGTATTGAGTAATTTACATAATTATCCTTTATTTTCTTGCATTCGTATAACAGCCAGTTGAAAGACGTAATTGTCCTAAAACTCGCCAAGCTCATAACTCTTTAATAAAGAGTTTCGTCGCCGTTTAGAGTTTCATATTTTAGCAACTTCGGAATTTGAGATAATTAACGAAAAGTGATATTTAATTTTCAGTGAAATTGTAATATTTTGGAATATAAATATTTATTCGCTTATCCAAAGTACATGTGAGTTTGATAACGATAGTGGTTAGCTACTGATTCCCCTTTACTCTGAGTACATCGCATATCTAGACATGTAGAAATCATTTCGAATATCGCACTTACAATGTAACAACGCCTTGTTTGGTTACTTGCATTCACTGGTGAGGTTGAACATGTGCAAGAAACATCAGCGTGTGTAATTTCCATTGAGATGAATATCGGAATACATTTTATTCTCTCACTTATCAGTCGAAAATTGACTCTCCAGTGAATATAGCTTTAGAAATGAATTTATTTTGTTTAATTCAAGTTAAAGAATCCGTAAACCCTTTTATAAAATTCGTTGTTCTTTTGATATTTCGACAATCCACTGTTGCCCTTTTGAAGAGATAATAAACTTCTTAGTGGAGTATTGTAAAGTAAGCTTTTCCTTTTTGAAAAGGGCGACATTGGGTGACCGAAACGTCAAAAGGACAATGATCTTTTATAAAAGGTTTGACGGAGTCTTCAACCGAGTTAAACAAATTTTAACCTACAATTATGACAATATATATTCTTTGCTTAGTTTCACAGAAGTTTAAAAAGGTTAATTATACAAAATTTGTTTTTAAATACCGATACTCACACATATATATTGGGTTGTAAAGAAAGTTCGTTCGGTTTTTGTATCCCTTTGTTTCATAACGGTTTTTGTTGTTATACGGTAAAGTGTTTATATTCTTTAAATAGTACTTGTTCTGCTCAACAAACCTGTATTATTTGTTTTTTGAAAAACGTAATGTTTTGTTCTATTTCCAGGCTTGAAAATGGAATATCCAGGAGGCAAAAACAACATTTTCGACATCTGCTTTTCTTCGCTTTTCATCGAGGTCTAAAAGCAGCCGAAGCAGCTCGGGACATATGCAAAGTGTATGAAAAAGGTGTCATAGGGGAGCGAACAGCACAAAAGGTCGTAAATAATAACAAATAATGCTTTTTTAAAATTAATTGTTATAATAAATGTTTTTGCCTTATTAAAAGTGCCGAATAAAACCAAAAGAACTTTCTTTACAACCCAATATATACATAAATATAAATATGTGAACTTATATAAAAATTTCAACTCATTTATATTTCAAAATTCGAATCGTAAAGATATCTTTGACACCTTTTATCTCTCTAAATAAAACCGCATAAAATAAGGAAACACTACTATAAAATACGTGGTATAATATATTCAAACACTATATATAAATTACTAAACACTACTTCTTTTATTAGTATAGACATTCCCCAAACCTTCGAATGCAGATGTTCAAAGTTCATTCAACACATTTCTCCGCCAGTTACAAGATGGGGATAATAGAACAACACAAGTACTAAAATCCATACTAAATTCATCTCACAACAGAGTACGAAGAATAAATAAATTCTGAAAGGAATAAGTGTCAAACTTTACGGAAATTATTTTTCCCTCTACGTTAAATAGAGAAAATCAAAAACAGAATTATTTTACGCATTCAATTTTCAGTTATAAAGAATTTTTTCCCCTAAATATGGAGGAAATCTATGATAAATTATTATTTGAAGAATAAATATTTTGTGTGTATCCCCTATATATATTTCAGCGTCGATATTTCGACTGGGCTTATTCTATCAAGGTGTTGGTTTGAATGGTAGATCTTCACGTGCTACAAGTCAGCTGTAATCGTCGCACAAGTTTTTTAGATGAAAGCATCTGATTAATAATTCCAAAATTTCAAAGTCGCATTATATAATAGGCTGGACTCGGATCTTTCATGTAAGCGGTCAGGATATGTTTTTTAATTTTGTTTTTTATATCAACACCTGACCATTATTTTATTTTTTCTTATTTTTAACATGATCAGAGTAACTACGCAGATTTGCGGTCTAAAATACCCGTTTTTATATTTCTCAGGAAGACTCTTAGACCATATTTTTGGCCTTTGAGATAAAACCTGAACAATGCTGATGAATTCCAAAATCCAGAAACGCATTCGTGGTTGGCTTTTCTTGATTTAACAAGAAAATGGGTTGGCCAAATATTGCGGCCCATGGGACTGTATGCTTCTGCGCCGAGATTTTTTGCTGCCCCTCCATCCTATTCATGTGCTATCTTTCCCCTTCTATCTCTTGTCTTCCAGCCGATCAATCTTTCAATATTATCAACCAACATTGACATTATTATAAAAACAGAGTTATAAAATGTTATTTTGTGGTATCATTATGATGATCTGCCACTTTCCGGCCTTCTTGTGGCGTCCCCTCTGATCGAATGATCGAGAAGACTGCCCTTGCCTTGAAGTACCCTTAGTGATGAATAGCACAGAAGCGTACGTACCTCCGGAGCGGCCTCTTGAGCAGAATGAGCATCATGAGTGTGATGTTGGCGGCCATGCCGAGGGAGCCGATGATGAAGAGGACCACGGCCTCCGTGGTGGGCGCGGGGTGACAGCGACTGGCAGCGGCTGTGCTGCCGTTGCTCACGCCGAACCGCACCACGTTAGCACCTGCCATCACACACCATCTCTGATTGGGGCAAATATTTCAATAATAGCTCGATTAAATCTTTATATCTCTGGCAGATTGTGAAGATTCCATTAGATCCCGTGTGTGGATCTCATTGAAGAAAGTCCGCCCTAGGCTGACGAGGGCCATTAGCCCGAAACCATAGTCTCTAGGTTGACGCTTTTCAGTTTGCCAAAACTGGTGTTGTGGCTTTGTTACCGACCCGAGGCCGCTAATTTGTGGCGACGGTCAATAGATGGCGTCTGGTTTTGACGTCTTTTTTTGACGATACTGGCGACCTTTGTCTCTTTAAATATTTATATAAATATGAATAAAAAGATTAGATTTTATAGAAGAGATGGGATCCTTTATTACAAACTGGCAAGTTTTCAATCAAAAGAACCTCGACGGGCCTAAAACCAAATAATAGCTTCTAGGTAGAATATATAATGATATTTGATCGGTATCTTGACAATATGTAATAATGAAAGTAATAGTTTTTATAATATTTAGGATATTTTATTCCATATAGAAGACAATATCTCTGATAGGGGTTTATTGGGGTTTCACAATTTTGGAGAATTTAGAGCAAATTTCAATAATAGCTCGAATAAATCTTTATAAATTTGACAGATTGTCAAGATTACATTAGATCCCGTGTGGATCTCATGGAATAAAGTCCGCCCTAGGCTGACGAGGGCCATTAGCACGAAACCATGGTCTCCAGGTGGATGCTTTTCAGTTTGCCTCTAAGATAAGGTCTAACAAGCTTAACCTAAGCTAAATATTATGAAAAAAAGAGAATAATATTAGCACGTCAAAATGAAGCCAAACTCAGTGTATAGTGGAAGTTATATATATAATGGGACGCCTATTATAAAAGTTAAAATAAAGGTGAAAAGGAAGCTGACCAGAAGACCCAGAGTGGTTGCCATATCTCGCCATCACAAGACTACGTAACTCCGATTTCCAATGTATTTACTGATACTGTTCATTGCTTTATCTTTTCTCTTCGTGGACTTCAGGAAGAGTCTTCATGTATGACGATATATCTTAGTAAAATGCTTCTGATGCTTTATACTTGAAGGTCTATGTACCCATGGATTTTAGGAATTGACAAAAATCTTTAATGGATTTCCGATTACCAAACCTATACTGAAAAACAATTGATCAAATGAATGCCTACATAGATAAACCATACCTCTAATCCTTGAACACCTAATGAAATATCTAACTCATCTACATCCCTAATTATCATTTTGTAATATTGTAAATAGGCTTGACAGACAACTATACTGATATGATTGACTGGATGACTCAATCTTCTACAAACGAAAAATAGCAGACCTGATCTCACAATGGAAATGATAATGCACATATAAAAAATCTTTTGATAAATTTACATAACAAATATATTTATGAGTAAGTAAATATTCACTAACTCCTTGTTAACGATAATTTTAAGCCTGTTAGAGGTATTGAGCTTGTCCCTTTTTCTTCTCAGCCAGAACGAGAGCACCAGCTCTTCCCTCGATCCAGTCTAGAAAGGTTTTATCCAAAAGACCAGATAAAGACGGCATGATGGAGGAAAATTTTTGCAGATGTTAAACCCGTATACCCGCTCATTTGGAAAATGATATGAAAATCGAAAATATCAGAATCTCTATTTAGAAAATTCGTTTATTTCAAAATGTATATGTGATAACCATTATGTATTTGAAAAATAGTGGAAAAGTGAAGTTGTATTAGGATAAGGTGGATAAATTAAGAAAAAAAGGACATTTATGCAACTAAAAGTTGCTGATGGCTTGCACCATCTGTCTGAATAAATATCTACTAATCGTTAATTTTTAACTATTCCAGAATTGACCAAATATCCTTTCTTGATTAATCAAGAAATGCTAACTACGTACGTGTTTCGGGCTGTTGGCCCTCATCAGCGTAATGCCTTAGTTAGTTTCTCTTGATTAATCAAGCGCACTGTCAAGAAATGCCTTTTTCTTAATTTATCCACCTGATCCCAGTACACTTTTACTTTTGTATGATTTTTTCACATTATGTATTTGTCAAAAATAGGAAATAGCTAGGCGATTAAAAAAATGTCTGGACTCGTGATTGATAGCCCTGTAGGCTACGAAATTAAGAAATAATAGGTAGATGACACTTTAATTGAGTTGTCCTATGCGTGATCAACTTCTATATATTTCTTTAGTAAAAAGAGTAGATCCTTAGGTGAAACGGTTCTCTCATTTACAATTTAAAAAAGGCGAAATTTCGACCACATGTTATTTAACTGGCTAAAGAAAAACAAAACGCTATCAAAATTGTTATAAGAATATTGATTAAATAAGCAATTTTACAAATCCAGTAGCTTAGTTAGGTATTCGATGTGGTTAGTTTACATGCTTGGAACTTTACAACTTTTCCTTTTGAAAAAGTTAGAAAAAATACCAATTTTAAAGAATTTGTAAATCAAATTATATATTCACTATATATATATATATTGCTTTTCAATTATACAATAAAAGGTTTGATAGGTTAACTGTGTTTAAATGCAACAAATAGACACTCATTGAGTCATGCATATATATTTGGAAGAATAGAATATACTGAGAGGTCTTTATTGGATTTCCGGAGAGCCAGGACAAAGGATGAAATATCACAATAGATATTTGATAACAATGGTAAGAAATTGGTTCTTTATAAAAGTCTTCCAGACAATTCTTTAAAATTAAATTAATTCTGATCTCTTCAGATTCATTTTATTCTATCATTTGATTTTAAAATGTCTTTTAAAAAGTTTCAAATACCAATATAGTTTTCGTTTACCAACTAAATCTGCTCTATCGATAGTTAAATATTGTAAACTCAGATGAATATATCTTCAAGATATGTTAATTGGTTTAATTCAATTAAGTGCTTGAATAAATGTATATATTAGGAACATCAGATATAGAGAGTGTTTTTCAAAAAAAAATATATTCTATCAAGTTTTTAGTGAAAATAAAATGGTACTTGTACGGTATAAATATAAACACGTCTATAAAAGAGAATAAACACAGTTCAATAGAAATTCCGGAGTGGATATATCAAATTGTAAAGTCTGAATATATTTCTAGCCAAAAATAGATATTTTCTCAGGAATGTAGCTTAAATATTCCGCGATGTTTCCTGACAAAACAGCCATTTCACTCCTGCAAGAGACTCCCGCTGGGACCGCCCGCTCTAAATCCCAAATTTGACAAAACCTCAGCCAAGCAAAGTCCTGGCTGCTATTAGAGAGTCTCCCTGGAGTTGGCCGGAGTCCAAAGTGACCCATTGGGAGGAGGTACAGGAGATTGGAGCGGCAAGAAAGAAAAGGTTTTAAATTTCTTTCCCTAATCTTATTTTTTACTCCTCAAATGAGATGCTTTCGCCAATTACTGCCTCCAGAGTTGGCATGGATCTGTCCCCATTGCGGCCGTTTTCACAAATCTCTTTCCGCATAGTGATACCATGACGAGTTCTGTTTTTTTACATTTATATTTTGACGTGAATATGCGTGAATATTAATTTCCCTCTGAATTTCTGCAAGGCATTCTTTGATGTATCTCATTCCAAATTCAAACAGACACATTATTGGGGGAAAGGTGAATTCAGCACCATTATCAGTTGAATTTGTTTTGTTTTCATATATTTAATTGAAATAACATTTACTCACAACTATTACACTAAATATAAAATGTAAAAATATTGGGAGAGCCTGGCTTATCAATGGTGAACCCTCACAGTGATTTCACCATTTTGATCTACCAGATTACAGCTATTATATAATTCTATATACGGTTACGAGCGTCATCATCTCTGTCACCGTTTGCTTTTTTTTTTTTTGGAATGGCGCTCTCCTATTGGTTGGCTATGATCACGTGGCTACGATGGCGCCGCCACTACGCGAGACACTTTGCTTTTGACTTTGCCCCCCGATCGCCTTTTGTTTTTTGTAACTATTGTGTTGGAGCGGGTCGCTCTTAAATAAATGCATATATTAGTTAATAACTAAATGGAATCCTCTCTTTCTTTTTCCCAGTAAGAGACGCCTACGGAAGCCAACAGTACATAGACAGATAAAGCACATAGGCTATAGTTATTAACTAATATATGCATTTATTTAAGGCGCCAATTTATAATTGTAACAAATAGTATTTGAATCAAAACATTCAATCGGGTAAAATACGGGCGTTGCCCGGGTCATTCGGCTAGTGGTGAAATAAGAGAGAAGTTATATATAACACAAGAAGTTTGATTTAATTATCTTTGTAAAATATTCAAAATCCACTTAAAAACCAGAAAATAACTCTCTGTTATTGTTTTAACTGGTCTTATCTAATTCATTATCAGAATCAACTGTATACATTATCTTTAAATATTTTATCATTTCCTATATAAATTGTTGTCGGTAAGCTATAATCTCTACTGAATTTGTGATATAAAATATATATATAAGGCAGTCCACGTTCTTGTGGGACATAGCGTCTTGATGACGGTGTATGTAAAGATAATGAGAAGTGTCAATACGAAAAAAAAAAATTTTTAAACTAATTCACAATGTTACAAGCTCTCAGAAAGATGTTTGTTCTTCAATTGAAGCTAAAAGAGTTTATATAACATTGTTGTTTTTCATTTGAAATTATATCATTTTTATCTTAACATATATATATATAAATATAAGATAATAAAAAGGCATATATTGGATTGAATAAAATCTTTATTTGCCAATATTTAGATTGGCTAAACGCCAACCTTTATACGAAAAAAAAAATGTAATGCCTTGATAAAGGTTGCGTTCAACCAACCGAAATATTGGCAAATAAATCTTTTATTCAATCCAATATATGCATTTTTATTATCTAATGATTTAAGTATGGATTTCTCTTATTTTCAGAAAAATATATATATCAGGGAACAGGCTAAATCAATGTTTAGTTGATTTCTGTTCCACCAGATGGCGCTCTGCCTTCTGTAAAGCACATGTGCTCTTGGTCAGGATATGCCATTTTTATTATATATATATATTTGCCTGGCCAGCATTCTTAGTTCTTAAAATTAAAGATACTTCGGCCAGTAAATCTTTTCAAACAGATTTACTAGCCCAAGTATCTTTAATTTTAATTAATAAATATATTTGCACATTAAATCATTTATATAGATAAATACAATTTAAATATATTTAAAGCTAAATAATATAAATGAGATATATATTCTAATATACTACAATTAACTAATAAATAAGGTGAAATGTTACCCACACAGGATATATAGGTTATAAATATTTAGAGGAATTGATGTGACCTCAATTATTGAATTATAAAAGAATTATTGTATACACATTAATTAATGGAGAGCAGGTCTCATTCATTATCTAATAATTGGCTAGCAGAAGAAGAAGAGCAAATTGAATTTTGTCTAATTAAGGTTATGAGGCAATATGGCACTATACATCATTCTCCTCCTACATTCATCATACCTGGCAATTGGAAACAATTAAACATCCCAAGAAAAATTAGAACAACAAACTTCTTTAAGACAAAACTATAAATAAATGCCTCAAAGAAGTAAAAAAATAGAACGATATTTGTGTCGTTATTTTCCCAATGTTTTCTCTTTTTATTTCTCTTTCCACAAACCAAGCCGTATATCAATTGATTTATTAAATGGGTTTCTACAAGAAATCTATTGGGCCCTTAAATAACGAAGGAATTAAATGGAAATATTTTGATTGTAAACTACTCCCTAATGGAGTTTTAATTTACACTAATAACTTAGCTTTATAGATTTATAGTTTTCTTTGTTTTCCTACGATTCTAAAAAATGATTTTGAGACTAATTAAGGGAAGGATTTGGTGGAATAACATAATAATTTTAGCTAATTATGGATTTAGTTTTAGTCTTTTTTATTTAGTAAGATTTTTATATAATAAACTATATAATAAAATAAATTTTGTTTAATAAATATTCAGTATTTAAAATTTAGTTGTAATTTTTATATATAAATAGATAAAACTGAATGCACATACATACCTGAATCAAGTATTTAATATTTGTTAAATGTTTTACAAACATTCGGAAAAAAACTACCATATCTGATTATTAAATAATATATAGTGTAATAAATAGATAAAGAGTGACCAATCTCTTGAATATTTTGCGAAAAAATTGTTTATTTCTTCTTTCACAGATTCAGGTGCGCCCTCTTTATATAGATATAAATATGGTCAACACATTTTCGTTTTACTTATAATTTGAACATAAATTATGCCTCGATGCCTCGGAAAAAAAAACTAAAATTTATATTAAGAAATGTAACCTACTTCTATTTTTTTGAGAAAATTTTTTTTTCAATTGAAATTATTTCCAATTCTCTTCATTGAAATGATAGAAATATGTGGAAAAAGGGTCTTTGTCATCAGTGTTAAACTCTACCAGTCGTTTTCAAGCTTTATCTCCTATACCCCTCTAATAATGCATTAGGATGCTTCTATATATATCCGTTACTGAAGAGGTATTCTTGGTAAAGGTATTTGAGCAAAAAATGATAATAAGTTATGAAAAAAGATATAGGGATCTCCTTATCGTGCAACTGAAATTTTATTATGTTTGGCGCCATCTATCGGAATAAATATCAACTATTCGTTGATTTTTAATTATTGCAGAATTGGCCAAATACTCATTCTTGATTAATCAATAAAAGCTAATCGCGTACCCTTTTCGGGCCATCAAAAACTTTCAGTTGCACGATAAGCAGATCGCCCTTTTATTTCATAATTTATGCATCTTATCCCAGTACAATATCACATTTGTACTATTTTTTTCAAATGGTAATAAGGTTTAAAAGGATAGTATAATTACACACAATACACATGCTTCGCACATTGTTCTTCTGTAAAAAAAGGCCTGGTAGGCATTAATTAAATATGATAGCTTAATGCGCCAACTACACTCAGAAATGCGAACCATTTTGTAATATTTTATCGTTACATTAAGGGCGGTTAGAAGATTGAATTATTTGGAAAAATAAATAGTTATGGTGAAATGTATTATGTACAATCGCTATTGTTGATTTACTCAAAGATATAAGTCACTAAAAGGATTTTATATATTAGTAAACTTATATTGGTGAAGGTTTGAGGTTGAAATCAATTTTTGGCGCCATCGCCGCCAGCTACCCGACTTTTCTACCTTATGCCATGGCGTGGAAATCGACTTTTATCGGGTGACGAATTAGTTTTTATGACAACCTTCTTTTTCCAATAAGTCATTGTAATGTCCACAATATAGTTATCAAGATATAGTTGATCACTTTCTGAGCTTTATCTATGACTAGCTCGGTGTGAGATTGTTTTCATGTGTAGCTTGCAGTGTGAGACTGTTTGACGTTACGATGTTTTAACGATATCATTGATCTTTCTCAAATCTTCTCCTGAGCCTTTTTAAACCGTTTTTTCTCGTCACTAGTTCAGTTTCGAACTATTTTAAGTGTAGTTTTCAGTGTATATAACTGTTTTCAGGTGTGGGTATTTAGACAGTCGATGAAGTTAGTTCTTTTCAGATATAATTTTTCAGAGAGTAAATGAGGAGAACTGCTTTCAGGTGCAGTTCTTTAGAGTCTAATGGTTTTCGAAAGTAGAATTTCAGTGAATAACTGTCTTCAGGTGTAGATACTCAGTGTAGAACTGTCTTCGGATGAGTATTTCCCTGCAATACTGTTTCCAGATTTAGTTTTTAGTTTAGAACTGTTTTCGGGTGAGGTTTTTAGTTCAATATTGTTTCCATGTGTAGTTTTTAATTCATAATTCTTTTCAGGTGAGATTTTAAGTGCATGACTGTTTTCAGGTGTAGGTATCACTATAGAACTGTTTAAAGGTGAGGTTTTAATCGCAATACTGTTTCCAGATTTGGTTTTTTGTTCAGAACTGTTTTCGGGTGAGGTTTTTAGTTCAATATTGTTTCAAGGTGTAGATTTTAATTTATAACTCTTTTCGGGTGAGATTTTGAGTGCATAACTGTTTTCAGGTGTAATTTTCACCATAAAACTGTTTTAGGTGAGGTTTTGAACTGTTTCCAGAGGTAGGTTTCAGTTCAGAACTATTTTCAGGTGAGGTTTTGAGTTCCGAATTGTTTTCAAGATCTGGGTCTACCTTCCTACAATCATGCTTTCATTGTTGATAAGGATAAGGACAAACTTGAATGGAAATATCTTTGTTTTCAGACAGCTGTCATATTCTCCGTATTCTTGGTGCCATTTGACAATAAGTGAAATTGTAATAAATTTGAAATAAGATATTTTCAAATTATTTATTTTGCCATATATAATAAAGGAGAGACACTTCTTATATTTAAAAAACCAAGAGAACAAATATTGAGGCTCATCTCTTCACGCGCTTAAGCAAAATTAGCCATTATTAATTGCCCATATCACGCGCTGATCGGCAGCCAGATACTTTAAAATTGAAATAATTATAAATTAACCTTGTAGTGACAATCTTAAAATTAATATCTCTGTTGAGAGAAGAGCTATAATTTATATATTATATATAAGTGAGAAAGAGCGACGTTTATGTTTGTATATATGTTGGTTTCAGTTTTTGCATTGAACGGCTAAATTGAATTTGCTGATATATTTTTCATATTTGCTTTCATACAGCTCTGAGCGAAATTCCCGAATGCTTGAAAGCCCCTATAGACCAATTCTTGACAGAGTTGAAATCCAGGTAGGCCAAAATCTTGACAAATTGAATTAAAATGAAAATTAAAATGTTATTCCGTTGATGTACAAAGTAATATCTTCAGACAGTAAAAATTATTTATTGAAATGCCAAACTTGTTTATATTTTCATTTGTTGTACTTTTAAAATGTAGGGATTTTTGTCTGTCGGAATTTTGTTTCTGTCGGATTTAGTTCTCTGTCAGGTTTCCGACTTTTGGCTTGTCGAAATTACCTCCCTTTAAGGATTCCCTCCCTGTAGAGATTTCCTCCGTGTGGGGATTTCTTCCTATGTGGACTTTCTCCCTGTAGAGATATCCTCCGTGTGGGGATTTCTTCCTATGTAGACTTTCTCCATGTAGGGATTTCCTCCTTGTAAGTATTTCCTTCCTGTAGGGACTTCCTCCTTGTGGCGATTTCCTTTCTGTAGGGATTTCCTCCTTGTAGGCATTTCCTTCCTGTAGGGACTTCCTCCCTTTAGGGACTTCCTAACTGTAGAGACTTCCTCCCTGTAGGGATTTCCTCCCTGTGTGGATTTCCTCCCTGTAGGGACTTCCTCACTGTAGAGACTTCCTCCCTGTAGGAATTTCCTACCTGTAGGGATTTCCTCCCTGTGTGGACTTCCTTCCTGTAGGGATTTCCTTTCTCGATTTGAAGGATATGAAGGATTTCTTCAATTGATTTTTAAAATTAAACCATGTCATTATGAGGAGCGTTCTAAGTTCTGCCGCTTTACCCAGTACAAATATTCGAACTGATATATATATATTTTTTAGTTTTGCAAGACTTTTGGGTTATCCTGTAATATGTATTAGATCGTTATTTTAAAAATAAAATTATTTATACGAGATTCTGTGAGATTTATATATAGCTGACATATAAGTAACTTTCAAAAC